>CM053585.1:147015016-147030904 GCA_028646515.1 Pseudochirops corinnae
CGGTTGGGAGATCCATCTTGCCCTACTGAAAAGTGACATAGGAGAGAATAGACTGGGGAAAGGGGGGACACACTGGGAAGCCTGTTTTGGGGCGGTGGGTGGGGGAGAGAGGGGGAGAAAATATGTAACTCAAAATCTTGTGGAAATGAATGATGCGAACTATAATAAAATTAAAAAAAAAAAAGAGGAGGTTGAGAAGGCTTGTATTTCAGCCCTCAAGGAAAATTCACTCAAAAGGGAAGGAGTCAGAAAGAGAAAAATTGGGTATATAAGAAATAGAAAAAGACGAATACCAAAAATCTCAGGAGAAAGAGAATCTAATTAAAAACCTTTACCATAAGCAGATAAACTAACAGGGACAATGTTAATAATAGAATGTGCTATGGTCTACACATGCAAGTAAAAGAATTCAGACATCTGTGAACAAATAATAAAAAGTGATAAACTAAAATGAATGAACAGCTGATCAAATAGAGGACCCTCTGAAATGCCAAAATAATCTGGAACCACAGCAAGATCTCCCCAAGTTGTTTAAAAGAGGAATAAATACTGTGAAAGTACAATTTATGACTCAGAATTAGATATAATTCTGTAGTTGTTAGCTGACTAGACTCCAGCCCCACCTATGCAATTTAACTGGATCTACTGATGTTCTGTAGTGGCAATTAGACACTTCATTCTATTATATAATTCCGACTGTGGCTCTTTTGCTGTACAGGCCTACATTATTTTTCTTGATGAACTCAAAACAGAGGTTGTGCTTGCAAATGAGTATTTTACAGCAACTATAGCAGCATAGAAACAGATTTAGAGCTGCAAGGGATTTTTAGAAATGATCACATTCAACTCTCATTTTATATGTAAGAAAATTGACTGGCAAAGAGGTAATGTGACTTGCCCAACATAAAAGTAGTGAATAGGGGATCCTGGATTCAAATCCTTATTATTGAATGTGAAATCCAGGATTCCTGCCACTATATCACTTGGCAGTTAGATATGAAAAGAATCATGCAAATTTAGAGATCACATAGTTGTAATTACAAAATATGGAGCTTCTTTCACAAAATACTGTATTCTTTGCATCATTGACAAATTCAGCTTCCTTATTTAATTAGACTCATTCTCATCATGTTGGCTTACCATTTTGATTTTTGTATGTGATTGCCAGGTTGCTCCAGAAAGGCAACACTGCCATGTGCTTCTCACTAGACTCACTTTATCTCAAAACTTGTTCTCTTTTTATTCTAAATCTAATTCTCCATCTGGTAGCTCTTATCAAGTTCCAGGACAAGTGCTTTCAGGTACCATCTGTCTTTCACATAACCAAAGTTCCACCTATTTTGATGAGTAATGACACATATTTTTTCACTCCTTCCTGAATGACCGTAGTAAGCTAGGATTATACTCATAATGATTTATAATCCTATGATCACAGAATGTCAGATTTGGATAGAATTTTAGAGACTATCTAGTCCAATCCTCTGTTTTCTTAGATGATGGAGTGAAAAATTGATAAAGCACATTTCCCAAAGTCACACAGGTGGCAGAGTTGGAACCAGATGTCAATATTCCCCTTTATCCCGCTGCACTATTTTATACCAATTTGGTTTGTAAAGTTGACTCCTTTTCTGAAGCAGGCACCCTATTGTCCCTGGAGAGAAATCCCAGCTGTGTCTAAACCCTGAGGAGACTCTCTGGTTGATAGCAGCCCACATAGCAAGAGGACTTCACTATGAAAAGTTCTGCATTGGTACCGGCTATTAAGTTTTATGGGGAACGATTCATGAATCTACATAAAGATTACTGTCATGGATTTGACAGCAAAGGAGGAGATAACAAGATGGCTGACTTGAAATGCCCCAAGCAACTGGAACTTTAGCTTTTAAAGAGCTATTTAAATCTTCTTTCTTTCTCAGCATTGGCACTGTGAATTTCAAATTTTTCATGGCTATGATATATCCTGTGTGGTTTTAACTAATGTGTTGGATAGAATAAAACTCTTTAAATTAATTTAGCTGAAAACATTTCAACTTCATTCCAGGAACTTGCTGAAAAGATCTCCTTCTTGCCCCTTTCCATGTAAAATCATTTCATAAATCCTTAAACTGTTTTATGAGTAGACATGCAGAACAAATCAAACGTATTCTTGATAATATCAAAAACTATCAGTTCTTTATGGCCAAAACCTGAATCCAGATAGCATGGTTATGTTACTGGACTTAATGTAGGTTTGCTGTAACCCCATTTGTGATTTAACTTAAATATAATTTAAAAAAAAAATTAAAAAATTAAAAAAACCCATCATTTTGTTGAATTAACTTTGGTATATTTAGAATAGAGGTACTTTTAGAATATGAAAATATATCATGTATGCTGAGATAATTTATGGTGCTATAATGGAGTGATAGAAAGTACATGGCCTCTCTTGTGAGGGGAATTTGAGTTTTAATCCTGTCTTTTCCACCAAGAACTGTGTGACTTTGGCTGTTATTTAACTTATGACTTTGATTTGTAATATGAATATAATATTCTTGTACATTAATACCTAAAAGGTAGTATATTTGTAAAAATAGTGTAAAGTATAAACCTCTGAGCAGTTCTAAGTTGTTGCTATTGCTATTATTCCACTTAAGGAGGGAATTTTATTAATCCAGTGGGACAACTTGGGGCAGTTCTTCACAAATCTTCCTTTCTTCACTCTTAGATTTCAAGGAATACTTTGCTGATGTCCCTGTTATCATTGCCATTATTTTCTTTGTCATATTCCATGCTTGACTCTATGATTCATGAAAGAATGGACAGTTTTATATTAATGAATGAATGAATTAAAAAATGAAAAGTGATTGCTATGAGCCACGCGCTGTGATAAATACTGAGGATATGAATGCAAAAGTAAAGCATATCCTTCCTTCAAGGAGCTTACATTCTCTTAGAAGGGGCAGGGAAATGTAAGGGAATGGTAACTATTGCATTATGTTTTATTCTGAGGACTCCCAGAGATATTAAGCAGAACTGTAGGTAATTCAGTTGATATGCCCTTTCCAGAGACAGTTAAGTAGAGAAAGAGATGAGATATGCCCAAATAACTAAGTTGAAGATGATAAAATGTTAAAAGGTTTTAAAATCTTCCCTGCCCATTAATAGGCCTCATGTGGAGTTCATTAAGGGAAGCTTGCTTAGGGGAGGCTTGCTTGTAGGAAGGCTTTCACACCTTTTACTAATTTCTAATTAGACATTGAGTCAGGAGGGTTGTGATGCTGTCTGGCTCTGAGAAGTGTGTGTGTGTGTGTATATATATATATATATATATATATATATATATGTATATACTGCTCAGAAGTAAAGGCTTTCTTGATCTAGGGATGTATGTAAAGTATATAATAGATTCAGACAGTCAGAGCTATGTCTGTTGGTCTTTATTTCTCTGCTTGTATTTTCTCCATTTGTATTCTCTCTGAAGTTCAGGGTGCTGATTTTACCCCGAGCTAGTGAATGTAATTAAAAAAAAAAATCATTGACCCCTTTAACAGCTATCTTTCCTAGTAAATCTGATCTAAGAACCTGTGCTAGCAGCCCTCCCGGGTATGCCAGTATGGTGCCACTACAGATAATAATACGTGAGCCCAAAGATATCCAGAGTCTAAGTTCCTTCAGAGAGTGATTGCTAGATATTTAGTTTTACGAGGTAAAAGTATAGGAGAGAAACTTTGTTGTGCAAGAAGTGAGTACTTGATGAATGTATGTTCATCAAGTTGAATTAATTGGACAAATTTAAAAAAGTTTTTCTTCTTTCTACATGACCTAAATAATTTTGCTGCAGGTTCAGGGAATGGTAGATTGCTATATACCTTTTTAGTGAAAAAGGCAATAAATTAAAATTAGGTCAACAATCCTTTTTTTAAATTAAATCGTCAAAGTTGACTTAAATTATTTTCTTCATTGGTATAATGAATCACAGCTTTATTCTCAGAGGTAATGATTAAATTATGTGGAAACATACATCTCTTAACCATAAAAAAGGAAAGTTGTATAAACCAGATGGAAGAGGTTTGTACCTAATTACCTCTTCCTATTGTTCTGCCTTGGAACTTGGAATCATTTGAATGAAGTCTTATTAATAGCACAGCCTCAATTTCCATACATCAGATTTTTAAAATGTCATTTTACAATTTGGAAATTTAATGTGGAAAGGATGGGCAATTGTTTAAGATAATAAATGAAGAACATAGATTAAGTTATGAATTAGACTCAATACAGCAAATGGTATCTAAAGAGGTTATTGGATCCTAGAGTTGAAAGGGAACAGTTCTACCTTTTCAATTAAAGATGAGGAAACTGAAGTTCAGAGAATTTATAATTTGCCCAAAATGACATATATTAAATAATAGAGCCAGAATTCAAATCTAGGAAATAGGATCACAGGATTAAGAGTGATAAAGGGTCACAATAACGAATGATTCAACACTATAACTTTGAAGTAGTGTGATATAGGGGATGGAGCCCCAGACTTCAAGTTTGGAAGAGTTAGCTTAAATCTTTCCTCAGCTACCTCCTGATTGTGACCTCAAGAAAATCATTTCACATCTCAGTCTCAGTTTCCTCATCTTTAAAATGGGGAATGAAAATGGCACCTACTTTCTAAGTTTATTTTGAGGATCAACTTAAATTCTAGCTATTAACCCTCTCGTTTTACTAATGAGAAGCTACAGGGAGGTGAAGGGAATATTCCCTATTTCTCACAAGCAATAAATGAAAAACTTGGAATTCAAATCCTTCCAGCATTTACCTCCAGCAAATACCTCCAATTTTCTCACTGTGAATATAGTGTTCTTTCCACTATAACTCCAATACTTAGCATGATGCCTAACATATAAAAATAACTTAATAAATGTTTGTTTACTGACTTATAACAATGTAGGCCTATATGTAAAGACTAGAGAATGGCTAAAGTTATCACTTTGTTTTGGTGAATCAAAATTCTGCTCTACTTTGGAGTAGAGAGGAACTCAGTGTGGGGGAAGAATCCTTTGGGAAAGGAAATGATGATTAGCTCTTTGTTATTGGGAAAATAGTTTATTAGAAGGTCTTCCTATCTGTATATGGCTATGCTTTTTGTGTCTTTGTTCACTTCTTTAAGCCTAACCTTGACATTTGGAAAACCACAGAATCATAAAGTCATGGAATTGGAAAGGATATCCTAGATCATTTCATCCAAAAAACATGAGAAATATGAACCATTTCTTTTGCATTGCTAATATATAATCTTCCACTTGAAGATTCCTAGTGTTGGGAAATTGTAATGAGAATAGGAATTTGAAGATTTTCCCTGTCCCTTAATAGGCCTAGGGGGGAATTTGAAAATGTTCCCTGCTTTGAAAGTAAACTCTTGGTGGGGGGAGGGGGCAGAGCTAAGATGACCAAATAAAACCAATAACTCTGCCAGGGTCCTGCTCCAAATACCTCCAATACCTGTAAAATATGACTAAACAAATTTTAGAGCTGCAGAACACACAAAGTGACTAAGAGAAACAAATATCCTGCTGAAGACAGCCTGGCAGGCCAACAGGCAGGGGCTATCACACCTAGCTGGGAGCCGAGTGCAGTACCATGTGAACCACCTGTGACCCCACCTGGAGTGGCCCAGACTAGCCTGAGCAGACTTCTGGAGACTGAATCACCAGCACACATTTGGTTTTAAAACTTTGAGTTCCAGATTTTTCTCTTCTTCCCTCCTCACCCACCACCACTGTGAAGATAAGCAATTCAGTACAGGTTGTACATGTGTAGAACATTTCCACAGTAGGTATATTGTGAAAGACTAACTATATTTCCCTCTATCCTATCCCACCCCTCACTTACTCTGTTTTCTCCTTTAATCCTATCCCTTTTCAAAAGTGTTTGCTTCTAACTACTCTCTCCCCTAATCTGCCCTTCCTTCTATCATCCCCACTCTCATCCCCTTCCCCCCCATTTTCCTGTGGGGTAAGATACCCAACTGAGTGTGTATGTTATTCCCTCCTTAAGCCAAATTCAATGAGAGTAAGGTTGTCCCATTCCCTTTTACTTTCTTGTTCTTCCCATCCATTGTAAAAGTTTTCTCTTGCCTCTTTTGTATGAGATAACTTACCCTAATCTATCTCTCCCCTTCTCTTTTTCCTAACATATTCTTCTCTCATCTCTTAATTTTATTTTTTAGATATCACCCCTTCTTATTCAACTCATCCTATGCCCTCTGTCTATGTATATATGTACATACATATGCACACCCTCACATACATATATATACATACCCTCCTATACATATATGTATGTATAAATATATACATATATATATACATACATACATGCATACATATATATACACACATATATTACCTTTAACTGTTCTCATACTGAGAAAAGTCTTATGAGTTACAATGATTGTTTTCCATGTAGGAATGTAAATAAGTCATCTTTAATGAATTGCTTATGATTTCTTTTCCTTTTACCTTCTCGTGCTTCTTTTGCTTCTTGAATTTAAAAGTCAAATTTTCTGTTCAGCTCTGGTTTTTTCATCAAGAATGCTTGAAAATCCTCTATTTCATTGAATGAACATATTTTTCCCTGAAACATTATACTCAGTTTTGAGGGGTAGGTGATTCTTGATTTTAATCCTAGCTCCTTTGACCTCTGGAATATCATATTCCAAGCCCTTTGATCCCTTAATGAAGAAACTACTAGGTCTTGGTTATTCTGATTGTGTTTCCACAATACTCAATATTTTTTTCTTCCTGACTGCTTCCAGTGTTTTCTCCTTGACCTGAGAACTCTGGAATTTGGCTATAATATTCCGAAGAGTTTTCTTTTTGGGATTGTTTTCAAGAGGTGATGAGTGAATACTTTCAATTCCTATTTTGCCCTCTGGTTCTAGAATATTACGGCAATTTTGCTTGTGAATTTCTTGAAAGATGGTGTCTAGGCCCTTTTTTTGATCATGGCTTTCAGGTACTACAATAATTTTTAAATTATCTCTACTAGATCTATTTTCCAGGTCTGTGTTTTTTTTTCCCAATTAGATATTTCACATTGCTTTCTATTCTTTCATTTGTTTGAAGCTGTTTTATGGTATCTTGATTTCTCATAAAGTCATTAATTTCCATTTACTCTAATCTAATTTTGAATGAATTATTCTCTTCAGTGAGTTATTGAAATTCTTTTTTCATTTGGGAAATTTGACTTTTTAAGGCATTCTTCTCATTGGCTTTTTGGGCCTCTTTTGCCATTTGAATTAGTCCACTTTTTAAGGTGTTATTTTCTTCAGTCTGGCTGTTGACCCACTTTTCTTGATTTTCTTGCATCATTCTCATTTCTCTACCCAATTTTTCCTCCACTTCTTTTACTTGGTTTTCAAAATCCTTCTTGAGCTCCTCCATGGCCTGGAACCAGTTTATATTTTTCTTTGAAGCTTTTGATGCAGGAGTTCTGACTGTCGTCTTCCTCCCATTCCATGCTTTGATCCTTTTTGTCCCCAAAAAAGGAATCTATGGTAGGATTGTGTTTCCTCTGCTTATGCATGTTGCCAGTCAATTTCTTGACTTTTGAACTCTTTGCCATGGTAGAACTCTGCTTTCAGAATGGAGAGGGTTTTGTCCCACATTGCTGAGATTTTCTCATCTGCCAAAACTATTAGGAGGGTGCTATCTCTGTAGCCACCACTGGCTCTGGCACTTGGCCACACACCCCAGGACCTCTACCCAAGACAGGGATCCAGATCCAAGGAGGTCAAAGCAAGAGTGATTTCCCTCTGAATGGTTGCTTGGTCCAGGAGCTCCTGATGCAGCCACGCAGCACAGCCACTGTGCCTCTGCCACTTCTTGCCCCTGTCCCATGGGCCAGACCGTGCTTTATCATCCACCCCTATTCCAACAGAATTCCACAATGACCTTTTACTTTGTCTTTGGTGTTTATGGGTTGAGAAGTCTGGAGACCACCACAGCTGCTGGTGCTTCACTTTCCTTAAGTCTGCTATGGCCACTGTTGGTTGGGACTGCCTTGGGGCCAAACCTGCATGGCTCACACAGGGCTAGGCTCAGCTCCCAGCTTGGTGCCATAGCCCCTTCTTGCCAGCCTGCTGGCTGCTTTCAGAGGAAGATTTGTTTCTCTCTATCACTTTATGGGTTCTGTATTTCTAAAATTTGTTTAGAGTCATTTTTTACAAGTATTGGAGGAGGTAGGAGCCAGAGCCATGCTGAAGTCCTGCTTCTACTCCACCATCTTGACTCTACCCCTCCATCTATGATTTTAAGGAAAATTATTTTGGTAGCATTATATGGAACAATCTTGATTAGAGTCTTGAGGCAGTCAGGGATAACAATTTGGTGACTAAACAATAATCTGGGTGAGAAATGATTAGGGCATGTCCAAAAATTATATGTGTGTATGTGTGTGTGTGTGTGTGTGTGTGTGTGTATGTACATGTGCAGAAAATGGGTAAGATTGGTGATGTATTGTTGAATCAGAAATGATAAAATATGAAAAATTATAGAATATGTAACATGAAGGAGATTTATTATTTGATGATGATGATGCCATTTCAAAGTCATGAACTGAGACACTTGGGGTTCAGTGATATCTCTGACAGAAAGGGTAGATTTGGGAAAAGGGAAGAATTTGAAGAGAATGATTATTCATTAACTTTTTGATGTATTGAGCTTGCATAGTCTCCAGGATATCTAGTTTCAAATGCTGAATTGGCCATTGCTGATGAAAGATTAAAGATTAAGTGAGATACAGTTTTATGTCATCTGTGTAGAAATGATAAGGATGAAGGCATTATCAAAAAAAGAAAGCTTGTCAAGGGAAGAGAGGTGAGTCCTAGGGCAGAACTTGTGGAAAACCCAGTTAGGGAGTGTGATATGGATGATGAGTCATCGAAGAAAATGCAGAAGTACTCACAGAGGTAAGAATAGAACTAGGAGAGAGGGAATCTGGAAGGAAATGTGGTCATCAGTATAGGAGAAAAATTGGAATAGATAAAGACTGAGACATGACAATTAGACAATCAGATTTCGTGTTTAAGGGATCTCTGATAACTTTTGAAAATTGAATTTAGAAACCAGATTACAGGTTTAAGATTTAGAGTTGAAGTGGAATAAGCAAATGTAGCCACTTTTTTTGAGGAGTTTGACTAATAAAGTGCAGGGAAGTTATAAGATGCTAGCTTGAGAGATATTATAGGGTTTCCCATATCCTTAACTGGCATGCCGATAAAATAAAATTGAGCTGGGAAGTGAGGTTCAGATGACTGTCTATCCTATTCTGGTACAGACATGCTAGGAAAAGGACAAGTCCACACCGCAAAGAGTCCAGTCTCAAACACTGCATAGTAATCTCCTACCCTGACAAAAGAAGATGGATATTCTGTGAGGCCCAGAACTCCACTAGCAGATGTAGAAATTCTGAGAGAGGGATAGAACCATTGGAAGTAGTGTCTATACCAGTCAGAAGACCATGAAATGTATGAAAAATGGGCCAAAAGTCTTCAACATTGAGAAAATATGCTCCTACAATGTTAGTGCTCTGGATAACAGCCTTGATTACCCTTCCCTAGATAGGTTTCTGACATGCTGTGAAGGAGAGACTAGAAGAGCAGAAATTAGCGCTAGGCTTTGAGTAAGAATACCTAGTAGAGGAGAGATAGGAAACCAGAGATATGCACAAAAATAAAAACAACAATCAGCAGTAGAATATGTTTGTGAAAGTATATGCCTATATATGCATGCATATATATGCATGTGTGTATGTATATATCTATAGCTATAGAGAAACATCTAAACTGTATTGTAACCTTCTTGAGAGAGGGATAGGGGAAGGAAAAATAAGAATACCTACCAGAGTTCTAATTTCAGTTCTCACAGGCCAAATAGCTTATACTTGAAGCTATTTTCTAGTCTGTAAAATGTAAGCCATAATCAGTCCTTTGCGAACATCACAAGGCTGTTATATAGATCAAATGAGATGATCAGTTTTTGGAAACTGTTAAATCCTATACAAATATAAGCAGAAATTTGATCTGAGTCCCAGACATAGAAGGTTTAAGCTGATTTTTCCTAGAAATTTACAGCACAATCTCCTAGTACCTATTTGTTTTCTGTCTGTAGATCCTAAACCTGAGTTTCAGAACCTGGCTAGAAGGAATAGTTCAACAATACTTTTGAAGCTTCTTAAATGTCTAGGTTTTATGAAATTACTGCCCTTTCCTCCTCCAAATCCCTCAAAACTGGTCCAGAAATCACCTTCATCATTGATGTGCTTAGAACTAACTGAAGCATTGAAGGAAAATGACAATAAGGCAGTTTGCCTTAGTGTCTCTGTCTAGGACTGGTAGCCAGATTAGCATAGTTGCGCATCTTGACAGATAATTTCTTGTGCAATATTTTATTTTCCAGGGTTTTCTGTAAAATATATAAATATGTTTCTTTTTGTTCTGTTCAGAATATCAGTATAGAACATCTGTGGAGAAGAATCTCCTCAAATTTCAGACATCCTCACAACCTCTGAGATCTAGTCTGCTTTCATAGTCAAATTGCAGGGAATAGACCTTAGGCAGGGTTAGAACATTAGAAGTCATCTGTCTCATACTCTTGCCTCCTAACAGTGCTCTGCACCTCACCCCATGCCTGCATCCACCAAATAAGTGATGAAAAAAGAGATCTTTTAAACTATCTCTGCAAATATGCCAAAAGAGCCTGAGAAACAGCCTCAATGTCTGGAGGTGCTTTATATGGAATCAAGGGATGTACAGCATTTAGTTATCTCTTCTAACATTTTTATTGCTTTCTTTACCACCTAGACTTGACTTTAGCCCTGAAATTTCAGGAGATATGCTGGCTTCATGCAATGTCTACTTTAGAGAGTTTTCTATTGGTTTTTATATCATATCTTCAAGGCCAATATGCCTCAGAACATAGAGCTTTCAGGCTGACCATTCTCTTAGAGTGAATTGAGGGAATGAAGGATGAATAGGAAGTGGATTCGATTCAGAGGTGATATATTCAACCTGTTGAAGGGCTTATTAGATAAGAGATTAGAATTCTCCTGCTTGGGTACATAGGGCAGAATTTAGAGTGATTGGTGGGCATAGATTTAGGCACAATGTTGGAAAAACAATTGGTCAAACAATTGTTGTTCAGTTGCTCAGTTGTGTCACACTCTTCAGATCCCATGGGCCATACCATGCCTTGCCCTTCTATCCTCCCCAATCTCTCAAAGTCTTTCCAAGGTCCTGTTTTTGCTCCCATGACAGTATCTATGCATCTCATCCTCTGTTGTCCTCTTCTCCTTTTGCTTTCAGCCTTTCCCAACATCAGGGTCTTTTCCAATAAGTCCTGTCTTATCATTATTCTTATAGAATTGAAGAATAAGAATTTAAATATAGTTGAAAATGACCACTACACATATATCTTCTTACATCTCCCTCTCCCTTACTGAAAACATCTATCTAGTTAGCTTCAATATTGTCTGAAAGCTTTTGTTTGATTGGCTTCTTGTCCCAGTCCTGTCTCTGGCTCCTTATGTGACCACATGGGAAAAGCTTTTATCCTTCAACTTTTTAAAGCTTTCTTTGTAAGACTTTTCTTCTAGCTGTAACATCTTCAGAGTAATAAAGTAAATGTGTTCCATAAGTGTTCTGCTCAGCTCATTTACTGAAACTGAGTGGTTGTTCACATAAGAGGGGGAAAAAAATAACACCAACTTTCTTTTCTCCCATTATCAGACCTGAACTGAACAGTTCTAAAGTTTTACATGCTCTGTTTTCAATGGAATGTACATCAGGTATGATTTGGGAAATGGAAAACTAAGTTATTACATTAATAAGGAACGTAACTAGGGCACATTAACATAATTTAAAACTAAAATAATAGTAAACAAATAAACTAGTAAATAAAAAGCCATGATATAAAAACTAATGAAACAGTAAATAAACAAACAGTTCAAGTAGTCTGACCTCTGGCCTATGGGTCAGGGAACTGCTCTGAATAAAAAATAGATTAACAATAAAAGGGAATGTTAATTATAGGCAAAATCATCAATGGGGCAGGAATTCATCCTCTGCAAACAAGGTACATACATTCTCCCCCTCTTCTAAAATGTCTTTTGTTTTAGAGGAGGAGGCCTGGTCCAATTTCTGGTTTTGATGTCAGTTGTGTAATCAAAGACTAAAAATAGCACTTATTTTTTAAAATAGCATTTTCCAATGAGCATGGGCTAGGGAAATAATCTAATCAAGTGATTCCTGCTGATGATTTCAAAGATAATGATGTAAACATATTTGAATATGGGTCATTATTTCCCCTGTGTGTGTATGGGGTAAACTTTGATTTCTTTATGTTACTAAGATGAGAATGTAGTTCTATCTCCTTGTTCCTTGATATACAGGACCTTCCTTGAGAATATTTATTTTATACATTAGCTCTCCCCACCACTAAACATGGAATGAATGAAGATAATAAATGAGGACATAGTTGGAGGAATGGAATCAGGTGAGATGGATGAGGGACTAAGAGGAAAGAAATATCATTCAGATTCCAATGATGCTGGGAAAAGGAGGAGGAAACTTCTGAAAGGTATGAAGATGTTTAGCATAAAAAAGGATCAAGTGTGCACTGAAGGTGTTTTATTTGGCTTTTTTCTTGGCTATTGAAACTAACTTAACTCTCTTCACAACTTGAAGCCCTATTGTTAATGTATATATTTCTGTGTTGAAGTAAAGCTAAAAAGGGGAATATACCACAGTGTAAAATTGTATTCATTTCTTACTTTTTATATACTGAATAAGTACAAACCACCCTATCTTGTACCTGCTGTAATGGCAAGGCAGAAGTAATTCACACCTTGGTTCAGCTATTGCATTAACACTTTGTTTCAGTTGAAGTTTCTTTTGAGCCTTGTGTCAAGCCTATTAAGAAACAGAATGTGTGAACCCCACAACTTGTGAGCCCTAGAACTCATGAACTCTTGCAACAGGAAGGAGATGAGCTAATGCTCATATATAAGGAGAGGCTCAGGCTAGAGACAGCAGAACTGAGAAGGGGACTCTTGTGATGGCCAAGTTAAGAAAGAGAAAACTTTTGGTATCCCAACACTGTTTGTCTACTCTGTCTGTGTTGATGTTTGTTTGTGATACTTTGTACAGAAGCCTTGGGACCTTTCTGGAAGCCCTGAAAGAGGATTTTCTGCTTGTATGTTTATAGAAGTCCTGGAGGAGGGTTTTGGAGATCCTGGGACTTTACTGATGATTTGTGCTGACCTCTTGGACCTTGTTTGTGAGTCAGCATTGATTTCTATGTTGATGATTTGTTTTTAGTTCTCAGATATTGTTGGTATGTCTGAGTTGATTTCACAGGCAGATAATGAATTGATGATGGTGCTGGCAATGTGTTTGAATATTATTGTGTGTCTGTCAAGCTTTGTCTTCCCAGAAACAGGAACTGTGAAGGACTTGAGGTGGACTGGACACTGTGAACTTCAATATGGAATGGGAACTGGATGAAGAGCTGGACAAGGAGCGGGACAAGGAACTGGGACCTGCCTGCCTTTGAACCCAGGTGACAGTTAGAGCTGGGACCATGAAAGAGGAACCATGGGAACTGAGAGCCAGCCTCAAGTCAAGCTGAAAGAAGACTTTACTTGGATACTCTGTATTGACTGAGAAGATTATGATTTACTGTGACCTAGGGGTGGAGAACTTTGATTTTTTTTACTTTGAGATCGAATTAAGCATTTTATGATTGATTAAATGAATGTACTTAGTTGAAAACTATGTGACCACTTTGGTGAAAACTATGTGGCCATTTTAATGATAAGTCGTTGAGTTGTAACATTGTGAATGCTGTATTTTGATTTTCTGTGAATGTTTTTCTCTGATTTGTTATTGAATAAATACAGAGTTTTCTATACTATGTAATCAGAACATAGTATATGTTCAACAAAGGTATATTTGAAAGCTGTTCACAGCAGCAGTCCTCTGGAAAGCTGCACATCCATGGCTTTTATACCTCCCACCACTAATTTAGGACACTCCTCAATAAAAGAATATTTTATCAAATATTAAGAATTGATAGTTTTCTATACAGTATATCATAGCCACATGGGAATTCTTATCTGGCCTTTTAAAAATTTAACTTTTTTCTGTTTTTTTTTTAAACTACTTTTAACTTCTACAATACATATTAATGTGCTTTTCCTTCTATCTCCTTAAGATGGTAGTAGATTTTTCCAATTTACCAAAAATCTGTGATGAGTATACTGTTCATCCCTAAGTAATAACTGTCTCCTAAGTTTGTTGAATATTTCATATGAAGAGTTCATCCTTATTCTTGTCAAGTCAATGCCTTCTACATGTGTACTTAATCCTGCCTGTGAAAATCTCTCTCTGCCAACCATTTTTTTGTGTTATACTTTATACTATTCTAAAAAATACACTGTTGTAGAGTTAGTATTGTGCACAATTTCAAAGTTTAGGTAGCAGTTTCATAAGAATAGTAATTTAAATGTCAGGACATCTTCAAGAATAAATATCTTAAACTATTTAAGTCCCATTTCAACACTCCCTGAAATTATTTTCCTTTGTACCTGGTCAAAGTTGAACTCAAGAAAAATTTTTATCAAATGAAGCAATCAAAATCTCCTTTCAGTCATTATTTGAATCATTACCCTATCTGTTTACATAGTGGGTAGAGATCTGGGCCTGGAATCAAGAAGAGCTGGTGTTCAAGTGTGGCCTCAGAGACTTCTTAGCTGTGTCATTCTGGACAAATCATTTAACCCTTGTCTGCCTCAATTTCCTCAAATGTAAAATAGGGATCAAAGTATTACCTATCTCCCAGGATTGTTGTGAGGATCAAATGATATAATATTTTTAAAGTGTTTAGCCCAGTGCCTGGAAGATAGTAGACACTTAATAAATACTTGTTATCTTCTACCCGTTCTACTCCAATCCCTTCAGGAAAGAAGCCATACTAGACTAATCAGTAACCAGGGACCTGGGGGTGGATCACAAACTAGTTAGATGTTTGTTAAAATCATTTTAAAACATTGCAATACAAGGATATGTAGAATTATTAAAGAAATACTAATAAAGTTCCTCATTCAGATAGTACCAGGGACTTCAGACTAAAAATATTGTCCTAATATTATTTTGTCATAAATAGCCTAAAGAAGTCAACATAGAGCAAGTAATTCTTTCATTCTAAACTTAAAAAACAACCCCTTGTAAAAAAAAAAAAAGAATAACAGAAAGAGAACTAGTCAATACATTACTTGTGACAATATATTTAATCCATTACATTCATTGTGTCCTTCCTTCTTGTGTAAAAAGGAGACCTCTTTGGGAACTAGCTTACTTATTATAATTATGTAGCATTTGGTCTTTTTTTGTTGTTATTCTTGTCCTATTTATGTAGTTATAATTCCAATTAATTGGCATAGTGGATAGAACATTGGACCTGGAGTTGGAAAAACTAATGGTTCAAAGTTCAAATCTGGCCTCAGACCCTTACTAGCTGTGTGGCCTTGGACAAGTCATTTTAACCCTGTTGTCTTAGTTCCTCAAGTGTACAATGAGCTGAAAAAGGAAATGACAAGCCACTCCAGTATCTTTGCCAAGAAAACACCAAGTGGGGTCACAAAGAGTTGGACACAACTGAAATGACTGAACAACAATCACTATTAATATTGTTTTCTTGGTTCTGCTTATTTTACTTTGCCTCAATTTATATGTAATCTTCTGAATTCTTCGTATTTAAATATCTTTATAATAATATATGATTACTTTGATGAAATTTAATTATTCAACCATTTTACCATTGGAATGCTTATGTGGTTTTTTTTTTTAGCTTTTTCCCATAG
>CM053585.1:147031404-147062969 GCA_028646515.1 Pseudochirops corinnae
AGAAAACCACACAAACCCTCCACCCCTCGGTGTCCAAAAAAAAACCTCAGTTTCATCCAAGGGGAGGCCTTTTCTTCATCTTGACTCTGGGTGGTCTCTCTGATTCCCTGGATCCCCTTCCAAGGTCCCAGCTCCCTCCTGAATCCACCAAACAGTCACCTGGATTCAGAAGGAGACAGCTCCAAGGTCCTTGTCCAATCCTCAGAGGTAGACAGCTCCCAGGCCTTTGTCCACTCCTCAGGGCAGTCCCTGGCACACATTGAAGTTCACAGGGTCCAGCACATCTCAAACTCTTTACTTCTCTTGCCTGGAACTCAAGGATCAGCCAGGCCACGAATGAACAAAGTCTTATTCCGGTCATGCTTCTTTAGGCAAGCCCTCCCAACCTTCCAGGCAGCCTTCCAGGCAAGCCCTCTCAGCCTTGCCGGCAGGCCCTCTCAGCCTTCCAGGCGGCCCTCACCAGATTCTGGTCTCAGGAAAACTCCATCTCAGTTCTCAGCTTCCAGATGCTGGGAGAGAAACTCTCCCTCTCTCCCTCTCTCTCTCACCTGACTTCAGTCTCCACAATTCTTCCTTCAGCAGGAGCAGGGTTCCAATTCTGTCTCTCTGTCTCTGGAATTCTTGCTTATATACACACCTCAGCCAATCCCCTTCTTCCACATCAACTATCCTGCTAAACTGATTACTATTACAATTAGTCAACATGTGTTCTGGCTAGTCTGGTCTATTCACTCTGTCTCACATGGTAGCCTGTATTTCATTTCAGTAACTTTTCACTAGTCATTCCTCAAATGTACTTCTCCCTTACTTCTACCTCTTTGAAGTTTTCTTCAAAGCTCATCTAAAAGACCATATCTTCGCGTCTTGAGTTCTACTGATTATATATAGGTGGTCACATGCATGCCATGATGAAGCACTGCAATTGGACTTTGTTGTTGTTGTTTAGTCTTTTTTCTCAGCTGTGGCCAACTCTTGGTGACCCCATTGCTGTTTTCTTGGCAAAGATCCTTTATTGGTTTTCCATTTACTTCTCCAGCTCATTTTAAACATGAGGAATTGAGGAAGACAGAGTTAAGGGACCTGCCCAAGTTCACACAGTTAGTAAATATCTGAGGCTAGATTTGAATTCACAACTGACTCCAGGCCCAGCACTCTATCCTTACCACCTTCCTGCCAGATAGATAGTCAAAGATAGGTACAGAACATTGATGAAACATTTAATTATTAGGAGTCATTAGTAGAGCTGAGAGAAAAGTGAATATGGATGCCCTAAGATATCCTTCCTGAAATGTAATAGGCAGAAATTCATCCATCAGAAGAGGGAGCCACAGACTCTGAGATACCTCCAACGTGAGAAGTCTGCTTCCTCAGAGGTATCATATTCCAAAGGCTCAGGGGCAGAACTAGAAAATGAGTGAACATAAATGACCCAAACATTTTCTGAAATGGTGAATAGTATTTCTAGGAAGGATCCTACCAATTAGAGTAGAGGGCCAAAGAGTCAGATTATATAGTATTTTACCTAGTATAATGAAAACCCTTTGACAGATTTTCTGTGTGTGTGTTTCTGTGTGTGTGTGTGTCTGTGTCTGTGTCCTGATGCCAAGAAACTAGCTCAGTGCCTGGCACAAAGTGGGAGCTCAATCAATGTTTGTTAGTTGACCGAATTATTGATTATCAAGATATGCCTTAGTTTTCACTCTAATAGAATAGCTTACAAAAAGTTGGGTAACTTCCAGAATAAGACAATAGACATATGTATTTCAAATTATTCTTTTTATATGGGACACCGTATATCATCTACTCTTAACCAGACCAAGTGATTCTACTCCTTTTCTTTTCTTAAGTCTCTTCTGTATCAATGCAATGCATTATTATGAGTAATTAAATAATTATTAGTTACTGATTGACGTTAAATATCTCCAAGAAAAAAATGTCATAATTTTAGGGCTGTAATATAACATAGTTCAAAAATAGGATATCCGATTAGAAGATATAGTTTCTAGGCTTTAATTAGCCATGAATTGTGTGATCTTGTACAAGTCACTTTACATTTATGGGTCTCAGGTTTTTTCACCTCTAAAATGAGGAAGTGGGAAGTCTAAGATCCCTCAGAGGTGTAATATTTCATGATTACATCATTGAACAACACATATTTTCTATACCATTACCAAAAAGGCAATTTTGGTAAATACCATTTTTGTTGTTCAGTCATTTTTCACTCATGTCTGACTCTTCATGACCCCATTTGAAGTTTCCTTGTCAAAGACACTGAAGTAGTTTATTATTTCCTTCTCCAGTCCATTTTAGCATGAAGCGACTGAGGTACAGAGAGTTAAGTAACTTGCTCGGGGTCACAAAGCTAATAAGTGAGGCCAGATTTGAACTCAGGAAGATGAGTTATCCTGACTATAGGTCTTGACTCTATCCACTGCACCACCCAGCTGCCCATGGTAAATACCATATAATTATGTTTATGAAAATGACAAAAATCTGTCTCCAGGGCTCCTAAAGTTAAGATCCAGTGAATTAGCTTGATTATTATATGTTTTTATGAATATTTTCCATAATGATCTTCTATTACTGAGCTGTTGATCTACAATACTTCAGTATTTCCTACTGTGAAAAATTTGTATTATTCTGAGATAATTCCAATATCAATTACAAAAAGATACAATATTTTATGTTCATTCCAAAGATACCCATTCAATATTGAATAGGCTCTAAGATTCTTACCTCCTCTAACAAATAGCACAGGGCATACTGTATTGTCTTCAGTTACAATGAGCTAAAGTGTTTTCTATGACTAAAAATCTACCAAAGAAGAATTTATACTACAAAGCATATTTGTTAGTCCCAATTTCTCTGTATTTTCCCCTACTTCATATATTTTTATAGAATATGATTTTCCACTCAGAAGAAAATGAGTGCCTATTAAGACAAAAAAAATCACTTCTGAAAATGTGACAAGAAGCAAACATAATTAGTTCATCCTCCACATCTGAGTTTTTAACAATAGAACTAGAGAGCAGTTTAAATGTATGAAAGAAAAAACATAGGGCTATGCTAGATGAGGAAAAGAGAATATGTTTAGCAGTCAGTCAGTAAATATTTATTAAGCACCCAGGATGTAGCAGGCACTGTTCTAAGCACTGGGCTATGTGCTAAGCAGTAATGAGTGCCAAGTGAACATATGTAGTACTGTGAAATTGTTGTCAAAGTTTTTGAAGGGGCTCACTATGCAACCATGGCAGTGTATTGTTACCTGCAACTCCCCAAGTTTATGACCATTAATTGTTTTGCATTGTCTAATTTATTCTTCCAGAAGCTAACAAAATCCTTTCAAAAGGAAAGTAAGCATTCTTGGTACTTCCATAAATGACACATAGATGTGATGAAGGCTGAAAACAGTTACTGTCCCTGATATGTGTTACAATTGGGAGGCATGCTTTGGGGACAGAGGCATGAGAAGAAAGGAGAAGTGGAATGTATATTCTCTGAGATTTCTTCCAAGTCCACAATTCTTTAAGGTCAGTTCTCTTTTTTGGTCTTTAGCATTTCTTAGTCACCTCTCTTCTTTTGGCTTCAGTTTCATTAACTATAAAATGGGAAAAAATGTTCCTCAGCTCTTAAAGTTGCTATATTAAATATATATTTCTGTCTATGAATTCCCTATATTGATGAAATCACAGTAGTTCTGACCAATAATATATGTCAGAATGATAGGTTTTAGAGATACAGACAAAAATGTGTCAAGGGATTTCAACTGTCTCTCACGTTTTATGTGTTCTCCCATACATCTTATACACACACACACACATACATATATACATATACATACACACACATATACACATATATACACCCACATACATATCTATACACACAATATATACATGTGTACACATATACATATACATATATACACATATATATATGTATATGTATGTGTGTGTGTATATATATTTATATATATATTGCAAACTTGAAAATCTTGACACTTCAGTAGAACCACGACCTCATTGAATCAGGCTTCATCTCCAGTGGAGCTGATCTAGAGGCAGCTAAAGTGCTGGTCCTAGATTCACAGAGATCTGAGTTCAAAGATGACCTCAGACATTTATTAGCTGTGTGACTCTGGGCAAGTCTCCCTAACCTAAGCTTCTTTATTCAACTATAAAATGGGGATAATAATAGATAGCAAGGACTTCTCAGTATTGTGAGGGTCAAATGACTTAGTACTTAGCAGAGTGCTTGGAATACATTAGGTACTTAATAAATGCTCATTTCCTTTCTTCTCTTTGTCATTTTTGTCAAAGTTCAAAAATTCAATGAATTCGCATCAGGTACATAATGTATATGAGAGAGAGATAGTATGGAATAGTGGATAGTGACAGCCTTGGAGAAAGGAAGAACAGGGCTTGTCCTTGGACATATGAGGGCTATACAACCCTGGAAAAATCATTTAACCTCTCAGTGTACCAGTACTTTCTAAGAATAGAAATTATAGAGTGGATGCAGAGTATCAGTGGATAGAGATTTCTCTCTATGAATTCCTTATATTGATGAAATCACAGTAGTTCTGACCAATAATATATGTCAAAATGATAGGTTTTAGAGATACAGACAAAAATGTATCCAGGGATTTCAACTGTCTCTCATGTTTTATGTGTTCTCCCATACTTCTTCTATAGTAATTCTACCATCTAATAAACTTTACATATATTTATGTCTATTTAGACAGAAATAGAGGTGATAGATTAGATATATAGTTATGGATATTGATATAAACATAGATGACAGTCAATCGATATGTATTAGACACTGTACTAAGTACTGGGAATAGAAATTCAAAAAAGAAAGAGACAGTGCTTGCCTTCAAGGAGCTTACAAACAAATGGAGAAAGTCATACCAAAGGATGTTTGAACAGCCAAGAGAGATGGGGGAGGTAACTCATGGAGGCTCATGGTGGACAAATCAGAGACCTCCCAGAGTAGTGCAGTCAGGTAGAAATGAGGAGTAGTTCTGTGCTGAGCTCCCTCCTTAAGTTGAGGTTTTTAAGTTCATGGTTCTACCTTTCAATATGGGGGCAGAACATAGTGATGAAGAAAGAGTACCAAGACTGATGGGATTTTATAGGATGATGTGGTTTACCTTAATGATCTTCCTTAGGGCATGGTCAAGAAATAAGAGAAATCCCAAAGTAGTGTAGCCAGAAGAGAAATGAGGAGATGTTCTGAGTTGAATTTTGTCCTTAAACAGAAGTTGGGCCTAGAGTCAGGAATGCATTCATTTAGATTTTACCTCAGACACTTACTAGATATTTGACCTTGGACAAGTCATTTAACTTCTGCTTATCTCAGTTTCCTCAACTTGAAATGGGCATAGATAATAACAGCACCCACCTCTCAGGATTGTTGTGCAAATCAAATGAGATGACATTTGCAAAGCATTTACCACAGTGCCTGATACACAGTGGATGCTTATACAATATTTAACTCTCCCTCCCCCAAAGTTTATTTATTTCTTTTTATTTGTAGACCCAGAGTACAGTGCCTGATTCATAGTAGATAATATAATGTTTGCTGATTAACTGTCAAAAGTTCAAACTTGAACACAAGTCTTCCTGTGTTCAATGCTGGCTTTCTATCCACTATACTACTATGCCATCATGCCTCTCTCCAGCATATAGAAGCAACATGACCTTAAGCCAGTGGTTCTCAACCTTCCTGATGCTGCAACCCTTTAATACAGTTCCTCATGTTGTGGTGACCCCCAAACATAAAATTATTTTCATTGCTACTTCATAACTGTAATTTTGCTACTGTTATGAATCATAATGTAAATATCTGATAGGCAGGATGTATTTTCATTGTTACAAATTGAACGTAACCCACAGGTTGAGAACCGCTGCCATAAGCAATTCATTAGACTTTTTCTCAGTCTCTCTGTCTGTTTGTCTGCACTTTCCTGTGTGTTTCTCTTTGTTTCTATCTCTGTCTCTCTCTTTCCTTCTGAAGCTGCTGCATGTTGCATATGGTATATTTTGTAACATGGAATCTTGAAATCTGAATTAATTTCCAATGGATGCCCTATGGAACTTTCAAGGACTAACAGAGGATTAAGCAAGATGATAGTACTTTGCCCAAGTCTTGACTGCGATTAAGATAATCCATGGAAAAAGTCAAGAGCAGGTCGCGATAACAACCTATGCCTGGGTCTTTTTGATAGACCAAATACATGAAAGTGTCAGTGCTTTGTCATGTCTTTGATGTGATCATTTCAGTTTGTGTTCGTATTCTGATCAAAATAAATAACTTTGTTTTTCATATAAGTAAAATCAAGTGTTTCTTTAGGAGATTTTAGTACCCCAGAGGAATGATTTATAAAATTAGTGCTGAGATTCAGAACAAAAGTAAGAAACAACAACAAAAAAAGGAACCAAAATTAACCCTCAAGTTGAAGGCTATCATTCAGTTAATAGATATTTGTGCGATACAGACCTATTAATGTTAGGCAGGGATGAAAATCTGACTTTAGCCCTGGGTTAGTGACTTTGGCTAGGGAAGTTAATTGAATGGGCTTTCTATTTTTTCCATGTCACAAAATGGTGACCTCTATTACTTCTCAAACTAATCTACACCTCCCCTACAACCTCCCCCACTTGTATATTGAGGAACTCATGGTCCTTGGACATCCTGGTCCTCCACTAGCCTGCAGGGGCTCTTTGGACCCTATCTGGGTATAGAAGGATGTTTGTCTCTGAAGGGAGAGGTACTCCCTCTGACAGTATTATTTCAGCAGAATATATATTCTGTGGATAGAATCCCTATTTACAGTTCTGGTACAGTCATAAGACTATAAGCTTATACAGGGTGTCCCTAAAGTCTGGACACATAGGAAAACTCATTAACATTGCATATTTTCAAAAAATGAAATGAAATTTTCAGCAATATTTTATTTAATTGGCATACATTTTAGCCATGACAATTTCAGATGGAATAAAAGCTGTCATTAGCTATTGGGAACTATTTTCCAAATTAATGAAATTAATTTAATTAATTAATAAGAATTCCTATATGTCTCCTATGTCTTCTTATGAAATCTTATTTATGCTAATTAAATAAAATATTGTTGAAAATTGCATTCATTTCATTTCTTGAAAATGTGCAAAGTTAATGAGATTTCCTATGTGCCCAGGCTTTAGGAACACCCTGTAGAAGATGAACAGGATAAATTCTCAGGGTCTCTATAAATTCTACTTTTCTTTGGCAATTAACAAGGAAATATGAAGATTGGCTTCATTCTCCTGCTTCTTCCAGTTTGGACTTTGCCTTTTGACCTTCCTACTCAATACTCTCAAGTAACCTCTTTAGCTATCCCGTGATCCTCTTTGCATCAACCAGCCTAAGTCTACTTTCTCTAGGACAGGCTCCATACTACCTACCTACCTTTTCCTATTAAAATATATGTTTTTGCTCTCCTATTCCTTCAAGCCCTGAAGTAAACTATTATGATAAATTAAATGTTTGTTACATAGGATCTTACATCTAGATCCACAAGTAAATTTAGATCTCATTTCATTCCACCCCTTCACTTTATAACAAAGGTTTAAAAGTTTAAATGACAAGTTACTCCCTCAGGGTCACGTAGCTGGTGTTAAAAGCTGCACTGGAACCCAGGTTTCAAGTTAAATGCTTTATCAACTACACCACTCTACTACCCCTTATGTTAAGGTTGTTCTTATTGAATTCCAGATTATTACTATTTGGTATTTTGCATTTCATTAGAGGAATCCTAAAAGGATAGTATTTCACCTCAAATTGTGTGACAACTGAGGAAATATTTGGGAATGGACTAGTGTCTCAGTATTTTTTAAATCACATTGCTCCTGATTATGATAAAGAATCCTGAGTATCAAGAAACACACATCCTTCTCTGCCCAAGACACAAGCTCAGACATAGGCAAAATGTCCCACAGAATCTAAAATTAAGTTTAATGATTTGAGTCCTTTAATTTTATGTTCTCTGTGGTCCTCTGCCTGCATTTCCTTCTCTAATTACACTGTACTCATTATTAGCACTTTAGCACAATTCTTTTTCCGGTGAAGCAAAATGACTATTCATTTTATTCCTGGGTCTTGGCACTTTTATTCCTCACTAATCTTCTTTGGAATGAATTCGTCAAATTCAAATTCCCAACACAACCTTAATTCTTTATCACTAAAAATACACATTACGATCATGGGTCCCCACAGATATTCTGAACCATTTCTATACTAACTGGAAGAGCTTTATAAACTATTGACTGGACCTAGTTTACTTTGAAAAACAATTAATTGAGTTGAAATTCATTTTAATTCATTCATCCAACACAAATCTATTAAGGGCCTACTATGTGTGAAGTAAAGACAGTATTCCATAATGGGTAAAGAAATGATCTTAGAGTTACAAAGTTGAAGACTTGCCTCTGAAATATCACAGATTGTGTGACCAGAAAAATCACTTAAACGCTCAGTACTTCAGGTAACTTGAGACTATAAGTTACAGAAGAGTTAGTTACACAAAAGCATAGGTAGAGGGAATTTAATCACTAGAAATTCCCTACCTGTCGGCAATTATAGGTCTGGACAATGTCCAAAGCACTGTTCTTGAGGTGGGAGAAATAAGGATTTTAAAGAAATCACAGACCGTGACCTCAAAGTCTAAAGCCATTAACAAATATATCCATTTTTATTTTTCCTGTTATATAACTCCAGTTACAACATCAGTAAAATCAAGCCTCCTGAAATATATTATTAATACATAAAAGCCAAATAACACATGACTAGGTGAGGAAATGAATGAAGATCTTGTTCCCTAATAATGCTATTACCAAGGATATCTACTGTAGAATTATAAGGTTTTGGTTTATGGATAGAAATTATTTTTGTCCTGATTACAAATTCAAATTTTCCTCCAAATTTATATCAATAAGTCTTAGTGGGCAGAGGGTAGAAATTTGTTGAACATTCTTCATTAAACAATTGCATATAATGAATTGGAATAAAGAGGAACTATCCTATTCAGTTGAAATAGTTCACGGCCAATTTTGGTTGACTTCAAAAACTTACAATGTAGGAATTGTCTTTTTTTTTTCAAAGATATGTAATTAGTTCAAGTAGTTAGGATTAAAATAATAAACCTTGCCTTTTTATAGCATTTTAGGAGTAGCATAGTATTATACATATATCATCCCCTTGATCTTCAGAACAACCCTGTGAATTAGATGCAATTTTTAATCATTTTAAAGATGTAGAAATTGATTTTTTAAAAAAGTTCATTTGTGAGCACTGACTGATCGACCACCTTCACCATTTATCCCCCCTTTCAGATTAGTGTAAAAGGCCTCTCGAGTGCAATTTTATGGAATTATAGAAACTTTTAATATAATTTAGTCCTCCTACTCCCTGCATTTTAATATGAGGAAATTAACATGTGCAACAGGGAAATAAATTCCCAAAGTGATGTAGTTGGCATCAGAGCTGGGACTCAAACAGAACTCTTTTTCTAGAGACTGTAGAATCTAAAGGCTACAGACTATCTAAACACCAGATAGTTCAGTGTTCTTTTCCCTACTAGACTATTGCAATGACCATCTAATTATTCTCAAAATCATTTTCCATGTACTTCTCAAAGTGGATTCCCTGAAACACAGTTCTAAACACATTTTTTCCCACTCAATAAACTCCAGTGGCTCCTTATTTCCTATGGGAGGACAGATAAGCCCCTGCCCTCCCCCTTTTTAAAATAGTTTTTAAAACTTTAAATAATTTGACCTAAACATACATTTTCAATTTCATTATACATCACTCCCCTTCCTGGACTCAAAAGTTTTATCAATCTGGCTCTCCCTGTTCCTCGTGCCCAAGATTCCAACTTCTGTCTCCTTGCCTTTGTACTGACTACCAGTCATAATTTTCTCCTCCTCTTGATTTCAAAGTACATCTCATTTGCTTTAAGATTCAGCTTAAGCATAATCATCTACAGGGATCCTTCACTGATCTTCCCAATTCCTAATATCCTCCCTCACTGATATATTTAACTACATTATGTTTATCATATTTTTATTCTCTTTTTTTCTTTTATGTACATACTTTTTATGAACCTGTTATTTCTCCAGATAGAATGTAAGAATGTAAGAGCAGGCACTTTCAATTTTGTCTCTGTATCCCCTGGGCTTAGCATGGTTCCTAGCACATAGTAGGTGCTACATAAATGCTGATTGGTATATTTTTCCATTAAATTTGATTTCCATTGAAAAATAAATCATCAGACACATACTTGTCAACATACTTTAATAGGCCTTTAATCTCATTGAGGCAGTTGCTTTTTCCAATGGATAGTACTTCTGGACTTGGTTTCAGGGAAAACAAAATTCAAATGCTACTTTAGACACTTACTATTTAACCCCTGGTAAGCACTTAACCTCTATCAGCCTCAGTTTCTTCATATGTAAAATGAAAGAGTTGGACTTGATCTCTGCAAAGGTCCCAATTATAGATATGATCTTATTTCATCTACTAGTGTTCATCAAAATCCATCCATGCTGTGTCATCCTTTATCATTCGCTTTTTATTCTCCTAAATTCCCCAGAGAGGACCTAAGCAAAATATTGGAGTCCTCCCATTCTTCCCATTTCTTTTAATATCACATGTATACCTATATTTCCCCACTCTCTGCTCACTGCATGACCAGCCTACTTCATTTTCCAGTCACATATGTCATCAATGATATTTTGTAAGTCACTTCATTAGTACAAGTCATTGCTGGTAATATCTTGTAGTCTCTTTATACACACCATGAATAATTATGTTGCTCTTTGAGTCACATTAAATTTTGAGTCTTCTGAGAAATAAGGTCTTACAAAAATTTTAGCCATATATCGTCATGGGAAAATATCAGTATTGACAAAAAAAAAAAAAAAAAGAACTCTAAAGTCCACGATCACAGCTAGTTATTAGCAATGCCTGGCCTGCTTAGAAATCTTTCCTCTAAATCAGCAATTCTCAATCTGAGGGTCACGACCTCTTTGGGGGTCAAATGACCCTTTCACAGGGGTCATCTAAGACCATTGGAAAATACATATTTCTGATGATCTTAGGAACCGAGATACCACCCCTCTATCTGCCAGGTGGGTCCACCCACATGCAGATACGGCCACATACTAGTAGTATTAAAAGGTCGCAACATTAGGTAGGTTGAGAACCACTGCTCTAAATCAAGCACTTCCTTTATTGGGAAATAATGTCTTTTCCTGAAATAACATGACAAAAAGAATTTCCCACCCATCACAGAATGACTAACTTCCTGCAGATCCCTCTCTAACTGAAAAATACTTCCTCTTCCAATTTTTTTAAAATAAGCACATCTGTCTAGAATGGAAATCTTTGAATTCTCCAACAGAATGAAAGATGAATCACTTGATTTTATGTCTAAAAGCATCTACCTTTGCTTCCCTCCTCACCTCCATTTCACAACCTTGGTTTAACCTTGTTAAAATTCTAGTTTCAATTTTATTAACATTAATAAAGTACCTCAAATAAAATGAGCCCCATTGTGAATATTAATTAGAGCTGCTATTTGAGATCTTTGTTTCTTATCTCAAATTGACTTGAGGACTCTCTTGACTGTTTTTAATGATAATCTCTTAGTCTTTAAAGAAACAAGTTTCATTAGTTTACTCTACCCAATGACATTTACAATCACTAGTAGAAAGAAATAGAATAGATTTTTAACATTATGTAAGTGTTTCAGTATCATCAATCCATAGTGATCTCTTTATGCTTTCAAAATCCATTTCAACTCACTTCTAACTGCCATAGTATAATTCAATATTATTGTCTAGTCTTGTAATATAAGACTATGTTATTTCATCAGTGTGTTAAATTCTCAGAATGAGAACTATCTTCACCAACACATATAACAAGGAGTCTTTGACTTCCTAGAAGACTCCTAGGAAATCATCTTAAGTACATAGAGATAAATAATAAGTGACTTACCCAGGGTCATATAACTAATAAGAATTGGGCCAAGGACATTCAAACACAAGTCTTCCTAAGTTCAGGTCCAGAACTGTATCTACTAGTTGCCTGTATACAGCTGTAAAAATCAAATATAAAAATATTCAACACTTTCACAGTACTTCCTACCTCATTTTAAAAAATCCATTATAACTTCTCAGAATCAGTTATTTTCCTTCCTTCCTTCTGACTGGGTATGGGCCCTAGACAAGACCTTTTCCTCTTACTCCAAAAGAATTTGGGTCCCATTTATCTAAGGGTCCTTGGAAACACCACCTTGAACTCTCCTTGAATTACCCCTCTTGATCTGGTGTTTGTCTGAGGTTTGCCTTTCATTATCACTATGTCCAATTTCGGTTATCCTCCTACCCTAGCCTAGCCCTCCAGTCTTCTTCTGTTATCTCTGGATTATTTTGGGCTAGTTCCCACCCTTGAATCCACTCATTCTCTTGGTTCCTGGCCTGTTCTAGTCACCCCAGTCTACTGTCCTCTCCCATCAATATCCTCCCTAGACTTCTCCTCCAGTCACCCCAGTCTACTTGGCCAACACAAGATCCCTTCCACACTCTTTCTGTATATAAGATACATCTCTGCCTCCATTAAGGTGCTCAGATTTGATGTGGCCCATTTACATTAGCTATAAATTCTTTAAGAGTCTGGCCAATATGGCAGATTTTTAATAAGCTTTGTTTTCCTTTGGTTGAAAGGAAGTTTGGGCTGAATCCATTCAGATAGGACCCACGTGTTGCTCTTTCAGGGTCCCAGAACCCCTAAATCTCAACACTTCCTTCCTTTTTCTCTTTCTATCGTTCCCCTTTCCCTCCTTCCATCTTTCCCTTCCTTCCCTCTATGCTTCTCTTCCTTTCTTCTCTTCCTCCCTCTATCCTTCCATTTCTTCCTTCCCAACATTCTTCCCTTTCTCTCTCTCTCCATCTTTCCTTTTTTTCTTTCTATCTTTCCTTCAGTCTCTCCCTTCCTTCTTTCAAATAACCTAAAATTTGTTAAAGGCACATAGCACAATACCTGGGACATGAGAGATGCTAAATAAATGCTTATTCCCTCCCTTCTTTGTTTTTCACTTCCTCCCTTCTTTTCCCCACCCTCTCTCCCTTCCTTATTCCCTTTATTTCCTTCTGTATTTCTTTCCTTCTTTTCTCTTTCCCTTCCTTCTTTTGGCAAAAAAAAAAAAACAGATTGAATATATAGCACTTTCTTAAAAACTATGGAGGTTACTAAAGAGTTAAAATGAATAGCTGTTACCTTTGAAGAGATTAGCATCCATTAAGACAGACAAAGCAAACAAATGAAATAGCTAAAGAACATTAGTGTGTGCATAATAATGTAGGATACTCCAAATTATACATAAGCAGAATTGTAGAGTGGGAAAGAATCTCATAAACTTTCTGGTTAACACATACCTAAAAAAAAAATATTGTCACTATATCATACCTAACAAGTGCTCAAGGAGCCTCTGCTTGAAGACCTTCAGTGACAGAAAACCCACTACTTCAATTGGGCAGTCCATTACACTTCTGGACTGTTCTCATTGTTAGTGGCTTTTTGGTGTACCACCCCTAACACCCAACTTAAATTTCTTTCATTTTATCTTCTACCCATTTCTCCTGCTTCTTCTCATTGATACATAACAGAGCAAGTTGAACATCTCTTCCACATGTCAGTCACTCAAATGCTTGCAGATCTTACTCCTCCCCTCATTCTTCTTTTCTCCAGGCAAACGTGCCCATTCCCTCCATCCGATTCTAATTTTCATATGGCACAAAATAAAGGCATTTCACCATATTGGGCACTCTCTTCCATTATTACACAGTGTTTAAAAATAATTATCCAATATGACATTTCAGGTGGAAAAAAATCCCCAGTATGCTACAGCCCTTTATGATACTGGTAAATTTTGACTCCAAATTTTGGTGATATTTGGGTTTGTAAGGTACATATTCCTCAACTATGTACACTACTTTTTTTTTAGATAGGGGTGTTGACTACATCATACTAGTCTTCCTCTGTTGAAGTATTTTTTTTTTTCCTTAAAGCTCTCTGGAATTTTATCTTGATTTTATTTCATAGTTTCTGACATTCTTCTATGGGCCTTATGGACAGCAGTTTGGTTACACTGATATTTACACTGTATCTGCTTTGAAAGTATAGCTTAATCTCAATTATTGATCATGATATTTCATAGAGGAACTGCTAATTGAAAAACTAATAAAGTCATATTTGGAGTAGCAGCCATAAGATTTCTCTATTAAATTCTTTATTGAGTCATACCATAAAGCTACTTAACTTCCTCCCCCACCTGTTTTCTATACCAAAGTGAATTATCTGTATTTATGATGTTCTCATCAGAACAATTAGTTAGAGTCCTCCATATTAATTTCAGTTAATATTTCATTTGAAATTCTTTCTAAAGGGAAAAATCATTGACTTTCTGAGATTCTAGAATTTTCTTTCCTTTGGAACACAGGAAACAGTGTTTAAAATATTCATTCTAATGATTCTTATGAAATTTGCATGAAAACAAAGAATGAACAGGACAAATTCTGACTTTAGAGGTTCATCTTGCTCAGTGTGTGGCTTTTTTTTATCAGCAGTATTGCAAACATTCTGCTCCCAGACTGACTTCTAACCCTTAATATAAAGTGCAACCTATTAATTCTCACAGTAGTTTAATCCAAGATTTACTGCAATGGAATTTAACTACAACTGATGCAGCAAAATAAGTTTAGGAGGGAAAGACAGGCAGCTGACCTTCTTGGTCCAGTTCCTGCGGTATTTTTTCTATGTAGTGGGACCAATCCCACCCCCACCTCCACTCCCACCCCAATTATGGGGGCAGAAGAAAAGGGTATAGGTCAGAGAGTTGCAGGAGCTATAAAATCCTCATATAAAAAGTCTGATAGATGTAGTAGGAAGAAGAAATAGACCTTTTTAAAGGAGCCAACAAATCTTTTAATACCTACATAATCTCTTCTGAGCTGGTAAGTTTTGGAGGTCAGATATTTGCAGACGAGAGGGAAGTAGAAAGTGGGTGTCTGACAGCCATGAAACTTGACAGACATATCCAGTCCACAGCTAAATCAAAGATAAAAAGTTTCATTCTGCAATGATATGGGTTTCATAAAAAGATTCCCTTCCAATCATTACCAAGTAATAGAAATATAAAACATTAGAGACAATTGAATATATAATTGTGTTGGCATCACTGACAACTGATCACCCAGATTACATTATTTGTAGTGGCCTTCTATAGTTTGTACACAAACAGACCTTCACAAGGACAAAACATTGAGTTTCAACTCCCCCCAAAAAAATAAAATCTGCAATATGAATTTTGACATAGTTGAAGTAACTCGATTTTAATTCACTTACTAAATGAAATTTCTGAATGATGGAAGGAAAAGCAGTTTCTGTATGCTGAAACAGATTTAATAAGGATTATAATCAAGATTTCTACAAGTCTATTCTTGGTCATCAGTACTAATTCACTATTCGTGCTAAAAATATAACCTGACTTTCTGAATTATGTGTCTACCTTCAAGCTTCCTTATCTGCTTGAACAATTACTGCATGCATATTACATGTACAAGTGTAAGCTTCTTAAAAATAGACATTTTAAATACAACAGGTTAAAAATGGAAACTTTTTCTTACCATAAACCAGAAATATACAGCAAATATATTGAAAATACCGATGACATAGCAATATCCAAGTGAAAATAGAAGCATCATATGAGCTTTTCAAAATTCCAAAGTCTTCCTATAACTTGTTCATAATTAAGAAATTTTGAACAAGTAAGGTCTCCTTTCAGCTTGACTTGGAGTAGGCTCTCAGCTTCCCTGGATCATCTTCCATGGTCCCAGCTCCCACCTGGATTCACCAAACTGTCACCTGGATTCAAAGGCAGGCAGCTCCCAGATCCTTGTCCAGCTCTCCATGTAGTTCCTGTCCCACACTGAAGCTCACAGTGTCCAGTCCAACTTAAATCCTTCACAGTCTCTATCCTTGGGAAGTCAAGGCTTAACAAAGCCACAAACAGTCAGAAGGTACATAGACAATATAGACTCAGTTTTTTTTTTCCTGTCTGTAATAGCCATAAGATAGAGCAGATGCCAGAACAAATGCAAGAAAAATCTGCTTTTGACAGATTGTTTAGATCATATACTGTCCTCGGACTCTGAAACAAGTTAGTAAAAAAAAAAAAAATCAATTACATTGAAAAATTAATTTGTGGAATTCAACCTGCACATGTGTTCAGTTTATGATAATTCACCTTTTATTCAATGAGATATATAATAATATGCCAGAAGGGTTTTTTTTCTTCCTTCCCTTAGGTCTCAGAAAAGTACCCTAAGTATCTTTCTGCTCATAATAGTCAGTGTCCATGCATAGTTAGAGAATAACCATTATTTTTGTTATCATCAAAACCCCAAAAATTACATTACCACTGAGAAACTGAGAAAGTCAATTTCCCTTTCTAGGTCTCAGTTTCTGTAAAATGAAGGGGTTGAACCAGATGATATTTAAGATTTCCTATAAGTCACAACCCTAGAATACTTTCTATTGATTGCCTAATATGTTCCATGCAAGGTGCTTCAGTCTAGTCAACAGAATATTGGCTGTGGAACAAGGAAAAACTGAGTTCTAATTATCCCTATGATTCATAATAGCCTTGTCACCTGGGTAAGTCATTGAACCTTTATGTACTTTAGGCAGTTCTGTAGTATTTGTCCATTCACTTAATTTCTTTTGATCTCATTTTTTCTCATTTGTGAAATGAGGATTAAAATATTTGGACTACTATAAAAAGTGATTTTGACTATTACAAATACTGAAATTGACTAAAAAGGACAAATGAAGGAAGTCACTATCTGCCTCTAGAGAAAGAACAGATAAATAGATACGCAGAATAATTTTACATATGCATGTGTGCGCACACACCCACACATAGCTATTGATGGCAAATGGTAACCAACTCTAGTGTGGTTGGGAGAAGGAAAGAAAATAAATTACATGACAATTTTGTTGTATATTTGAAAGGAAGGGTAAGTTGTGCATGGTAGATTTACAGCTTCATGTGCAATTGGTCATTTTTTTATAGTACTATGTTACAGAAATATTTGTTTTATTCCACATATTAAAAATGTTTTTTAAAAGGTTATTTGAAATATTTATCTACTAGGGCTGTTATTAGTACCAGATAATTTATGTTTAGAGAAACTATGTAAAAATAAACTATTAGTCATTTAATAGTTCAAGATCTAAGATTTTCTCTATCAGGTATAATATATCCATTAATGATGATGAAAACCTCTCTACATCTTATATGGTGGTATTCAAGGTCTGCTCTGGTCAAAAGTAAGTTTATAAACATAAACTATTTGAAAATATTGTTCATACTTCTTTTTTATATTAAACAAGAAGTTTATTTAAACAACAAGATTTTTGGCTTGAAGGGAAAACTATCTAGGATCAATTTCTCTATAGTAATTTATCCCTACTGAGAGACAGATTGCCCTACATGTAGCAGCTACACTCAAAAAAGTTATAAAATTGTTCTTGGTTTTACAACGATAAAAGAAAAACGTTGAAATCATCCAATCAAAACAAGGTATGCAAGGATTTTTCTTGCATTTTTGTTGCTGTTGTTGTTGTTGTTAAACAGTGAGAGCAAAATAACTTAATGCAACATAAAGATAAAAGTTGAATGACCATATATATGTAAAGCCACACAGAAGCAATTTTCCAGAGGACTGATATTGTGAACAGCTTTTCAAGGTTTTGATTACACAGTATAATGCACACACTATTTATTCAATAACAAATCAGAGCAAAACATTCACAGAAAATCAAGATACAGCATTCACAATGTTATAACTTATCACAGAAAATCAAAATACAGCATTCACAACAACTTATTACTAAAATGGCCACATAGTTTTCAACACAGTTGTCACATTGTTTTGAACAAAGTACAATCATTTTGTCAATAAATCACTTAGTAACTCAATCATTCAATCAACTCAATCATCCAATCCATCCAGCCTCCTTAGGGGTCACAAAATACAAAAGTCAAAGTTTTCCACTCATGGGGCACACTAAGTTATATATCAGTCACTATTCAGTCGTCATTCAATATTCAATCATCAGAAAATACACAGGCCATCCACCACTCAGTCACAAGTAAATCACAGTCTTCTCAGTCAGTACACAGTATCCAAGTAAAGTCTCCTTTCAGCTTGACTTGGGGTAGGCTCTCAGCTTCCCTGGATTGCCTTTCATGGTCCCAACTCCCACCTTGATTCACCAAACTGTGACCTGGATTCAAAGGTAGGCAACTCCTAGCTCCTTGTCCAGCTCTCTGTGCAGTTCCTGTCCCACACTGAAGCCCACAGTGTCCAGTCCAACTTTAATCCTTCACAGTCTCTATCCTTGGGAAGTCAAAGCTTAACAAAGCCAAAAACAGACAAAATACTGACACCATGGTCATGTTTCCTCCGTCTTCTGTAGCTCGGCTGGTCCTTGAAAAACCTCAGCAGCTCCAGCTGGCTCCTGAAGATACTCTGCCACCACAAGTTCTCACGAAATTCTGACTTTCCCATCTGGGCTTTTTCCTTATATACAGTATTGCTCCTGCCTATTCAACCCCTTCCTGTCACATTAGCAACAGGGGTTCATACCTTCTGTTTCTTTAGCAGAGGCTTAATTTGAAACTAGGTGCTAAATATCTCTTAGCTTAGCACTACAAAGAGATCTTCAAATTTCATTACTATTATACCATGCCACTAATGGAGAAAAGGGATATTTTCACAGAACCAGTTTGTTTGTTTTTTTCCCCTCCCCATCTCCATTTGATGATCAAAACATACCATCCACTAGTTAGTGAAATATGCGTTTTGCCTGTGCACATACACCAGTTACTTTGTGTACAATAAAGGAATGGGGAAGGGAATCAAAGAAGAGAGAAAACTATACTGCAGTAGTCAGGATGTGGATGCACCAAATCTTAGTTTTCGAATTGTGAATGTATTGTTTTCCTTGGGAGTACAGTTCTGGATTAGAGCTGTAAATTCTCCTTTTAGTAAGTGCCTCCTTTCTGCTGTTGGAATACATGTATCTTCATCTTCCATTTCCAACTGTGCAGGTGTGTCTGTTTCACTGATTAATTGCCCACCAAATAAGAATCTGATCTGCCTCACTGCAAGCCCTGTCATTCATAATAGGCTTTCATTAGTTTATTAAGTGGTATGTGCCTCTTAATCTTAAATTGCACCACAGAACCATCTTGCCCTTCCACCTTCAAGTGAATGTGGTCATTGTTTTCAGTCTTGACTCCTTCCTTAGGCTTTTCATTGGCCAGGGTGAGTCCAGGGGTCTCCCCAGCCGCTGCTTCACAAAAGAGGCACCAGGATGGTCTACTCCAAGGGAATGGAGGGAGAAGCAGCAGCAGCAGGAACAGGAACAGGAGGGGGAGGAGGAGGAAAATGATCGTGGTGATGGTGAAGAAGAAGAGGAGGAGGAGGAGGAGGAAAAGTGGTCATACTTCTTATGATGAGCTGCTGTCAACTGAACTAGATGGTTCTTTAGAAAATAGTCATTGCTGAGTCCAGACTCCAAATCATTGTAACCTCATAAAAACTGTTAAAATAGATGATCTGTTGAAATAACCTTCAAGAATTCAGGATTATCACACCGTAAGAAGGAAGTAGTGAAGAAAGCTATATCATCCTCTGTGTTTCTATGTAAAGATTTAAGGTAGAAGTAGGGGAAATGGGTGAGCATTATATAATGATAAATTTTGGAGAAGGAAATGGCAAACTAGTCTCTGTCTTTGCCAATAAAACTCCATGGGCAGTTTGTCCAAGGGGTCCTAAAGAGTCAGAAACAACTAAAAAACAAAAGAAAAGCTAGTGGGCATTGCAAAGTGATAAATTTAAGACTGAAGTAAGGAAAAACTTCACAATTAATAGAACTTTACAAAAATGGAATGGAATTTAACTCATTGGAGACTGACAAAATCCTATGACTCTTTGGGCGTGTCAGGAAGGGAATTTTTTTTTTTTTTAGCCATAGACGGTTTTAAATGGCTTTTAATATCTCCTCAAGTATTCCTGAGTTTCTCAAAGTCAGATTTTTTTTTTAACATTACTTGTCAGCTAAATTGCAGCACTTTCCTGGAATTGCAACCCTCACCTGTTATCTAGTAAATATTCTGTTGCCAGGAAAGCATTTCTTCATAATGCCAAGTGAAACTCTTTCAAAATGTACGTTAAATTGTTTGATGGCAACAGGCATGAACTACATTTAATTATATTTAGTATAGTTTCAGTTATGAGATTAAGATCTCAAGTAGAAAATGATCTCACAAAGTTGTTCATTGTGTTTACTGAAAAATGCTTACTGCAAAATATTTAGGTATCAGGAAATAACCATATTGATTACTTAACCAGGATCCATTTTGCCATTGTAAGGAAATTTGATATTAGTCTCGATTTTTATTTACTTGTATCTTCCTATGAAAATTAACTTCTAAACACACAGAGTATACTAAATAGAAAGTATCAGCCCAAATGAGTAAAAATCTATCCTTTTTTTGTCTTAAATTCAGTGGAATTCTGTTCAAGAAGAATAATATGCCCATTTATCTTTCAGGGTCATATCTCCACTGCCTCCCTTAAGTCAACATAAAACTTTTCATCCCAAGCCCATGCAAGTCAATAACCTGTTACCAGAACATATAATATTATTGCAATCAATTACAACACATATCTTTCAGCATCATCTTGACAGCTTACAGCTCTTTTCTTGACATTGTCATAGTAATTATAGCTTCATTTTCAAGCTTTCACCAAGCGGCAGTTTTTAAAATTACTTCAGATGACATTGTAAAGCCCCTTAGCTGTTTATTACTTGACAAGAATCAATTTATTTTGTCTCCCTTTTCAGTATTTTGAGCAGGTTTCAGTGATTGATGCAATTATAGGATGGATATGTAAAAAATTGAAACTATGGATTGTTTTCTTCTTTGAAAATTGCAGAGAAATCTTGTCCTGGTGGAAGAAAATATAGTTTTTTAAACAACTGAATAGTATAAAAGATGTAATCAAATGGTTCATTTTTCACAGGAATAATACAGCAATATAGTATTAGCATATTGTTCTCTTTAACCATATAACACTTCAGAAATATCAGTAGCATTAATATTTTTGAAATTATTACTTGTCATTTCTACCCTCTCACACCTAACAGGTAGATTCTTGTGATATGACTTACTATTTACTTGTTTTACAAGTTTTATTTTTGCCTTTTTAAACAGTTATTTAGTCTTAAATTCCTTGGCTCAATGAGCTTTCTCTTTGAAGAATTAGTTGGTTTTTTTTTTTATGAAAAATCTATTTTCTCTCCCTCACATCTGTAATGCCATGCACAAGCAGATTCCCAAAAGAATGCTTTGTGAATGGCTTTTAAGGTTTGGATTACACAGTATAGTGAACACTTCATTTATTCCATTACAAATTGAGGCAAACATTCACAACAAATCATAATATAATATTCACAACATTACATCTTATCACAGAAAATCACAATATAGTGTTAACAACAGCTTAACATTAGAATGGCCACACAGTTTTCACTACAGTGGCCACAATATTTAGAACAAAGAACAAAAGAATAATCATCTGGTTTTCCTAAGGGAGAAACCCTACTTAGTTAATCATTCAGTCAATTCACAATACTATAATCAATACTTAATCATTCAATCAATTCACAATACAATAATCAATCTTCCACTCATGGGGCAAATCATTAACTTAATCAGTCACTAATCTAGATTCACAATTACTAAATATCATTAATCACTAAGTACAGTCATTAGAAAAATCATACAAACCCTCCACCCCTCGATGTCTAGTAAACACATTTAATATCCAAGGAGAGGCCTCTTCTTCATCTTGACTTGAGGTGGTCTCTCAGATTCCCTGAATCCCCTTCCATGGTCCCAGCTGCTACCTGAATCCACCAAACAGTTACCTGGATTCAGGGGCAGACAGCTCCCAGGTTCTCGTCCAGTCCTCAGAGGTAGACAGCTCCCAGATCCTTGTCCAGTCCTCCAGGCAGTCCCTGGCACACACCAAAGTTCACAGGGTCCAATACATCTCAAACCCTTCACCACTTCTGTTGCCAGTAACTCAAAGATCAGCCAAGCCACAAACCAACAAAGGCTTATTCCGGTCGTGCTTCTTCAGTCCTCCAGCAGTTCAGCTGGCCCTAGGATCCAGACAAAATCTCAGCCTTCCAGGAGGCCTTCATCAGATTCTGGTCTCAGGAAAACTCCAACTCAGTTCTCAGTCAGCTTCCAAGTGCTGGGAGAGAAACTCTCTCTCTTTCTCTCTCTCTCTCTCTCTCTCTCTCTCTCTCTCTCTGTCCCTTTCTCTGTCTGTCCTCTCTCTCTGTCTGTCTCTTTCTCTGTCTCTGTCTCTCTCTCTCTCTCTCTTTCTCTCTCTTTCTCTCTTTCTCACCTGCTCTCTCTTTCTAGAAAACTCCAACTCAGTTCTTTAGTCCAGCAGCCTGGCTTCCAGATGCTGGGACAATTGTGCTTCTTCCAACAGGAACCACCAAGAGGAAGATTCCCAATTCTGATTCTCTGTCTCTGGAATTCATCTTATATACACACACTGGCCTCCTGTCTCAGACAACTCCCCCTGCCATCAGGACAGGAGAATACTTAGCCCTAAGTTACTAAGTGCTAAGTATCTGCTAAATTGATTACTGTTACAAAATCTCTTAACACATTTTGGGAAAAAAGATAAAATTCATTTTAAAATATACATAATTACGCTTATCAAATTATCACACTTAGCATGTATAAAACATATCTCATTCTGATCTCAGAGTCTGTCACCTCTCTGTCAATATGTGGTTATAATGCTGATTCATCATGTCCTCTGGAATTGTGATTATATCATTATGTTGACAGAATTCTCAAGGCTTTCAAAAGTATTTGTCTTTACAATTAATTGTATGAATTGTTCTTCAGATTGCACTCACTTCATTCTTTGTCAGTTCATACAAGTCTTCCTTGGTTTCCCAGAAATCATTTTTTTTTCACTTCTTCTGGCAAAACAATATTCAGTAAATAAATTTACCATAATTTCTTCATTAATTTCCTGATAAGCAACCCCTTAATTTCCAGTTCTATTAAAAGAAGTTTCATAAATTTTCATACATATGGGTCCTTTATTTTTCCTTTATTCTCTTTGGAGTCCTCTCTTTGAAGAAAGAAAAAAAACATGGGCAGAGTCAAGATGCTGGAGTAGAGATACATTAAGCTGAGTTTCCCCAAATAACTCTAAGATAATGCCTCAAAAGAAATTATGGAGAAGCAGAATCAACAAAAGTCTGGGTGAAACAATTTTGCAGCTCAAAACAACTTAGGAGTTCAGCAAGAAAGATCTTTCTTATTGAGATCGTGGTGGGGCCTGGAGTGCATCATGGACCACACAGCATAGGCCTTTCCACAGTATCAGCAGAGAGCCACAAAGGCAACTTCATTTGGTGGCAGCAACGGTTTACTTTAGGAGGCTCTCAATCCACAGACAACTGGTCAAAAGGAGATTGCAGTAGACCCTTTGGAGGGGATGGATTCATCCCCTTGTTGTTTTGTTAATACAGACTTCTAGATCCCAGTACTAGGGCCAAAAAAATTAACAGTGCTTGTTGCCACAAGGGAGTAGGGGCCATTGTAGTGCTTCTAGGGCACAGAGGAGTGCTTGTGGTTACTCAAAGAGAATAGGGACTCTTACCTCAATACCAAGACAGAGGGGAGCACTAGCAATTGTGGCTTCAGGAGAGCAGTGGGTCACAGTCCCAGGGCCAGGAGGAGTGCAAGCACTGGTGGCTATAGGGGAACAAAGTCCCTTCCTGGGTAAAGATCATAGTGTAGGCCAGGAGACCAGTGACCATGTCTCTGCTTAGATCATACCACCTTGGAAGCATGGAAACCTACAGACCCCCTACAGCTAGCTCTGAAAATAGTGGCAAAAAAGGCCTGAAAGTTGGGATTGTGTCCCCTGCACTGAAAAAGCAGCATCTACATTTGAAATAAAGTTAAAATTCAATAGACGACATACTGGAATTATGCCCAAAGAGCTATAAAAGGCTGTATACCGCTTGATCCAACAATACCACTATTAGGTCTGTTTCCCAAGGAGATTAGAAAAAAAATAAAAAATGAATTTATAGCAGTTCTCTTTTAGTGGCAAAGAAGTAGAAAATACAGGGATGCCCATCAATTTGGTAATGGCTAAAAAACTTGTAGTGTATGATTGTGAGGGAATACTACTGTTCTTTAAGAAATTATGAGCTCATAGATCTTTGAAAAATATGGAAAGTCTTGCACGAAATAATGAAAAGTGAAATTAGCAGAAGCAAGAGAATGTTGTATATTATAATAGCAATGTCATTTGAAGACTAATTGTGAAAAGCCACATTATACTGAATACTACAGATACTGAAGTCAACTGTAAAGACCCTTTGAAGGAAGATGCTATTCACCTCTAAAGAAAGAAATAACAAACAGAAATACTCAGTACAATTCTACATATATTCATACATCTGAGTGTGAGGCAAGCAGGCATGAAAGAAACAGTTCAGAACTTAAAATATATTTTAAAAAATTAACTTTTAAAAAAGTTAAACTTTAAGAAATAGGTTGAAAAAATAAGCAAACAACAAAAAAGGAGACTGACCATAACAAGTTCCTATAGTGACAGGGAAGATCAAGAAAGAAACCCAGAGGAAAACAGTGGTATTAAAACAGCTAAAGCTAGCAAAGTCTCAAAGAAAAAAAAATAATTGCATATAAGTCATACCAATTAAACTGTCAAAAATTACTTTACATAGCTAAGAAAATAAATTTAAAAATTCATGTGGAGGGATAAAAGAAGCCAATTAAATACTAAATTAGAAATACTGAAAACCAAAGAAGAGATTAATAAAATTGAAATTAAGAAAATTAAAGGCAGGGGTGGAGCCAAAATGGTGGCAAAGAAGCTCCATGAGCTTCCCACATAAGCACCTCAAATACCTTTAAAATATGACTCTAAACAAATTTTAGAGCTACAGAACCCACAAAGTGACAGAGAGAAACAAATCTCCCAATGAAGGCAGCTTGGCAAGTGGACAGGAAAGGTCCTTCACAGCACACTGGCAGCCAAGCCCAGCCCTGCATGAGCAAGTGATTTTAGCTCCAAGGCAGCCCCAAACAGCAACAGAGCGGTCTTCAGGAGAGTGGATCACCAGCAGCTGAGGCAGTTTCCAGAAATATCAACCCATAAATGCAAAAGACAAAGTAAAAGGTCAGTGTAGAACTCTGTTGGAATTGTGGGGGGAGGGATGATGAGTGTGGTTTGGCCTCTACCCCCAGAGTGAGAAGTGGCGAAGACATGGTGGTCATGCAGCCACTTGCACATGGCTGCTTCAGAGCTCTGGCCTGCAGAGATCATGGCGGGGGGGGGGGGGGGCGGGGGGGAGACAAAGTAACCATTAAGAGAGTAATCACTCTTGCTTTAACCTGCCTGGATCAGGATTGAGGTCTTGAGTGGTGGTCCTGAGGTATTTGACTTCTGGCTCTTGGGGCAGGGGCCAGACCTGCTCCTCTGTGCCCCCCCCCCCCAGTTCCAACAGTGTTCTACACTCACCTCTCTTTTTCTTTGGCATTTATGGGTTGATAAATCTGGAAACTGTCACTGCTGATGATGATCCACTCACTAAAAGAACTGAAGTTTAAGTTTCTAATCTCTAAACTAAAAATACTATTCTTCCTCTTTTGGGGACAATGCAGCATCTCAGCTGGGGACTCTATTTAAAGCAAGAAGCAGAAAGAACTTTCATAACCATATGTCCAGCCAGACATTGTCTGGTAATGACCCAGTATCATTAGAATATAGGTCAGTAGTAAGAGAGCAGGAAGGAGTGGCATCTGTCAGAGCATGCAGTCCCATCACAGATTATAATCACATAAAATTAGTGAAAGCAGTACAGTGACATCACTAAAAGGCACAGGTTTCTCTGATTTGTTGTAGCTGTGATTTATTTCTGTGCCCTGATCCCCCATATTTTTTATTCATGTCCATCATGTATTTGTACATATCTATTCTTTGAAATGATGATGTGTATTCTTATGTGCAAATATGCTGATTGTACATGGTAAAAATGTTCTAATGCTACTTATATCACCAAGATTTTTCAATAAATGCCCTTAGGATACATAGTAGGAGTTGAGAATTTAATTATTCTTGAGTATATACAGATGAAGAAAATACCTATGCTAGATTATCTGGGTGTGACCACTACTCAAAAAGGAAATATTTCTATATGTGAAAGTAATCCAATAAATTACCAAATCCAGTCATTTCTGCCTTCAGAGAATGTCTTGCATTTTCCCCCTTCTCTGCATTTACAGAGCCATCGTTCTCATCTAGGCCTTCATCCCCTTTCTTGGGCTACACAATAGCCTCCTAATTGACTTTACTGTTTGTAGTAGTAATGTTAATGGAATCTGAAGATCTTCCATGCCCCTTTGTATTGGCAAGGAGGCAGGTACTGAGCACCTTGTTTCAAGTTAACACCATGTTTAAGCTATTTAATTAACACAGAAGTGGTTAACACCTTGGGAGGAAGTTGCTGATGTAACAGGAAGGGGCAGTATGGGGAGGAGCTATACTGTATATAAGGAAGAGAACCAGGAGGACAGTTAGATTTTCTCTCACTGAGCATATGGAGGCTGCAACTTTTGCCCAGACCCTCCTTCTGGGAGTTTTTGCCGAGACCTTCCAAGAACCAGGCTGAGGAGCTACTGTGAGTGAGAGAAGGATCCCTGGTTGAGGGAGCCTGTTCTGTTGTGAAGGCTTGGGAATGTGAGTGTTCACTGTATTAACCATGTGTATCAACTTCATGACTACTGTAATGACTTTAGCTTTCTGGTTCTGGGACTCGTCTTTCTGGTTCTGAGACTTGGTTTTCTGGTATTTGAATAAAGGTTTTGGTTCTGCCCTCCATGTGGAGAGTTTGCTACATTTTGTGATTCACAACTATACTAGCATATTCATAACCACCATGGATGTTGTGAATATTGCATTATTATTACAGTAGTTACTCTCCACTTCTATTCATTCTCTACCTATCTCCCAAAGTTATTTTTCCAAAGGCCAAGTCTGACTATATCACCCTTCTTCTCAATAAATCACATTACCTCTCAATTCCTTCTGGTATCACTCCTCTTAGACATGTAAGGTATGTCCCAACCTACTTTTCGTGGCTTATTACACATTTCTTTATGTGAACTCTATGATGATGTCAAATTGGACTTCTCACTCTTCCCTATACACGACACTCCATTTCCCACTTCCTACTATGTTACTGCTTCCTCCCCATTCCTGTTGTAGCAAGTACTCAAACCTCACTCTCCCATATCAAAACTGGCTATGCCTCAAGATTCTTGGGTTGGAAATCTTACACTGTATACCAAGATAAGGTCAAACTGGGTACACTCTTTTGACATAAAGAGCAATACCATAATACGTAAAGTCAATTAGGAGGCTATTGTGTAGCCCAAGAAAGGGGATGAAGGCCTAGATGAGAACGATACCATAATACATAAAGAGCAAATTAGGAGAGTAAGGAATAGTTTACCTGTCAGATCGATAGAGAAGGGGAGAATATATAACTAAACAAGACATAGAAGGCATGACAAGACATAAAATGGATAATTTTAACTATATTAAGTTTTGTGCAAACAAAACTAATGCAATCAAGATTAGAAGGAAACCAGAAAGCTGAGAAACAATATAGCAAGTGTCTCTGGTAAAGGTCACATTTCTCAAATATATAGAGAACTAGGTCAAATTTATTATAATACAAGTCATTCTCCAATTTATAAATGGTCAAAGGATATGAACAGGCATTTTTTAGATGAAGAAATCAAAGCTATCAATATTCATATAAAAATTCTCAGAATCACTATTCATTAGAGAAATGCATATTAAAACAATTCTGACATACCACCTCACACCTATCCAATTGGCTAATATGAACAAAAAGAAAATGATAAATTGTGGGAGGGATGTGATAAAATTGGAACAGTAATACACTCTTAGTGTAGTTGTGAACTGATCTAACCATTTTGGAGTGCAATTTGGAACTATGTCAACAGGACAGTCAAACTGTGCATACTTTGATCCAGCAATATCACTACTAGTTCTGTATATCACAAAGATGAAAAAAGGAATGAAAGAACGTACGTATTTAGACAGAAAAAAAATTGTGGCAGCTCTTTTTGTGGTGGCAAAGAACTGGATATTGACAGGAAGCCCATCAATTGGGGAGTGGCTGAACAAGTTATGATATATAAATGCAATGGAATACTGTTGTGCTATAAGAAATGACAAACAGGGTAATTTCAGAAAAACCTGGAAAGATTTACATGAATTTATGCAAGTGAAGTGAACAGAACCAGAAGAACATTATACATAGTAATAGCAACACTTCATGATGATCAACTATGAATGACTTAGGTATTCTCTGAAATACAATGATCCAAGACAATTACAAAAAACATGATGAAAAATGCTATCCACAGTCAGTGAAAGAACTGATGGAATCTGAATGCAAATCAAAGCATACTATTTTCACTTTATTTTTTTCATGTTTTTGTTTCTTTTATCTGTTTCTTCTTTCACAACATGACTAATATGGAAATATATTTTGCAGGATTGTACATATATATTACAAACTGCTTACCATCTTAGGAAGGCGGAAGGTGAGGGAGAGAGAAAATTTGTAATTTCTTTTAAATAAATGAATGTTAAAATTGGCCTCACATGTAGTTAGAAAAAATAAAACACTACTAAAAATCCTATTGTTAGAGAAAAAATAAAAGGAAGCAATCTCATTAAGTCACATGCTACCTCATATATCTGCCGCAAATTTAAAAAATCAATATATAAAATATACTTACTCCCATGATCATTACCCCTGAAAAAGCTATCATACTCCAGAGATACAAATAGAAAGTATAATGGATAGAGTATTCAACCTGAATATAAGAATATTAGAATCTAAATCCAGTCTCAGATACTTCCTAGCTCTGTGGCACTGGGAAAGTCACTTAACCCTCTCTTCCTCAATATCATTTGTAAATTGAAGATCATAGTAGCATCTTCTTTAATTGTTTTGAGGATCTAATGAGAAACTATATGTAAAGCTGTTTGGTTGGTTGTTGTCCTTCCTTTGGAAAGACCAAAACTACATCACTACATTAGAATCAAGGTACAGTGTTTCAGACTGTGTCTGTACCACAGGTTGGGTATAATAGTCTATATGAACTTCTGGAGTGGAGATGGCTCTAAACTTGCAAATCTCACATTTCTTTTGAGTTATTACAGAGGCTTAAGTAAATGTTATCTATCATTATGATTATGATGATGATGATGATGATGATGATGATGATGATCTCCTAACATGACTTCTTAGTGGTAGTAGATCTCCTTGTTCATGGCGGAGTCCTAGCAGATCTCTTAATTCACTACTATGATTATGTCACTCATGTAAAAGATTCATTGACTTCCTATTAATCACTAAATGGCATTAAAAATCCCTTCCTGACTCCAGCCTACACATTCAGCTACATTTTATACTTTCTTTCATATATTTCTTGGTTTAAGTTAAACCGTTCTATTCATGGCTCATTCTTATACTGCCCTTTCCTGTCTCAATAACTTTGTCCACATTTTTTCCCCACCCTCTCAAATGAATCTCTCCCTTTCTGCAGCTTTCACCTTTTTAATGTCTGTCTTCTTTTAAAGCTCAATTAAAATGCCAACTAGTCAATGAAGCCTTCCTATTAATAAATGATAATAATAATAGTAAACACTTTCAATTGTTTTTTTTTATGACAGAGTATATCCAAATGCTTTGCAAATCTCAAAGACACATAAAAGTTATCAATAATTATCATTATTATTATGTAATGATCTCCTAACTGAGTTTCTTAATTACAATCTATCCTGTTATACCACTCATAGCTTTCTCCTCCCTTAACCACTCACTTTAGGTAAAAATATCTCTCCCTTCTCAAATTACCATATAATTTTGATGAACCTTTGCATTTATCTGGAATATCCTTACACCACCATGTTCTTGTCATACTTCCCATTAGATTACAAACTGCTTAAGGGTAGAATCCACCTTATATTTTTCTTTGATAAGATAAACTAGAGGTTCCCATGCAAAAGAGGATAAAATGACAAAAAAAGGTTTGACTGAGAGTTGATAAAAAGGAACCTATGCCTGGAATATAGTTTCAAAAGGCAATACTTTAATGAAACAAATGAATTATTTTTTTTTAATTGTAAGTAAAAAGGTGAATGGTTGCTAGGTGGTGAAATTGTTTTGGACTGTGAGTCAGAAAGTTCAGATCCTTCCTTGGATACTTACTGTGTGATCCTAGATGCTATCTTTTTTAGTCTCATTTTCCTCATCTGGGAAATGAGGATAATAATACCCACAAACTCCCAGGGTTGTGAGAGTAAATGAAGTAAGAAAGGTAGTAGTGTTTTGCAAATCTTAAAGCACCATATAAATTCTAGTCAGCATTATTGTTGTTATTTTAATTCTTAATTTTGGAGTATAAATTCACATATCAAAATCTAGGAACCTTAAGGGGAAATATGGTGGCTAGCATTTAGGTGAAAATCAGAGAAGCTGAAAATTCAATTTTATTATCAGGATATACTACAGTCCACCTGGATACCTAACAAGAGTGGAAGAGGAGTTTAGCAAGTGAAAAGAAACTAGCAGAGAAACATAATACAGCAATGATAAAGATTTCAACTGTACAGATGTCAAAACTCTGTCAATGTTAAGAGCAAAGATGCTATGCACTTCTTTACTTACTTTTACAATAATTTAATTATTTCAATTGTCAGAGCCATCAGAAAGGGAAACAGGAACTGACTGGTATCTAAGAATGAAATTGATAGTAAATTTGTAGGTAAGTGACCAGTCCCTACTACAGATTTTGATAAAGATGAAAAGATGAATGTCTAGTTATGCAAGCTAAATTGTGGAATGGTGTGTTTCAAAGGATTTGGAAAAAGGTAAATTACAATCCCATGAACTAAAATTTCTCATCTGAATCCTCCTTTTTTGCAAAGGTGTGAGATTATTCATATGGACCTGCACATAAATGATCATGTTTCATTGGCATGTGGTTTAGTTTTGCTGAACATTTTTCTCTCCTTTTAACTTTTTTTTAAACTTTTATTTATTTTAGTTTACATCATTCATTTCCACGAGATTTTGAGTTACAAATTTTCTCCCCATCTTTCCCCTACACACCACCCCAAAACAGCCATCCCATTCTATACTCCCTCCCCCAGTCTATTCTCTCCTATGTCCTCCCCCATCTCCCCTCTGACTTTCCGGTA
>CM053585.1:147063469-147102653 GCA_028646515.1 Pseudochirops corinnae
CATCTGTTTGATAGTATCTTGATTTCTCATAAAGTCATTTGCTTCCATTTGCTCCACTCTAATCTCGAAGGAATTATTCTCTTCAGAATGCTTTTGAGATTCTTTTTCCATCTGGCAAAGTCGACTTTTTAAGGCATTCTTCTCCTCATTGGCTTTTTGGGCCTCTTTTGTCATTTGAGTTAATCTATTTTTTAAGGTGTTAATTTCTTTAGTCAGGTTGTTGACTCTCTTTTCATGATTTTCTTGCACCATTCTTATTTCTCTTCCCAATTTTTCTTCCACTTCTCTCATTTGGTTTTCAAAATCCTTCTTCAGTTGATCTCTAGTTTTGAGGCAATCTTCATGTTTCTTGGAAGCTTTTGGTGTGGGAGTTCTGACTGTGTTGTCTTCCTCCCATTCCCTGGTTTGATCCTCCTTTTCCCCAAAGAAGGAAACTAGGGTTTGGTTGCTGTTCTTACTTTGCTTCCTATGCTTATTCATGGCTGGCCAATCAGAGATTTTTTAGCTCTGTGGAACTCTGCTTCCAGAGGGGAAAGCTCTGTCCCAAATCGCTGGGGTTTTCCCAGCTGCCAGAGCTTTTAGGAGGCTGCTGGGCACCTCACCCACCCTGGCTCACTGAAGAGGGACCCCAGGACCACCACCCAAGACCACGATCTGGATTCAGGATGCTCAATGCAAGAGCACTTGGCCTCTGAACAATCGCTTGCCCCCTCTGCAGTCTGCAGGCCAGGAGCTCCAAAGCGGCAATGCAGATGTGGGTGGAGGACCTCAACTTCTGCTGCTTCCTTGCCCTGGAGGCAGTTTGACTTTTCTCCCCCAATATTGAGTTCCACTACCCTTTTACTTAGTCCTTTTTTTTTTTTCTTTATGGGTTTATAATTCTGGAAACTGCCACAGCTGCCGCAGATCCGTTCTGTTGCTCCAGCTGCAGTTCAGCTTGTCTGGCTGCTCCCAGGGCCGAGGCACTGTTTTGGTCTGGGCTGATTTCAGCTTCCAGCCCTGAGATGGTACCTCCTTGCCAACCTGCCTTTAGCTGAAAGTGTATTTGTGTGCATTTTAGAGTTCTAGAATTTGTTTAGAGTCATATTTTATGGGTATTTTGAAGTGGCTATTTGGGAGATGCAATACTTTGAGCTCCTATGATGCCATCTTGGCTCCACCCCCTTCTTTTAATTTTCTTTTAAATAAGGGATGATAGTTTACTGAGTAATGGAAGGAGATTTTTTTTTTTATAATGAAGGTGGTATAAAAACTGTATATTTGACAACAAATTTAAAAAAAAAAATAAAACTTCTGCTACATTCAATCCAGACTGCATGGGAAATTGAAAAATAAAGCTCCAAAAACAGAAATCAATGTTACAAAAAATGATTTCATAAGTACAATAACATTTAAGAATGATGTTGTAGTAATAATAGACTCCAAGTTCAATTTGAGGCAAGCTGATAACATGGTGACCAAGGAACTTAGAAGATATAGTGCTAGATTCCAACCTTCCTTTCCAACTCTGTAACTATTTAGGGCCTGAATGCAAAACCAGGAGCAACGGATGAAAGCTGAAGATAGGTAAATTTGGGGGTAGAGCCAAGATGGTAGAATAAAGGCAGGGACTCATCTGAGGCTCTCCCTTAAATCCCTTAAAATACCTTTAAAAATGACTCTAAATAAATTCTAGAGCAGCAGAATCTACAAAAAGATGAAGTGAAAAAAATTCCATCCCAAGATAACTTGTAAGATCATCAGGAAATGTCTGTTGCACCAGGATAAGAGTAGAGAACAGTCCAATGCAGATCACGCCAGCATAGACCAGGCAAACCCAGAGCAGGCCTCAAGGTGACTGAATCACTAGCAACAGTTGTAGTTTCCAGATCTCTCAGTCCACAGACACCAAAGAGGGAAGGGTGCCATTTACTGGATGAGAGTGGAGTGCAGTCCAGCACAAGCCACCCATCACAACCCCAATCATATCACAGCCCCAGCCCCAGAAAACCAAGAGCAGGTCTTGGGAGTGACTGAATCAGCAGCAACTGCAGCAGTAGCAGCTTCCAGAGCTCTCAGGCCACAGCCAGTAAGGGGGTCAAATAACTGGTATGAAGGAGATTACAGGGGTCTTTTTGCTAGCACTGAGACAGGACTCTGTTGCTTTGCCCATACTCAGATCTAGGTCACAGGCCTGGGTGGTAGTCCCAGGGTGAGAAAGAGCACTAGCATAGCAGAGCTTGCTGTACCAGTGGAGGACGCACCCTCCTCATAGTTCCAGGGCAGAAAAGAATACTTGTGGTCATTCATAGATAAGAGCACAGGCCAAGAGAGTATTAGTCATCTCTCCTAAGTTCATACAACCTTGGAAGAACTGAAAATTTATAGTTCTCTAGAAGTATCTCTGAAAATAGATATGGAAAACCCCTGAAGCTTGGGACAGTGAGCCTCCACCCTGGAAGCAGAGTCTTATTTTAACAACAACTCAAAAGTCAACTAAGAGATTGGGGAAATAAGCAAATAATAGGAAAAAAAAAACCTCTTGACTACTGAAAATTACTATGGTCAGAAGGAAGATCAAAACACACCCTCAGGAGAAGACAATAAAGTCAAAGCTTCTACATCCAAAGCCTCCAAGAAAACTATGAATTGGTCTCAGGCCATGGAAGAGCTCAAAAAAATCAAGTAAGAGAGGTAGAGGAAAAATTAGGAAAAAAAAATGAGAGTGATACAAGAAAATTATGGAAAATGAGTCAACAGATTGGTAAAAGAGATGCAAAAAATAATGAAGAAAATAACACCTCAAAAAATAGACTAAGCCAAATGGTAAAAGAGGTCCAAAAAGTCAATAAGTAGACTTGGCCAAATGGAAAAGGAGGTCCAAAAGCTCACTGAAGTAAATCCTTAAAAACTAGAATGGAGCAAATGGATATGACTTCATGAGAAATCAGAAAACAATAAAATAAAATCAAAAGAATGAAAAAAAATTGAAGACAATGTGAAATACCTCACTAGAAAAACAACTGATCTGGAAAATAGATCCAGGAGAGAGAACTTTAAAATTATTGGACTATCTGAAAGCCATGATCATATAGAGAGCCTAGACATCATCTTTCAAGAAAGTATCAAGGAAAACTGCTCTGATATTTATCTGAGGGTAAAAATAGAAACTGAAAGAATCCACTGATGACCTCCAGAAGGAAATCCCAATGAAAATGACCAGGAGTACTATAGCCAAATTCCAGAGTTCCCAGGTTGAGGACAAAATATTACAAGCAGTCAGAAAGAAACATTTCAAGTACAATGGAGCCACAGTCAGGATAATACAAGATTTATCAGCTTCTACATTAAAGGACTGGAGGACTTGGAATATGATATTCCAGAAGACAAAGAAGCTAGGAATACAACCAAGAATAACCTACCCAGAAAAACTGAGTATAATTCTTCAGGGCCAAAAATTTAAAAAAAAAATGGACATTTCAGTGAGATAGAGGACTTTCAAACATTCTTGATGAAAAGACCAGAGTTGTAAAGAAAATTTGACTTTCAAATAGAAGACTGAAGAGAAGCATAAAAAGGTAAACAGGAAAGGGAAATCATAAGGGACTTGATAAGGTTAAATTGTTCACATTCCTTCATGGGAAGACATTTGTAACTCTTGAGATCTTTCTCATTATTAGAATAGTTAGAAGGAGCATATATATAGACAGAGAGCACAAGCGTAAATTGAAAATGAAGAGATAATATCTAAAAAATAAAATTAAAGGGTAAAAGAGGAATGTCTTAGAAGAAAGAAAAAGGAGAGGTAGAATTGGGTAAATTATCTGACAAAAAAGGAACAAGAAAAAGCTTTTTTAGTAGAGGGGAAGAGGCGTTAGGTAAGGAGGACTAAGAGAACCTTAATCTCATCAGAATTGACAAGAGGGAACAACTCAATTGGGTATAGAAAGCTATCTTACATATCCTACAGGAAAGAAGGAGGGAAAGGAGAGAAGGGTGGGGGGAGTGTGATAAAAGGAAGGGCAGATGGGAGAAGGAAGCGGTCAGAAGCAAAAGACTTTTAAAGAGGGACAGGGTGAAAGAGGAGAACAAAAGTGGGGGGGTAGGATGGAGGGAAATTCAGTTACCAATAGTTACTGTGAAAAAAAAATTGAAGTTTCTCTGATAAAGGTCTCATTTCTCAAACATTCAGAGAACTGTATCAAATTTATAAAAATAAAAGGCATTCCTCAATTGATAAATGAGTAGAAGATATGACCAGTTTTAGTTTGCCTGGTGCTCAGACACAGAAGGAGTCTCAGCTGGTTCCCAGAATCAAAGTCATTCCACCGAGGTTTTCAAAATCAAAAGCATTCTCTCCTGGGTGGCTAAGCAGTACAGTGAATAGAGCACCAGCCCTGGAGTCGGGAGGAGCTGAGTTCAAATTTGGCTTCAGACACTTAACATTTACTAGCCCTGTGACCTTGGGCAAGTCACTTAACCCCTATTGCCCTGCCTTCCCCCCTCCAAAAAGCAAAAAAAAAAAAAAAAAAAAAAAGAATTAAATTTAAATTAATTAATTTAATTAAAAACAGAATTAAATAAAAAAGTTGAGAGAAGGCCAATCAATTATGGAATAGTTGAACAAGTTGTGGTATGTGATTATGATGGAATACTATTGTACCACAAGAAATGATAAGCAAGATGCTCTCAGAACAACCTAGAAAGTCTTGCACAGTCTGATACAAAGTGAAATGTACTATGTACAAAAAAAAGGCAACACCATAAGATGATCAGCCATAAATGACTTAGCTATTCTCAGCAATACAACAAGCCATGACAACTCTGAAGGTCTTATGATGAAAAATAATATCCATCCCCAGATAAAGAACTGATGGTGTCTGAATACAGATCAAGGCATGCTTTTTCCTTTATTTTTCATGACATTTTTTATTCTCTATACTTTCTTTCACAACATGACTATTATGAATGTGTTTTGCATCATTACATGTACAATCTATATCGAATTGTGTGCTTTCTCAGTGGGGTGGGGAGTGGGGAGGCAGGAAGGGAGAGACTTTGGAAGTCAAAGTTTTGAAAATGAATGCTAAAAAACTATTTTCACATGTAACTGGGGAAAAATAAAATACTAAATAAGAGCTTAAATTTTTTTCAACTGCAAATTGATTGCAAATTTGCAATCATTAAACATATACTGAGCATCTATTATGTGCCAGGCACTTGCTAAGTCCTACAGATACCAAATAAGGTAAAAGACAGTCCCTGCCCTCAAGGAGTTTAAACTCAAATAAGGGAAGCAACATACAAACAAATACAGTATACAGAAAACAAGCTATATCTTTATAGATTAGAAAATAATTTCTGGGGGAAAAGCTTCCAAATAATGAGAGCTTTCTTTAAATTAAACAGGCTGCTTGGAAGATAATGGGTTCTTACTCATTGAAGCCCTTCATTTGGAAGTTGGATGACCCTTGCCAGATATATTTTAATGGTTACTCTTTTTCAGGTATGGGTAGACTCTATGATTGCTGAAGCCCTTTCTAACTCAAAAGCTCCATAATCCTCTGATCTCCAAACCCAGCAATAAGTAAAGAGCTTTGCACATAAAACATTCTTATATTGGTGTTTCTCATTTTTTAAACTGAATTCAGTCATACTAAAAGATCATATGTTAATCTCTCTTCCACAATTTGAGTATGACTTAAGTATATACTTCTGGAATACTCTCCTATTCTTTAGGCATAAACCCAGTATTTCTATTGTTGGAATGTCAGATAATAGAGAAAAGATTACTGGCTTTTGGTCAAGATGGTGGCAAAGAAGCAGGAGACCTTCACAGCTCCCACCATAACCACCTCAAATACTCATCAGATATGACTCTAAATAAATTTTAGAGCTCCAGAACCCACAAAATCACAGAAAAACACATCTCCCACTGGGGGCAGCTCAGCAGGTGGGACAGGAAGGGCTCATCACAGAACAGTGGGAGCTGAACCCAGACTGGCCTGAAACCACGGCTTAGCCCCAGGGTAGTCAGGAGAAGCCACAGCTGGAGCCTCTGGAGAGTGGATCACCAGCACCTATAGCAGTTTCCAGAATTATCAACCCATCAGAAACAAGGACAAAGGTCTGTGGAACATAGTTAAATTTGGGGGAAAAAAGCAGGTCTGGTTGCCTGCCCCATGGGCAAGAAAGCAGCAGAAATGGCAGCACTGCAGCCACCTCCACATGACTGCTTCAGAGCTCATGGCCTGCAGATTGCAGGGGGTCAAGGGATCATTCAGAGGCTAAGTGTTCTTGTCTTAACCAGACTGGATCAGGATCACGGTCTTAGGTGGTGGTCCTGAGGTGCATTTTCAGTGAGCCAAAGCTAGTGGGGGCTGTAGAGACTGCACCTCCTAATAGCTCTGGCAGCTGTGAAAACCCCAGAGATTTGGGACAAAGCCTCTCCCCTCTGAAAGCAGAGTTCTACTGTGGTTCAAAAATCAAATTAATTGATGGCAACATGAGCAGACAAAGGAAGCAAACCAAGCTCAGCAATCCAACTTTAGATTCCTTTTTTGGGGACAAAAAGGATCAAAGCATGGAATAGGAGGAAGACAACACAGTCAGAACTGGTAACAGGCCATAGAGGAGCTTAAGAAGGATTTTGAAAACTAAATAAGAGAAGTGGAGGAAAAATTGGGAAGAGAAATGAGAATGATGCAAGAAAATCATGAAAAGAGAGTCAACAACCTGACTGAAGAAAATAACACCTTAAAAAATAGATTAACTCAAATGGCCAAATAGGCCCAAAAAGCCAATGAGGAGAAGAATGCCTTAAAAAGTCGAGTTTGCCAGATGGAAAAAGAATCTCAAAAGCTCATTGAGGACAATAATTCCTTCAGAGTTAGAGTGGAGCAAATGGAAGCAAATGACTTTATGAGAAATGAAGATAGTATTAACAGATCCAAACAAATGAAAAAATAGAAGGCAATGTGAAATATCTCATTGAACAAAAACCACTGACCTGGAAAATAGATCCAAGAGAGACAATTTATAAATTATTGGACTACCTAAAAGCCATGATCAAAAAAAAAGAACTTAAAAAGCATCCTTCAAGAAATTCTCAAGGAAAATTGCCCTGATATTTTAGAACCAGAGGGCAAAATAGAACTTGAAAGAGTTCACCAGTCACCTCTTGAAAAAGATCCCAAAAAGAAAACTCCTAGGAATGTTATAGCCAGTTTCCGGAGCTCCCAGATCAAGGAGAAATAATTTGAATACTGTGGAAACACAATCAGGATAACCCAGGATCTAGCAGCTTCTACATTAAGCGACCAAAGGGCCTGGAATATGATATTCTGGAGATCAAGGGAGCTATGAATAAAAGTAAGAATCACTGACCCAGCAAAATTGAGTATAGTGTTCTGGGGGAAAATATGTTCATTCAATGATGTGGAGGACTTCCAAGCATTCTTGCTGAAAAAACAAGAACTGAATAGAAAGGTTGACATTCAAGTACAAGAAGCATGAGAAGTAAATATGGAAAAGAATTCATAAGGAACTTATTAAAGTTGAACTATTTACATGACAACATGGAAAAACGATAATTTTAACTTATGAAACTTTTCTTAGTATGAGGATGGTTGAAGGGAATATAAACATATGTCTGTATAGGAGGGTATATATATCTATATGTATACATATTATATTATGTTACTGAATTAAGATATACAGGCACTGGAGTAAGGAGATCCATCTCCCCCTACCAGAAAGTCAGTGGGGTGATGTGGGAGGCTATAGGAGAGAACAGATTGGGGGAGGGGTATACAGTGGGATTGCTGTTTTGGGGTGGTGGGTAGGAGAAAGATGGGGAGAAAATTTGTAACTCAAAATCTTGTGGAAATGATGTAAACTAAAAATAAACAAAAGTTAAGTTAAAAGAAGATTACTGGCTTTTCTTTTTTAACATTTACTACTGTATGTGATTGGTCCAAAGTAGCCTTATACATATATTAGGCACAAATACATAGGAAATCATGTAAACAGTGTTAAAAAGAACAAAGGAAAAACTACATGGTCTAAGACCAAGTGGAGTCTTCAACTATGTATCTTTTTGGAGTTTTGAGACCCCTAATATAAGAAAAGTAACCAAGAAATATCTTTAATCATAGAATCTGTAACTTCCTTCAAGTTCAGCTGAGGTAAAACTTACTATAGGAAATGTTTTCTAAACTGCCTATATGTTAATAATCCCCCCTACTCAATTTGCCTTATATTTATTCTTCTGTAATCACATTGTATTCTCTTCATATCTCTAGTATCAAAGCATACTGCTTACCATGTAGCAGGCGCTTAATCTTTTTTTTTAATTCAATTGGCTGTAAGATGTTATTTCTAAACTTGATTTTGAATAGAATTAATATATTGTATTTGAAATCTTCCATCAAAATAAACTAAAAAGAAATATGAAGTTTCTGGTTTCTTCTGACACAAAGAACTTTGAAAAACTCACTTCACCAAGTTGTAAAAAGCAACTGTAAAAATCAAATTCAAAAGCAGACTCTCTACCAGTTTCAGTCAAGTACAAGCAGTTAGTCAGACACTGCTAAGTAAGCAGGCAAGGGATCAAGGTCACAGGTTCAGTGCCCATGTGTGCCTGTTAGCTTTATTGAGAGAAGACTGGTGAGTCATGGCCACTGGCCAATTCTCTTGTAAATGTCTGCTCTAGGCCATGAGGGATCACTAGTGAGGGAATCGATCAATCAGCATAAGTCAGAATCTTAGATATGTATAATGTTATCACTTGAAGAATCTTAGAGTTTGTCTTGTCTGACTTCCTCATTTTACAGATGAGAAAATGGGGCCTCAAAAGGGTGAAAGGACTTGGCAAAAGACACTTGCTAGTAAATAGCAGAAGTCTTCTGACTCCAAGTCTGGTGCTTACCCTCTCATTCCACTCTGCCACCATTTCTAGATAATGAACTCCAAGTACAATCCCACTTCTTAGCAGCTTCACCTAGGTATGCTAATTACACCCACTACTTAGATGAGTCCCAGAAAACTGTATTGGGAAAGTTAGTAAACTACCTATACATATGTTTTAAAAGTATACAAAGACATTTTGTATAGACAGAGAAATAGTTTTGTGAAATTATACCATATCCTGGAGTCACTCATTGCAGGGCCTCCTAGAATTTCAGGGTGTTACATACAGGGAATTATGTGGAAAATACATCAATATATGTTACTATACCAGGGCTTCAACTGGCAACATGTCTTGAACATCATTTATTTTTAATGTTGAAGGAAAGGGAGAGCTGAAGCACAAAGAAAGACGGGATTCATTTCCATGGTTGCATATGTGGGATGTCAAGAAGTCTGCTCTTTGAGTCCAAATGCAATGGTTTTCCACTAACCCATACTACACAATTCTCACTTGTGTTTGTCCAAATACCTGAAAGCTCTGGAATGCTTCATACTGAAAATACAATAATAAATACAATTTATATTAATAGATGGGCTAGGTTGGACCCTCAGACAAGTATGATGAAGAAAAGTTTACAGAGTTCTAGGCATGGATGTGTGGCCTGCTCCCTCACACACACACACATACACACACACACACACAATATTTCAAATCTTACCTTTCAAGGGATTAGGGTTCAGATCCTCCCACAAATATCTAAAATATCTGTTTTCTCTTTATTCTCTATTGCTAATTAGTTTCCATGGAAGATTGAATCTGCACCTATTTTCACATACTAATGACGTCTTTCTAAATACTATTTGACTTGAGTTGATGGCATGTACCATGATATAGAAGTAAACCAACTGTTGGCAGATATACTATTGCCCAGTGGCCCCTCTGTCAGACTGGACATACCACCTGCTTTCCCCTAAACTATGGTAGCTTCATTGGTTGCCTGGTTATGTTATGACTCTTCTAGGCTGTCAGAGAACACTGAAGCAACTCCCTTAATGTGTGATATTATGCATTTCCATGAGGAAAATTCATTTTGTCTGAGAAAAAAAATGAAGCTACTGCTATTTGAATGACTTTTCATCTACACCTATCTTCATATGAATATATCCTCTTTATAAATGCTATTTGACTTAAAATGCTCACATAAGCCAATGATACACAAGTTCCTATGTAAAGATACAAAAATGTTCCTTATTTCATTGTGTTCCAGCTTTTTTAAATAAAAGCAAGGGTAGACAGTCTGATTAAACTGATTAGAGATTATAACTAATACAATATAAGCAAGTATTAAAATAAATTACTATTACCATAGAATTCAATAGGTATACAGAAAGGCTTCCATAAAACATACAAACCTAGCTTTTGGATAGGCCATATTTCACAATAACACATTCAATTCTCCTGCAAAAATGCTTTGGTTCTCAGATTGCATCATTCATATTTACTGCCCTTGTTTTAAATTCTAAAGTGATGGAGATGGCATTAGGAGAAACAAAATGTATCTTACATCTGTTTCCAACACTAATCATTTCTCACTGTTTCAATTTCGGGGATAAAATTAGAGCATCACAAAAAGCACCTGGCATTTGGTTATGAGTTTTAAAAACCAAAGACTGATTTCTCACTAATTTTTCCAATCTTTTATACATACATACACACACACACACACACACATACACACACACACACACACACACGCACACACACCCAAACACACACCTATGTTATGTGCAGATGCATTACCCACAAAGGACTGTTTAATGTTTGATGTCAGTATAAACCAAATGTGATTTTAGGGGCAAATATAATTTTGGGTGATTTACTTTAAATAAAACTTCATATATAAAGGTTTGCTTGGTTTTTCCTGTAAGTGCTGTGCAGTAGCGATCACAATAGCTGAAAATCACTGTTTTCTACCTAAACCCTTTCTCTGAGAAACTTGTCCTCTTAAGATGCAGCACAACTGCCATCTTCAGTATGAGCCTTTCACTCACCTTTTGAATGCTGGTGCCCCCCCCAAAGTACCTATTTTTTATTTGTATTTATTCACATTATATCCATTCTACACATACTTATGAATGTACTTATTACATCCCCCTCTGAAAAATAATAGACAATTAATAAATGCTTTTGCTTGATTGGGTATTCATTTCCCAGAGCTCTATACAGAGAACATGCTTTGTGTGCCAAAGAGTTCCAGTACATTCTGGGCCTTGGGCTATTCTTGGCCCTTTCTAGTCCTGAACATAATTGTACAAAGCTGCCCCATGTTTAATTTCTTCTTTTTTATTCCTGTTTACCCACTGTCTAGATCACATTTACCACTAACCCAGGCACTTCTGTTTCACTGATATTATACTTTCTGTGTCAGGATTTCCTTGATTCTCCTTCCTGAGATGCTCTGAATTTTCATTCTCTGACTACAACTTAGAACTCTACTGGCTCTCTCTCAGGAAAAGTTGCCAATAAAAAGAGAACATTTTCTAAACTTTCCCTCAGTACTATTATCCTTGCCAGTTCAGAAAATTTAGTAAGTATATCTCATCTGATTTAATTAATACAGTACCTACTGAATTGGGGGCTGGTAGTGCAGTAAATAGAATGCTGGGACTGGAATCAGGAAGTCTTGAATTAAAATCCAGCCTCAGATACTTATTAGCTATATGAGCATGGGTAACTCACTTTTCATCTATCTGCCTCGGTTTTCTCCACTGTAAAATAGAGATAATAACAGTGCCTACTTTTCAAGGTTGTCATGAGGATCAAATGAGGTCAAAATAATTTAAAAAAACACTTTGTGCAGTGCCTGGCACATATGTAGCATAATATACAATTCTATTTTTCTACTACTATAAAATTACTAATGTTTGTTAAATTGACAATATGGGAATTGTTCCATTTTTCTTTTCATGTCAAAACTCTGAAGAAAGTATAAATAACTGTGACAATAACTTGCTTGTTTTAAATCTTTTTTCCTGTTATTTTATTTCATAGTCCATTTATATCTCTGATTACCTGTTACTGGCTATTTTCACCTGAATTCCTCAAAGTCTGGGATTATTTTTGCTTTTTTTGTATCCCCAAAGATTGGCATAGAATCTGATAAACTGTAAGTATATGAGATAAATCTTATTGAATACATGATTATTAATAACCTATGATGGCTATGCTGACTAAACCTTCTCAGTTCTTAATCCCATAAAACTCCCTCCTGCGTTATTTTGAGCAGTCTCCTCCAGTTGCCTTTCCAGTTTTTTGTTTTCTTCAAATAGCCTTTTCCAGTCCTACCTACTAAGTTCAGAACTTTAAGATCAAGCTGTTAACTGCCACCTCCCTGGTAAGATTCTTCTCTCAAAATGGATGATTTCTCTCTTCTATCTCACCATCAATCACTTCCCTCTGCAAATTTAGAGACTGGTTTTCCTTCCCATGTATTTTTGTTATTCTAATTTCCATTTAGTAACTGAATTTCAACTTTGAGAAGCAATGTTTCATCAATGTGAATATTCCCTCTACCAATGCAAGTTATAACTGCTGTAAACCTCGGCAGGTAGCCTTCAAGAATTTCTCTGCCAGTGAAATATCTGAAAGAAGGAATATCTGACAAGATCGTTGCATCACCAGTTGTGACTGCTGATTCTTTTATTTCTAACAAAAACTAAAATCAAACCATTAAACAAGAATGGAAAATAAAGATGGATAAGAAACTTGACAGCTTGGAAGTCTCAAGTGAAAATCTAATTGTCAAATTTTCTGGGGTAAAATGCCACAAATGAAATACAAAAAGGAGGCAGAGTAATGCAACATAAGGTATCAAAATAATTAGCCAAAGTTTTGTTGTTGTTGTTGTTTTTTAAACAGCACAATTGGAAGAAAATTTGAGGAAGACAGTTTCCATCAACAATCTGTGAACTATTGCCTGACTTCAAAAGAACAAACTAAATAAGAGTCTAAGTGCCACATTTCAGGAAATATTATTTTTAATTTCTCAAAGTATTGAAAAGAGTGAGAAAAGTCTGTATTGAAACAGTTCACATAATATCATCCAAGAGTAACCTGAAATTTTAAATCCCCAAGAACTGTAGTCATGAAACTCCAAAACTCCAATGAAAAAAATAAACTTAAAAGAACCTGGAAGAAGTAAAACATTTATTAATAAATACTAATTGAATAAATAATGCAGAATAATGAAGATTAGGAATCAAAGGTATATCTAAAGTATGATGCACAAAAACTAAGGAAAATCAACCTTCCCCAAAATCTACTTATCTAACAAAAACACATCAGAGTTTAAAAAGAAAAGTTAGATTTTGAATAAAAATTTTCCAAAAAAATTTATCTAAAGGATCTATGGGCAGAGACTTTGTCATACGAACTTTCCAAAAACTCTAACAACTAACTGAGACTTTAAAGCAAGTCATGAATAAGTGAAGACATACAATTTTTGCATTGTTATAAAGGCGGGGGGAAGGCTCTGAAGTATTTCCTCCAAAAAGAGGAATGAACTAAAATAATGGCTAGAAAATGAGTGGGAAAGCCACAAAGGAGGAAAAGATAAAGGTATATAAACCAGAGTGAGGACAAGACAGAAGGGAAGGAGAGGTTTAATATATCATGAGTTTGCTTACTCTATATGATGAACAATCTAACAAGAAAATTGAAGGAATGAAGGAATGGCAGTGAGAAGGTGTTTCCTAATTGACATACCTGTCTAGAATGGGGATGATGAATAGTGGAGTGGCTGAGAAGTTCAGAAATGAGTCAGTAAAAGGAGAAGCATAGGTATTGTGTTTTATGTGGGTAAAATGGTTTAAGTCAGTTCAAGGACTATAAGTAACATAAGGATCATACTGACACACTGTGCTTTGTATAAACAAGGAAAATTTATGTCAACAAAATGGGGGGAAAACCAAGAATAACAACCATTATTGTAAGTCTATGGATATTATCTATTTAAAAGAACTACACAATTTATTCAAAAACATGATCCCAAAATGTTACCTGTAGGATACATACACAGGGGAGCAGTCACATTTAAAGTGATACTCTAGAATAAAATGTAATATTCTTTTTAATACCCAAAACCAAGATTTGCAATTAAGATTTCTGAGAAAGAAGTCATAATAGAGTCAAGAAAGATAAGCAAGAAAATATATATTATGTTTAAAAATCCCATAGACAATTAAATAGTACCCATATAAAATACACATGCTATGAATGAACAGACCAAGTAAGTACTGGGGAAAAAAATGGAAAAAATGGATGGGAAAGTATTTTCCTTTAAGGGAAAGAAAGGAAGGTAATAAAAGAATAATGCATAATATAATATATTAATTTTATAGTTTATAATAATAAATGATAATATATAATAATATACATTATTAATTTTATAATATGTAATAATATATAATATATGAGATATATTAATAATAGCAATCTTTTGGAAGTTGTATCTTCAGGGAAAACAAACACACAAACAAAAAAACAACTATGACCTTGCTGAGTACTAGGCCTTTCTATAAAAGAACTCTAATAAAGAATGGGTCTATGAGGATTTATTATCCTTTATTTCTGGATGATGTTTTTAGCAATTGGTCCTAGACAGAAATATTTCAATTATGTCAATAACAAACATGAAATAGGGTAAAGTTAGTGGCAGTTCCTGTATAGAGCATGATATTCTATCAGAGATGAATGACAGAATTGTTGTATTATATTGGGGGCACATTTGAATTTAAATAATATGAAATTTGTACTAGTAACCTGATTAAAGAGACATTTACTGATTGCATACTTCATGAAAAGTGTTTTGTTGGGTCCTTGAGATACAAAAATAAAGCCACTTGTAGTATAGTAACAAAAGCATGTGTTTTTTTTTAATTGTGATTAATCTACATTTTGTTGGTTATTAATTAAGAAATCATATATTACAGTGTTTTCCAAAGGACTAAAGGCAAGATGAAATCAATACAGAGAATAACTTTAAATCACATATGGGAATCATTGCTCTTTGAACCAGAAGTCCCGTGCTTAAATCCCTGCCTATTTGGCTCACCAACCATATGAGCAATATATTTCACCTTACTAAATCTCAGCTCCCTCATTTGTAAAGCAAATCATTGCCATGGTGCTTACCTGACAGGATGGTTACTTTGAGCTTCTATAGGGCACTTTACACATTTGGCAGTCCTATATTACCTTTTTATTTATTTGTTTTTGTTATTTGCTTTTGCCTTTCTTTTGTTGATTTCCCTACTCCACCCGACACCTCTCTAAGTCCTCCTTTGAAGAACTTGATATTGCATTGATATGTATGTATTTTCAATCTAGGAAGCTTACATCTGGGCAAATAAAACTAATGGCCCTGAGCCATGGTATAATATGGTGCCTAACAAGGAAGGATACTGCTGACCAAAGATGAGGTCTTGGTGTATCAGGCAATGCAACTCCCTGTCATACCCTTCAGAGATTCATTCCTTATGGGCATAAATTACTGCCTCAAGGAAGGACATCTATAGCAGCCATCCAACAGAGAGAAGAGGAGGTTTGGCATATGAATAAATATATTGATGGGTGGGGTCACTTGCCTAGAAAGTTGTTTGTACACTTTTTCACTGGCCCTATTTATCCATTGGCTGCAGAGTATCACCCTATGGTACGAAAAATGACTGAACAAAGTCTCTTCTCTGATGAGAGGACCTCTTGCATGATTCATTTCATTCTGGATGGCATTATGGCCTATCAATAAAAAATAGAAGTGAAACTGAGGGTCGCAACAAATGAGAATGGACTAAACAACAACTTTGGACACTGACTCCTGGTGGGAATCCCCTACTTTCACACTACTGCACTCAAAACTCACTGAAGATATTGATTTCTATCAATACCTCCAGTATATTACCTAAGCTTTCACTCTGGATTTTGTTAGAAGTTCCTAATGTGGTTTTCTGATTGTCTGTGGGGGTGGGTAGTTTTTTTTATTCTTTTATTTTTTGGAGGGGGGAAGGTAGAGCAGTTGGGGTTAAGTGACTTGCCCAAGGTCACATGGCTAGTTTTTTGTGTTAAGTGTCTGAAGGATTTGAACTCAGGTCCTCTTGACTCCAGGGCTGGTGCTCTATTCACTGTGCCACCTAGCTGCCCTGGTTTTTTTTTTTTAACTACAATATGTCTCAAAGAAAATTCCATGATTGTGCCAATGTTCACCATAAAAAGGTGAAATTATAGGGTGATTAAACAGGGCCTTTTCCCAGGGATCAATCTCTAATGATTGATCAATATTAAAGGTGTAATTCCTGACACCAAGGGAATTCTAACCAACCCTTATATTTATCTGACCTACCTATGATTAGCATATGCAAAGGTACCAAGGATTCCCATATCCATAATTGGCTCAAGCTCCTTTTGAATACCTCACTATAAAACTACATAGCTCTTAGAACCTGCTCACCTCGGGTTCCCTGCTGGACCACCTTCCTCACTTACCTTCCCCGGCGTCATCAGACGTCTCTGGATTCCTTATTCTTCTCAAACAGAACGCCCAGCACTCACAGATGGGTTTAGAAATGCAGCTTTATTGTTACATCTTCTCTTCCCTCTTACCTCCTCTTACTCCTCTTACTTACCTCTTACTTCTTCCCCCTTCCCTCCCCTCGCTCCCCTTTATCTCCACCTGGGCAGACTAAGTCACATGCCTCAGCAACAGGGGCAAGAAGAAAGGGGAGGGGGGGGGGCCCTATCCCATTGGATGATACATGTTCAATGCTGTTAATCCACATTCTGGTAAGGCAGACAGACAGCCTTATCAGGGCTCTGGTTCCTAGTGCCTTGGAATGCAACAGACCACCCAGAGGGCAGCAGGAAGGAGCAATGGGGGTTGGGGGCCCAACACATAGCCTCCTAACATGCATTCCAGTCTATAATCTAGACAGAACAAGTTGACTGTTTTAAATTACATGTGTGACTTTATTTCATGGAAGAAGTTCCAAGCTGGGACCCAGCATAACAGTTAGATAGCAGTGTCTCATATACTTGTACAAACAAGAATCATGCTGATGAAACCTGTCACTTACATACTGATGCTTCTTAGGCATCTCCTGTAGTTATTTTTAGTTTTGTAGTTATTTGTATTAGAATGCAAATACATCTTCATTTACAACAATTGAATAATAGGATCATGCCTCTAATTTCTGAAATCTTGGACCTAAGTATTACACCTTATAACAAAAGATAGGAAGATTCAAAGCTTAATGTGAAAGGATACCTTTCTCATTTCTTTGAAATTTTACTGATTGCCCCTTGATTATAAGATTATTTCAAAAACTTAATTTTGCTCAGATTGTACTATTTGCCATAAAAAAGGGTGAAGACACTTAAAATATAATGAGGAATGCTTACTAGCCAAATTCATTGATACAGATTAATCTCCAGGTCCAATGAGTCTATGCACCATTATAGTCTAAAACACTGAGTGAGGCTGCTACAAACCTTCATGCCCCTGGTAATTGTTTGTTGCAGTGCCAATTAGAATGGACACCTGTGAAAACTTGGCTCTCACTGCATATTGTCAGGACCAAATGTATCACTCATAAACACTTTATTGATACTTGATGCCAGGGTTACATGTATGCTAATACCAGCATCTGTGATATAAATTTAAGCTTTCAGGAACCTCACAATGTGATAAATTGTCCTATGCTGTCAAAATCTCTCTTCCCTCCCAAACTGAAGAAAGTGGGAAAATATTTATTTGTAATAAATAGAAATTAATTCATCTTGCTATAGAATTTTTTCTTTGGATCTAATACTATATTAAGTATATTCATTAAAATTTTCTATTTAAATTGAATAACATATTGCTGCAACATATTGTTGTTGTTTCTAGAATTTAGCTCTTTAGTTCTCCACAGTTAAATTTTAATTCTTCATAATGTGTAAAATCTGGGATTTCCAAACATGACCTTAAGATCACAGGCTAAATGGAATTGATGTGTCATTGTAGGCTCTTTTTTCTATCAAACTGATACCCTGCTGAACAGGTAGACACTAAGTACAGCCTCAGTATACAAGATATATATGTGTATATATATGTATATATATATATATATATATATATATATAGAGAGAGAGAGAGAGAGAGAGAGAGAGAGAGAGAGAGAGAGAGAGAGAGAGAGAGAGTAAAAGGTAAAAATCTGTGCCTTCCATTTATTTACACACACACACACACACACACACACACACACACACACACACACGTCGTGTGCACCACTTGATTTGGGCCACCTGATGACTTAATTTTGATGATTATTCTTCTATAGTGATTTATCCCTAGGTATTTGCCAGATCTAATGAAATTATTTCATTATCTTAATGAAATATGCTTTAATATAACATTTATATTAGCACAAGCTGTCTATTTTTTATTAAAATTAAGTCTTAGTTTCTTTGCCATTTAGTCTTTTTTTAAATAGTAAACACAATGCCAGTTGATTTCTATATTTATCTTTACCTTTCTCCAATACTGTCCAATAATATTAGTAAAAAAATGTAAATAAAACACCAACAAATCATAACAAACCTATCTATGGATCATGATATATTCTTTTCAAACAAAGTGTATCTATAAGAAATTATGAAAATATACTTGAAAATATTTCTTTGGTAAATATATGCTCATAATATACTTATATGTACATGTCTATGTCTTTAATCTGTTATACTTGCATCTATATGTTGTTTGATCTTTCCACCTAGTTTCTAAGCTCTTGAAAAGAGAAGCTATGTCTTATTTCTCTTATCTTACTCAGTGCCCAGTATTTTGCACATATTTTAATAGATCCACAAACTTACTGACGTGGAAAATCAACATCTCCTATGTACAGATCACAACCCATGTATACCCTCTCATCCTTTGTACTTCTTTGCCACGTCTTCTCCTGCTGTAAGATTCTTTTCTATATCCTTCCATAATTCTTCCATAGGGAATGAACAGAATACACTGGAACATTTCTTTCAGTATTTCAACTAAGTCTTTTTTTTTTCATTGACTTGTTTATTTACTTTTAGTTTACAACATTCAGTTCCACAATCCCTTGAGTTTCAAATTTTCTCCCCTTCCTTCCCCTCTGGCCCCCATGGCGGCATGCAATCAAGTATAGGATCTACAAATACTTTCACATTGTACAATAGTCTGGTTGCACAGAAGGGTTGTAATCAATGGAGTGAACAATGGGAAAAAAAAAAAAAGAAAGCTGAACATGAAAAAGAATGATAGCATGTAGATTGCTTCAATCTCCATCTAAAGTCTGGTCTTTCTAGATCTTTCTCTGAATGTAGATATCTCCTTCCATCCTGAGACTTGTAGAGTTATCTTATAGCTGTTCATTGCTGAGAAGAGTCCAGTTTATCAAGGCTAGTCGTCACACATACGATGTGTCTGTGATTGTGTAGAAATTTTTCCTGTTTCTGCTCTTCTCACTTAGCATCAACTAAGTCTTTAAAAGTGCTTAACAAGTACTTGTCAAATTGGATAGACTAGATAAACAGTTGTCTTTTGTTAAATAAGTGTAAAGAGATAAAGTACTAACTCAGAAATGAAAAAAAGTATTTTCCCTAAATGAACTTGATCATCCCCTAGGGTACAAACAACAGCAAAAACAAAACATATATTCCTGCCATTACCAGGAGAATTAACCAATCAACATTTTTACATTTTAGACTTTATGAAATTTAATCATGAGAAAATAATTTCTCTGTCTCATTAGTTAAGCACTTTATGTGAGCTATTAAAAAAAGTTGTAGATGCAATTATTCTATGACTGCCTTTTTGTAATTTAATGTAAAACAGTCTCAATGACAAGGTACAATAATCATTGTTCACACATACACACACATACACACACACGTGTCTCAGAAAGGAGTGTAGAGGAAGACAAGTGACCAGTGGAAAAATGGGCCTATTATTAATAATTTTTACATATGTGTGTGTGTGTGTGTGTTTTGTAAACCTTTTTAAAAAGTTTGGTTAAAGGAGACAAACAAATAGTGATATCCAGTTACAGTATTTATTCCTTATTTCCTTAAGTCTAGAGACTTGTACAAAGAGCCAACCTGAGGCTGACTGATGAACAAGAAGATGAAAAACCTTAAATACATTTTAGAACCATCCCAATTTAGGGTGGCTGTGTCACACAAATTTATGATCTCCATAAATGTTTTATTCCTTGTATGAGAAAAGAATTTTCTTAATTGAATAGATGATAAATATAATAAAACAAAAGAGTTGACAAAGTGTCAACTGAAATTATGATCCCCCATATTTGTGTTTTCTTTACCATTAACATTCCATAACATAGTATATGTCCAGAAAATATTAAGATAAGAAAAATTCCCATTACTCAAGTTAATGCCTCGATTTAAGGGTCTCATCCTTAAGGGCCATAAAGTAAGCCTCATTTGCTTTGTTGACATAAGGAGAGATATTCTCGAAGCTCAGAGAGCAAAGACAAAGCTGGATCTGTTTGGAATTCATGATCTCAGGATGCTCTGGAGTTGCTGAAAAAGGCCTTTTTAAAGAGAGGGCAAGCAGTCTGTTGATTAATTCAGACTTTGGCCAAAATATGATATTTAATGATTATCAGTGTGTACACATATAAGTTTATGTATAGATATAGATATCTATAGATAGATAGATATTTAAACTGTAAAAAGTACTGTAGCATTTTGAAAAAAAAAAAAGAGTTAAGAAGTCTTAACCTTGCAAGTTGACACAGAAGTAAAAGCACAAGTGATGAAAATAGGGCAGTCTAATTTTCCTTCTGCAACAGAGCTTTGTTTTTCTGGGCAACATGCACAGATACATGTTGTTGGAAGTTTTTGTTCTGCCCAATGAATATAGCAGACCAGAGCAGGAATCCATATCCCTTCAGAGAAGGATTTCTTCAGGTTCTCAACTCTGAGTGTTTCTGGATATGGGAGTAAGAATGGAAAAATACTGACCATGAAATCTGTGATCCAGTCATGGCAAAGGTTCTTCCCCTTCTCTGTTTGGAATCCAAGTGAACTGAAGAAGGAAAGTATAATAAATAATTTACAGATTTCTGAAACTAGATTTTGGGGTTCTAACAACAGATGCCAATTTACTTGTTGGGGATATCTGGGTTTGGATGGTAATAACAATGCCACATTTTCATAATTTGCTTTATACTACAAACAATAAGGTTTTACGTTTTACAAAACGACATTGTCACAACAACCATGTGTTACACAGTGTAAATTAGGAGTTCTTAAACTGAGGTGTAAGACCCCAAAGGCTCTGATAAATGTCCTTATTTCACTTGCCTTAATTTGTACATTAGGAAATAGAGGGACATTTGGGTTAGAGATGTTTCCAAGTACACCAAAAACAGTGATACCATTTTCAGTATGTGATGAAATGATTCTTTTTATTTTTATTTATTTTTAGCCTCCCCTGAAATGATAATTTTTAAAAAGTCCACTATACAAATGCTTCTGTTGGCTGTAAAAAAAATATGATCACTTCAGAAACTAATGCCCTTCTTCCCAAACTAGTTTCTTTTTAATTACTTTGCAGATATTTGTGCTTCTTATATTTAGGATGTATGTGTGTATATGTATGCATACATGTGTGTGTGCAAACTTATACATATGTATGTATGTATGTATGTATTTTCTGTCCCCAAAGAATGTAAGGCCATTTTGAATTGGAACTGTTTCGTTATTTGTGCTTGTATCATAGCTTATCCTGTGACAATCATGGGAAAGGGGGGGCAGGGAGGCGCCCTCTTAGTCATTGTTGGCAAGATTCTTGGCAGGTCCTCTTTAATAGATTGATCCTTCCCCTGGAAGATAATCATCTAATCAAGAGTCAGTGTGGCTTCAGAAAGGGCCAAAGAATGATCAGCATGGTGTTTGCTGTCCAACAATGCCAGAAGAAATATCAGGAGAAGAACAGAGGTCTTTACACAATGTACACTGATCTAACCAAGGCCTTTGACTCTGTCAGTCATGAGGGATTATGGAAGATCATGGTGAAATTTGGTTGCCCAGAGAAGCTAATCAATATTGTACACCAGTTTTATGACAGCATACTTAAATATGTTCTGGATAATGGACAATGCTCTCGTTCTTTCCAAGTAACCAATGAAGCAAAGCAGGGCTGTGTGTTTGTTCTCACACTTTTTAGCATGATCTTTTCAGTGATGCTGTCAGACACTGTAAACAAAGATGAAAATGGCATTAAGCTGAGTTACCACACTGATGGTAATTTGTTTAACTTGAAAAAGCTACAAGGCAAGATGAAAATGGAGGGAGAGTTGGAACATGACTTTTTGTTAACAGATGATTCTGCACTCAATGCAATTTTGCACTCTTAGGTTGAGATGAAGTAGAGAATGGATTGATTCTTTGCTGCTTGTGCTAATTCTGGCCTAAACATAAACACAAAAACAACAGATTCTGCACTAGCCAGCACCACACCATCCATATGAGAATCATTGCTTATTCAGCAAATGTAGAAATTCTGAATATTGTGTATATGTTCACTTTTCTAGCAGTATACTTTCCACAAATGGACACCCAGATAATGAGGATAATGCATACATTTCCAGCTGCTAGCTTAGTCTTTGTGAGGCTCCAAAAGAAAATGTGGTATAGATGAGGTATTAAGCTATCTGCCACACTCAAAGTCAAGAAAGCATTGTGCTGATCTCATTGCTATATACCCATGAAAACTGGACAATCAAAGGGGAGTCAATAATTCAGTCACTCTGAACTTGCAGAACCCTAGATCCAGCTAACAATGACTATATTCAAGTAGTATTCTACTGAAAATAAATCATACACGTGCCAACAAACCCAAACCTGAGTTGGGAACTTTGCAAAGTTCAGAGTAGGAAGGCAATGTGCAGACATCTCCTCAACCACAACCCCATGATAGCACTGAAAACTTACAAGTTCCTATACTGAGCTGTGAAAATGGCAAAAAGATATAAAAAGACAGAAGCTAAGGTCAAACACTACTCAAGAAGTGCACAGAATCTCACGCTAAAGCAAAGTCCAAAGTCAAGAAGTAGGTTGGAATATGAGAAAATGATATGAGAAAAAGTAACTATAAAGAGTTATCATGGTGACAAAGAACCTCAAGACATAAACAGGAAAAAAATGATTTGAAAACATCTACAAGCAAATATTCAAAGAAAATGTAGATTGACCATGGGCCCAACAAGAATTCCTAGAAGAATTAAAGGGCTTAAAAATAACAAAAAACATTTTAAATTCAATTGAGATTGACGGAAGAAAGATATAACAGAAATAACAGCTTGGCAAAAAGTGAAACAATATTGTACTGAGCTAACCTTTTAACAACTAAATTGGCCAAATGGAAATTACTGGCAATATGAGATATTAAGAAATGATAAAACAAAGTTAAAAGACTGAAAAACATAGAATAAAATATGTAATATCTCATAGGGAAAAAAATGACCTAGAAAACATAGAAGATATTTTTTCCTAAAATATTATTAAGTATTTTATTTTCCCAAGTTACATGTAAAAACAATTTTTAACAATCATTTTTAAAACTCCCAGTTCCAAATTCTTTTCCTTCCTCCCTCACCAGCTCCCCCACTGAGAAGACAAGCAACTCGAATAGATTATATATGTGTAATCAAGCAAAACATTTTCATATTAGTCATGCTGTAAAAGAAAACATAGGGGTAGTTAGGTGGCACAGTGAATAGAGCACTGGCCCTGGAGTTAGGAGGACCTGAGTTGAAATCTGTCCTCAGACACTTAACACAAAACTAGCCATGTGACCTTGGGCAAGTCACTTAACCCCAATTGCCCTACCCCCTCCAAAAAGCAAAAAAATGAAAGAAAGAAAGAAAACATAGACCAAAAAAAAAAAAAACCTCAAGAAAAACAATGTTTAAAAAGCATCCTTCAATCTGTAGTCACATACCATCAGTTCTTTCTCTGAGGATAGCATTTTTCATCACAAGTCCTTCAGAGCTGCCTTGGATGATTTTATTGCTGAGAATAGCTAAGCACACCTGATCATCTTGCAATATTGCTGTTACTGCATACACAGCAAATTTCACTTTGCATCAGTTCATACAAGTCTTTCCATGTTTTTCTGAGAGCATTCTGCTCATCATCTCTTATAGTACAATACTATTCTATTACAACCACATGGCACAAATAAAATGGAGTGCTATTAATCATTTCTGATGAAAATAATAGAGTCAAATTTAAAAAAAAAAACCTAACATTCAAACACAATATTCAGAAGAAGCATAAGAACATAATCACAAGAATGAAATTACAAGAGAGTTAACAAGGATAAAGTATGTACATTCTTATATATGAATATAATACATGCAACTTCTCAGAACTTCATCATCAATGGAAATCTTACATAAGTCTGCCAAGACTGAGGGTCTGAGTGTGACTCTGTTATTTTGGGAAGATCTCAAGGGAAGAATGGAAACATGAGAAAGAGGAATGAAGTGGAAGGGGCAAAGGGAAAGGAAGAACGGGAAAATTATTTCACCTAAATGGGACACACAAGAAAGAGTTTATATAATAGAGGGGAGAATGGGAAGGGCACAATACTTAAACCTAACTCTCATTTGAACTGTTTCAAAATTCACACACACACTACACATATAGCCGGTTACAGAAATTTAGGGAATTTAGCCATCAGGGAAGTAGAAGAGAAAGGAGTTAAGAGAAGGGGAAGGGAATAAAAGGGAGTGTGGACTGAAAAAGGCAGAGGTCAGAATCAAAACAGATTCCTGAAGAGGGGGCAAGGTTGGGGCAGCTAGGTGGTGCAGTGAATAGAGCACAGGTCCTGGAGTCAGGAGGTCCACAGTTTAAATCTGACCTAAGACACTTGACATACACACTAACTGTGTGACCTTGGCCAAGTCACTTAGCCCCAATTGCCTTTCCTTCTACTCTCCAAAAAAAAAAAAAAGGAAGAGAGGACAGCATAAAAGGATGAATAAATAAAATGTAATACATTAAATTATAAATGTGAAAGAATACAATGGAGGGAAATATGCATTTATTAATCATAACTATAAATGTGAATGGGATGAACTCACTTATAAAACACTAAAGGATAGCAATATAGATTGCAAACCAGAAACTAACAATATGTTGTTTACTAGAAATACACTTGAAACAAAAAGATATAAAGATAATTAAAATAAGGAGATGAAGAAGACCCTTTTAAGGTTCAACAGAAGTAAAAATAACATGAATAGCAGCCATCATCTCAGAAAAAACAAAAGCAAAAATAGACATAGTTAAAAGAGAGAAACAGGAAAATTACATTTTGCTAAAAGGAACCTTAGACGATGAATTAATATTGATACTAAACATATTCTTTAAGAAAAAGTTAAATTAGTTACAGGAGGAAATATGGTCATAAAAGTATAGGATTTCTTATTTTCTTCTCTCAGATTTAAATAAATCAGTCCATAATATAAGACAAGGACATTACAGAAATTAATCAAATTTTAGAAAATTTAGGTATGATAGAACTCTGAAGAGTACTGAATGGGAATAGAAAGAAGTATGCCTATTTGCTGTTGATAGAACCTTTATAAACGCCACAAACAAATGCAAGACAACAAATGTCAAATATATATTTTTCTGAACATAATTTAATAAAATATATATCTAAAATAGAATGTTGAAACATATCTTAAAAATTAATCTGCAACTAAATTATTCCTAAACACAAGTGAGTCGAAGAACAAACTGTACAATGAACACCTTCATTAAATACAATGAAAATGAGACACCTTGTGCAATTCAGTCAAAGTTATGTTTAGCGAAAATTTTATAACTCTAGAATTATATTAATAAAAGAGAGAAAGAGCAGCTCAACAAGTTGTAGATGAAATTAAAAATATCAGAAAACCAATATAAAAAATCAAACTAAAAATCAAAGATTAACAAAAGTTAAATTTTAAGAATATGGAACTAATAAACTTAGGAATTACATTTTTTAAAAAATAATAAAGCTACCACCTAATTTTATTAATAAAAAGAAAATCAAATTACCAGTATAAAAATGGGGGGAGATATATTTACACTGATTAAAGAAAAACAAAGTAATTATTAGGGGTTATTTTACCTAATGGTGTCCCAATAAAACTGACATTGTAAACGAAATAGATGTTAAAAAAATTGTCTGGTTTAATAGGACATGAAATAAATTATATGAATAATTTTAAATAGTGTTAAAAATAGGCAGAGTCCTACCAAATTCCTTTTATGACACAAATATGGCTTTATATCTTAATCATGGTGTTGAAACAGAGAAAGAAAATTATAAAACCAATTTTCCAAATGAATTTTATACATATGCTAACAAAAAGATTAGAAATATATCACATAGATTGATTATGCACTATAACCAGGCTGTATTTATAGCATGAATTCAGGGGAAAACCACAAATACAACTGATCATATGCTTTCAAAAAAGTTACAAAAATCATGATTATTTCAGTAAATGGAGAAAAATTTTTTGACAAAATACAACACATTAAAAATATTGAAAAGAGAAAGGATAAATGGAGCTATCCTTAATTTGATAAGGAGAATTTATCTAAAACTAAGAACCAGCATTATCTGTAATGGAGACCAACTAGAAGCCTTTCAAATAAGACCTGGGGTAGGGGAAGGGTGTGAAGCAAGGATATTCATTATCACAGCTATTGTTCACTATTATACTAGATAAAGTAGCAGTAGTATTTTTAAAAAACGAAATTTAAGGAATAAACATTGGTTGACACTTTTGTAGATAATATGATGGTTTCCATTAATTCAATTCTATTTGATAAATATTAAGCACCTATTATGCGCAAAGAAGTGTGCTAATCACTGGGATACAAATAAGAAAAACAAAGTCCCTGCCCTCAAGGAGCATATAATCTAACGGGAAAAGACAACACACAAAAAGAAGCTGGAAAGCAAATGGAGGATTGAGAAAAGGTCATTGCATTTGGCATCTAATAGACCATTAGTAACCTTGGAGAGAACAGTTTAATGAAATTATATCGTCAAAAGCTAGACTATGAGACATTAAGAAGCCAGTGAGAGGAGAATGTAGGCACCTATTGGGGATGTCCTTTGTGAGAAGTTCAGCTACACAGGACAAAAGATATAGGATAATAGTGGGGATGTGAGCATTAAGTGAGGGTTTGTTGTTTTTGTCTTCAGGATGGGGGAGCTTAAAACCTTTTTTTTAAACTTGCTCACACCTTGTAGGCAATAGCAATTGAGCCCATGGACAACAAAAGATTGAAATTAACGTAAAGAGTGTGATAGTGAAATGACATGACTTGACGAGTCTTAACAAAGTGACCACAGAGTCTGAATTAAAAGGTTTTAAGGAGCTTTAATTTACCAGCTGGGGCTACTCCGTGCCAATTAAAGGGGGAGCAGCCCAGAACTCAGGGGTGAGGAACCTTTTATACATTTCATTAGGTTTGCGTATCTAACTAACACAATTTGCTACTAAGCAGGTTGTCATATAGATACAAACAAGCGGTTACTAAGGAAAGCTGAGGGGGTGAGCGGAGGGGGTCTGCAAGGTAAGCGGAGGGGCACAGGGCATGAGACTGAGCAAGGAAAAGATGGATTACCCTAGGCCGGCCTCCCAGGTAAAGATAAATCACTCTAGGGAGGCTTCCCAGGTTCATAGAGTTTCACTTGGCTAATTATCATAAAGTTTCACTTGGCTGTATACCATAGAGTTTCACTAGGCTGACCACTAACTTCGGAAAATATTTCTTGAACATAACATTCCTCCCTTTTCTTTAGGAAAGAATCATATCATAGATTCTTGGTTATTCATGGATGTGTATTGTGTACGCAGGACCAATAACTTAATAGAATGGACCCATTTACATGCATAGCTTAGTAGGGCATTTAATAAGGCAAGGGCCAACAAGGAGACTCAGGAGTAGAAGAGCAAGGGGGCCAGCTAGTGCTGTAACAAGGGAGGTCAGTCAGGGGGACCAATTAAATAGGGACTCAAATCAGTTGGTCCCCAGCCCCCCAGTATCCCTTTACTATTTTTGATCCACCTGGGTGTTCAAGGCAGTATACTAAAACTTCCCTGTAACTAGAGCTGCTGTGTCTACAGTGGTGGATCCAGCAATACCTACTCTCACCAGGAGGAGAACTAGGTTGGGGGCCTTTCTTACTCTGGTGGACAAGCCAAAATGCCCATGGTCCCCCTCCCCAGAGTAAAAGAAATCTTGGGGTAGGACATGGATCAAAATAAACATTTCAGGGGAGTTAGAGTCTGCTAAAACGTGGATGGGAATGCAGGGAGTGAGGCCAGTGGTACATGACATCAGGAGCTTGGAGCTTGATTACCCTTGGTTCCTATCAATTTCAATGGTACCGGCACACAGGTTAACATAGGGTGATTTAACAAGATGATAGGAAGGGGAGAGGACATAAACTGCCTGCACATCCCCCAGTGTTATTTTTGTTGGGGGATGCCAAACGCAGGTCTGAGCAGAGGGACACATGGAGATTTTTACAGACTGAAGTTACAATAATGTCGCAAACAAAGTTACAAAGGCACTTCAACACTTGGGAACCTGACCCAGTTTGGGTCACCTCTCTTATTTGTCTGTTGGAGATGGGATAGTGATTCAGGATTGGATTTTGGGGGTGCAGGGAGGTTTTGCTACTCATGGGCAAAGTTTGTTGATTGAATGGCCTGGGATGGTTCCCCTGCCCACATTCCCCAGGTGTGTGATGATGCCAAAGACACCCATGCGGCCTATAGGTGAAAAGCTGGTGAAGGGCTGGACCTCTAGGTAGCATCTGTTGCCAGATTCTTTCTTCACCTCCTCACCCTGCGGCTGGCTAGGGAAGGGAAGCCATTGGAGATATTCATAGAAATGGAGGCATCTGTTAGTTGGGGAGCGGGGGGAGTATGGAGAGGATGTGGATTCTGGGCAAAACCTTGGCTGCTTCCAAAGTACTAACAATTCAAGCTCAGGCCTGGGTCTGTGGGCTCTTATTAAATGGGAACACATGTTGTTTTGCTAAAGGCACCCCAGCACCCCATGCACCCCAGCACCCCATCCCCCCTTCAAACAAATGGGACCCAAAATCATTTGGGGGCAAGGGACGAAGGTATCAGTCCCAGTCTTCTTCATGCTGAGAAGGGGCATAGAATTGTCTTCCTCAGGGGTCCATCATTCGAGTAGTGGGTGATGTGGTGTTCGGGCCGTGAGTGGTAATCAGCCTGAGCTGTCAATGCACTGTGTCTAAAAGATACAAATCTGGTAAAGAGATTAAACAAACAAGAGCCAAAAGAGATTGGAGAAAAATGACCAGAAGTAGAGTAGGCATGGGCTAGCATAACCCATTACTCAGACTAATAAACTTTCCTTCACTAACATAACTGTATTGCCTTAAACAAGGGAGGTTTCTGACTTGAAACTCACAACTGCATACCATAGAGTTTCACTAAGCTAACCACTAACTTCAGAAAATATTTCTTAACTATTTCTTGACCATAACAATAGGGAAGAATATGTTGGAGAAGGGATATAACGGAATCACTTGAAATAGTAGAGGAGATAGTCTTGGCAATGAGTAAGATCATTTCATTATGTGACATAGGAAAATAGGAAGAGAATGTGGTGGAACTGAGTGACAGGAGATGAGGAAGAGGTGAGAAGATGGGAGTTCATGGAGGATGGACTCAATATTTTTCTGTAAAATATGAAGCAAAGTTTTAGTTAAGAGAGTGAGGGTAGGGGAAACAATGAGAGGTTTGAAGAGAGATTTAAAAGTTTTGGAAGAACTGTTGTGGAGAGTGGAATAGTGAGTTGATAAGCAAAGTATGATAGGGTTTCTTAGCAGAAGTGTGGCCCAGTTATGCAAGATAAATTTGTAGTATACTCAATCAGAAAGTTTACATGATTTTCTCCACGTTCATTCAGTGCATATATGAGGGAGCAAAAGTGATAAATGATGGAAGTGATCTAAGGCTGAATCTTGGCTGGGTATTTACTGGCAATATAACAAAGAGGATATGGATTCAGGAGAAGAGGACAGTGGAGCATTGAATTGATTCACCAAGGGATCAAGATGGGAAGAAGAGAGATTAGATAAATGCCAGGGTGATGACCTGGAAAAGAACTAAGGGTTCAAGTGAATGGAGCTCACAATGTAGATGAAGACTAGGGTTCTGTAATGGAAGGCAGAAGGAGATTTGAAAAGTCAATAGATTACAGACAAATAGGGGGAATTTAGTATGCCATGGCATGATTCAGGGCATATCCATCTCTGTATGCGGTTAAAGTTGGGTAGAGTAGTTCATGAGAATTGAATAAGTTGGTTAGGATATCTGAGGGAGAATCAATATGTGGCCTGAAGTCTCTTAGTGAAAGGACAGGAGTTGAAAAGGATGTATCTATAGATATAGATGATAAACAGTTATCCTTTCCACATTGTTGGGGTTTAGGAGTATGGAACCCATGCAATCTGGAAAATCCATGTAAAATTTTCTGGCCCTCCTTTGTAAAAGAGAAGTTTGAATTGTTGTGGTATTAGAAGATAAAATATATTGATATTATACAATACTACCACATATATTTCATGCATTCCTGAGTTGTCATACTTTTTCTGTGTCATCTGTGGCTTTCACAAAACTCTCCCAAAACTTCCCATTTAATTTCTCATGCTGACGTGCAATATATTGAAACCATGATAGGAAAAGTCGTAATGTGGAAGGGTTAACTGTAGATATAGATGTAACAGATAAAGATTTTTTTCACCCTAAATCCATCAGTTTTTTATAATGATCAGTCCTCTATTCCAATGATTCCCAGATATATATATATATATATATATATATATATATATATATATATATATATATATATGTATGTATCCTGAGTTCCAGATCCATATCATCACTTATTTCTTGGTCATTTTAAGCCAGATATTTCATAGGTATCTCATATTCAGTTGAAAAAAAATTCATTAGCTTTCCTTATAAATTTCCCATCTTCCTGACACCTAGGTTCAAAAGTTTGGTGTCATCTTTGAGCTGTCACTTTCACTCATCTCACTTATTTACAAATATAATTTGTTACACTGTGGTAGATAAATCTTGTTTCTATCTCTCTATCACTTCCTCTCTCTTTATGTCCATTTGACTCTGCTCATAAAATCTCCAACTCACTCCACTTCTATCCTAATAGCTTCATCTTTCTGCCTCAAGGCTCTGTCTTCCCCACCCCACCCAATTCAATAGCAACTATTTTCCTATACTGTACTTTCCTATAGTGTGCATGTCATTCCCCTACCCAATAAACTCTAGTAAGTTCTTTTTATCTATAGGATTGAATAGAAATTCTTCTGTTTAGTATTTAAATCTTATTATTATTTGGCACCAGTCTTCCTTTCTAACATTATTATACATTATCACCCATCTTACATTCTATTATTCAACTAACATGGCTTTCTTTGTATTCTTTAAACAAAACATTCTCTTTTACATCTGTGTTCTTTCATACTTCCAAAGGCTCATTCTGGAAATGAACTATAGTCTTAAATCCAGCTACTGGAAATTCAAACACCACATTATGTATGTGATCATCATACCCTGTCCTCTTAACTTCTAGTGTCTATCCCCTTAATGTTAGCTTCTATTTCTTTTCAACCTGTTTTGTAAATGCATATATATTCCCATGTTCTCCACCTACTTGAACACAATACCTTTACATCACAAAATTGTTTTGTTGTTCTCTTTATATTCCCAGTGTTAAGCAAAATGCCTGGCACATAGTAAGTATTTATTAAATCCTTACTGATTGAGTAACTCTTCTTTATTATATGTCATCTTCCAATTGACATATACTATTGCTACTTTATCCTCAAATCACTAGGAAGCATCAAAATGAGAACCTAGAGGAAAAAACACATTGTAGGGATTAAGAATTGATGTCTAAATTATCACAGTGATGGCAAAAGAAGCAGAGATTAAATAGTATAAGTTTCCAAGGAGAAATTAAGGGTCAGAATTTAATATGAATTCAAACAAAATTTAATATTTTTGAGATTGGGCCTCTAAAATACAGACCTAGAATCAGTCTTTGAAGAGTTTGATGGAAGATTTATGTTTATATCAGGACATAAATTATGCCAGCTTCCAAATCTCATATTGGACACCAGTCTGTGTAGCCCTTAATGCTCCTTCTAAGTCTTTCCCTGCTCTCTCATTGAGGAAACTTGGAGGTTTTAATTTCAATAGGAAAAAGAATAGCCACAAGTTAGACTTAAAAACAGAATGGTCCATCTCATGAGGAAATGAATTGTGTCACTGGAAGTGTTCAAGAAAAGACTTCAACTAAACCACATAAAACCAGCTTGTGGCATGTCAAAAGATTTCAGGTAGCATGTATTTTTCATAGGCCACCTGAAAGGCATGCTGCAAGCAGCCCACTGGCTACAGCTTGTGCAGAATGACTTAAAGGGATGATGCAGGGGAGAGTTCAATTTAAGACTCCTTCCAATTCTTAGATTCTATGGTTCCTTCCAAACCTTATTGTGGATTCTGTCCTACAAAATCTTAACTTTACTCAAAATTTTAAACATCATTTCTATGAAAATGAGTCCCAACTATTGTGAGTTTATCCCTGACCTGCCTCCTAGGCTCCAAACCCATGCCTTCTCTCTTCTACTATTCACATCATTCAGATGTTCCACCATGATCCTCAGCTTGTACGATGCTTTAGTCCTATACAAAATCACACTAATCACCTTCCCCCAAGCTAGCTCTTACTCCTGACCCTCTTAATTATTGATCAATCTTCCTAGTTACCTGAACTTATAAAATCAGAATTCCTAAGGCATTTTTTCTTTCAAACTTGTGGTAATGAAGAACAGTTCTGTTTTTTAATGGATAAAAATAATATTGCTGAAAGGAAGGTTGTTGTCCACTTATTTGATAAATTCAAGTTAAACAGATGTTCAATTAAATTGAATTCAGGCTCTTTAGTCTGGGAGATGTGTTATCTCACTCAAAAAATAAAAGGTATAGATTCTTTTTTTTTTTTTTTAGTCTATAGCATTTCCTTTATTGCTTACATTACATATTAAAATGTATAGAATAAACCCCTTTAAAAAAGTAAGGCACATGAAAAGCCTTATGTGCAAGTTCCATACAATTTTAAAACTCTGATTAATTAGTAGAAGCATTCTGACATGAGGAGTGGAGACATCTACAAAAGATATTATGCATTTTTCATGCATGCAAGATACCTGAAGCAAAGTTACATATATTCTACTTCATGGCACAAATGACCACAAACTAAGTCCAGTTTTGCATATGAAGGGCTATATGGCTATAGTTACTATGGTAAAATATTAACTAGCCTTTTCACATATATACACAGTTAGGATTTTGAAACATAAACATATCAATTGTATAAAATTTGGGAAGACAATCTTGAGTTGCATCAGTGTTCTGTTTCATGCTGTGACGAGATAAGGGATTTGGCATTTCTAGTCTTTTTTCCATAACAATCCCATAGATAACCTCCGAAGATGACTATTATACAATATTGAAGATCATGGAAAGATACTGTTCATAAGACACTTGAATCCAGCCATCCTGATTGGTATCATAGCACTGGAATATATCTGTCAACCTCTCTAAGACAATACAGCCTTGAATGAAATCATCAAAAGCAATCTGTCCTCTTCCTTGTCTGTCAAACTTTTGGATAAGGATATCATGAAACCTGATAACACTAGCTTTAGTTCATTTTTGTCAATCATTGCAGAGTTGTCTCTGTCATATGTCTGGAAGACATTCTGCCAATCTGTGATATACTTTCAAACTCCAGTGAATTCACTGAAGTTCACTCCTGCTTTGTTCTCTGGGGCAAATTTTGATATGGTAGATCTTACATTTACATGATTAAATGGAATCCATGTGTCATTGGATAATGCTTGTTGAAGTTCATTGTAAGATATTACTCCACTCTTGTCTTTATCAACCCGTTGAAAGACGTTCCACAGGAATCTCTGGTCCAGGAGGGACCCAGCAGCAGGAGGCCCAGAGCCAAAGCTGCCCCTGGGGCCCTTCCGGTAGTGGTAGGTGACCATGGGCCAGTTGAAGGAAGGATAGGATGACAAGCAGCAAAGGACAGACAGGAGAGAATGGCTCACTGAGGTTCCTTCATATATGTTGATTCTACATACTTTTTAATGTGATGATTGTGGTCCATGTCAACCAAAATTCACTAAAAATTACTCACATGGTAGCAAAGATTTGATGTTATGCTGTGCCATGGAAGGGTACTATAAGTCCCTCTTACTTGCCCTCCACCCTATGCAGAGGAGCTATTTCTACTCTCTTGATCTTTCAGGGAGGGAGAAATTGACTGCTTACAAACCACGCTCCTGAGGAAAGGGAAGAGAAGAAAGGGAAATAGGAAAGAATCTCAAGTAAAAGCCAAGTCTGTACAACACACCTTATCCCAGGGGCGGGAAACCTAGAGCCTTGAGGTCCTTGGGTGCAGTCTTTCAACTAAGTCCAAGTTTTATAGAACAAATCTTTTTTTATTGAGGACATATGTTCTATGAAGTTTGGATTCTGTCTAAGGGCCACATCTGAGGGTCACATGTGTCCCTGACACCTCAGGTTCCCCACCCCTGCCCTATCTTATTCTCCAGTCACATTCCCAGTCAGTCTCTGACTGTAAAGAGGGAAGGGTAGGTTTTAAATTGTGTGTGTGAGTATGTGTGTGCACCACAAGCACAAGTGCACACACAGAGAAGCTGTAAAAATAAATAATTCCCCCAATATTAAACTCACAAAAAGAAGTTTGCTGGCAAATACACACTGCTTTAAAATCCCCTTTCTCGAGGAAGAAAAAGATTTGGAACTCAAAATCTTATAAAAATGAATGTTGAAAACTATCTTTACATGTAATTGGAAAAATTAAATGTAAAATTTGCTGAAAGAAGAAAAAAATCAGTTTCCTTATCTTAAAAAATGGGGTTAAGAAATGTACTACCTGTTTCACTGGGTTCCTATGAAGATACTGAAGATGAAGTCTTTTTTTTGGAGTGGGGGGTGAGAAAGACAAACATATGTATGTATACATACATACACATATATACATATGTGTATATACATACACACATATACTGCAATCCATCCCTCCATCTTTTTTCTTATTATTTTCATGGCAATCCTGACAATTTAATTCAATCGAACATTAATTTATTAAAATCTAAAATGTGTGAACCACTATATTTGGGCACTGGGAATATAAAGACCAAAAAAAAAAAAATGCACAAAATAGTTCCTGCCCTCAAAAAGTTTACATATTACTAGGTCAACAGAAATCTTTTTTTGTGTTAGAGTATTCAGCTGTAAATCCCACCTCATCAAATGAAGGTTAGACACTTGAAAACAGGCTAAGTAAAATATCCACCTGTAAAGAGTAATTATTAATTTGAAACTACCTTTAAAATTTTCTCAAATATTTAAACATTATATGTAGCACAAGTTGCCCAGAAGGATATTTATCTGCTCCTTTCATTGAAATGGTTTCTTAACTAATGGAGAATAGAATCTTATTATACTGGGAAAAGGCCAGTATTAGAACTATGAAGATCTAGATTCAAGGTTTATCTTGCAAATTTTTTGGCTGCTTAAGCACAGATCTTGAAGTTTTGCTGCATCACACAAAAATATAACACTATAAATTAAAAATAAATTGCCAATCTACATTAATATAAGATTTTCACATCAGGCATTCACCACAGAGGTGAAATCACAAAATTGAATAAAAATAAAATAACCAAAACCATATCACTTGCTAATCAGAAATAGATTTGTCTGATATGATTGACTGTCCATTAAAGGAAGATCTCTTAAGAATATGCCCATGAAACCTAATTTATTTTAATATCTTCCTTGACTCATATCACTTAAAACTTTAACAAGAAAACCCCTAATGGGACAATGAAATTCTGCTTTAAAAAAATCCCAATATACTAATAGATCTGTTATCTCATTGAAGTTAATTCTCCTTCAAAAGATACAGATCTCAATATATGCATGACTACCCACTCTGTGACTCATGATCAAGCTTATCTGAAAATCTACCATAGGAAGTCATCATAACATACATGGAGCTTCCTCTATTGATTGCTCTTGGCATTGACAAAATCCCCTTGGGAATTCAGTCTTCTTTGTTTACCCCACATTCTTAATACACGATTAGCCCATTTGTCTTTGTTGTTGTCATATACTGCTCCCGTGAAATCTCACCCTTGTACTATTTTACAACCTCCTGATTTCTACCATGTCCATCATTGTTGCTATTTCATTGATCCTCAATTTTAATTCTTTGGATTCTGTAATATCCATGACTTAAAGTCAGACAACATGAATGTAAGACTATAGCATTAAAACATTGAGACTTTGTCCCAGGGAGAATCCTAGCTTAATTTAAAAATTACACAATATCTCAAAAGTCACCCAGCCTGCTCTCTGTCTTCTGTGCCACAATATGCTTAGTTCATTGTACATGGTCAGTGTATTTCCAGGATACATGGGCTAGTGTATAAGCTCAATGAGTTGTTGATCCCACTATATCTCACAATCTGGACAGTTTCCATTCTTCAGTTGGTTTTTCTTGAGTGTACTTTGAAGCCACAATCTTGTGCAGATTATGGAGATCGTTTAGGAATCTCCCAGTGTTCTTGGGATTAATACAAGCAAACAATTATTCACAAGTAGGAACATCTATAGAACTCCACATTTATAGATAGCATCTCTACAATTTGGGATCTGCTTTGGACATCTTTCTTGACATTGTCACAATCTCCTTGGTGCTTTGTAGTGGTGGTTAGTTATTGTTATATCAAAATAAGGTCAGAAATTACCTTTCCATGTAAATATCATCTCCTACCCTTTAAGGTACCTTGTGAATCAGTACCCTTCTTTTTGCCACCAACACAAAATATCCTCAATATATGCTTGATCCAATTTGGTTGATGTTTCTTTCATTGTTTTCTTTAGGGCTATTTCTATATCCTCTAATACAGCAGTTCTCAACCTGTGGGTCGCAACCTTTTTGGGGGTTGAATGACCCTTTCACGGGGGTCACAGGGGTTGCCTAAGACCATCAAAAAACAGATATTTCTGATGGTCTTAGGAACTGAGACACCACTCCTCTATCCATCTCCAGGTGGGTCTGCCCGCATGCAGATTCGCCCACATATGCATATTAAAGGGTTGTGGCATTAGGAAGGCTGAGAACCACTGCTCTAATAGGTTATAATACAATCAAAATATGGGAGCTCCCCTCTAGCCAGGTCCTCCCTCCTTCCAATACAGTCTTTGGGCGTCCAGTTTTAATTTTGTTGCTATTTTGAAAGCAACTAAAAATAACTAATGATAAAAAAATTAGAATTGGACAAATTGAAGCAAATGATTCTATGATATATCAAGAATCAAAAAAAATCTAAAAAATGAAAAAAAGAAGAAAATATAAAAAATTTCATTGGAAAAAGAGCTGACCTGGAAAATAGTTCAAGGAGAGAGAATCTAAGAATTATTTGGTCTGCCAAAATGCCATGGATAGTATCTTCCAAGAAATATTCAAGTAAAACTGCCCTGAAGTGCTAGAACCAGAGGGTAAAATAGTTATTGAAAGAATCTACTGTTTACTTCCTGAAAGAGACACCAAATTGAAAACTCCAAGGAATATTGTATCCAAATTTGAGAATTACCAGGTAAAGGAGAAAGTATTACAAGCAGCCAGAAAGAAACAATTCAAATATCACAAAAGCACAATCAGGATCACATAGGATTCTACACTGAAAGGTCAGACAGATTGGAATATGATATAATGTAAGGCAAAGGAGCTTGAACGACAACCAAGAGTCAACTACCCAGCTAAATTAAGCATAACATTTCATGCAAGGAGGTGGAAAGTCAATGAAATAAGGGACTTCCAGACCTTCCGGATGAAAAGCTCAGAGTTCAATGGAAAATTTGGTCTTCAAACATAAGACTCAAGAGAGATATAAAAAGGTAAACAGAGAAAAATATAAACACACACACACACACACACACATACACACAAAACAAAAAAAATTTTAAAATGGTATTCAATAAGAGCAAATAGTTTATATCCCTATTTGGGAGGATGATACCTGTTAATCTTGAGAATTGTGTAATTAATAGGGTGTTGAAAAGGAAAATACATAGATAGAGGGTGTGGGCATAAATTAACTGATGTGATGATAAAAAAAAAACATAAAGGGGCTGCAATAGAAGAGAAAACAAGGCGGAATTAAATGACAAATTATGTCACATGAAGAGGATCGCACATATTATAGTAGAGTGAAAGAAGGGAGGGAGATGAGCATTGTATGAGACTTATTCTTGTTGGTTTCAATATAAGGAGGTAATAACATACTCAGTTAAGTATAGAAACTTAACATGAAGAGACACAAAAATTTATTATAGTAGAGGGAAAGAAGGGAGAGAGAAGACTATTATTTGAGATTTACTCTTATCAGATTTGGTTAGAAAATAACATACTTTGTTAAATATAAGAATCTAACATGCCCTACAGGCAGTGGAAGGGGAAAGGGGAAAGAAAGAGGGGAGAGTAGAAGGAAGGGAAGAAGAAGTGCAATGGTAATGGAATTTAAAGATCCCCTTCTATTGGTTTGGTTCTGAGTTAAGCGTTAAAACCCAGAGCTTGTGAATCCAACAAGTGGGATGGACTTGTTGACATGATGAGAGGGAGCTGAACATGGAGGATTTAGTGCTGTGTATAGGGAGAGGCACAAACTGAGAGAGGCCAGAAGAACTTTTGGGAGTAGCATTGTAGAGGGAGGGAGGTAAGGAGAGAAAAAGAGAGAGAGAGAGACAGAAAGAGAGAGAGAGAGGGAGAGAGGGAGGGAAGGAGAAAGAGAGGGGGAGGGAGGGAGAGAATTGAATACTGTGATGATATTGTAACCTAGTTGTGACCATCCTAGGCGGATGGTCTTTGTGCTTGTTATGGGAATCTAAAGATCTTCCCTGCCCCTAGGCCCTTTGCTAATGTGGCTACGTGACTCTGAGGACCCTTGGATATTTGAAAGTATACTCTGTTCCCTAATAGGCTGAATGTGGTCATGTGGAGCCT
>CM053585.1:147103153-147122026 GCA_028646515.1 Pseudochirops corinnae
TTTGACCACATGTGCCAACTTCATCACTACTGGGTTGGCTTTGACTTTCTGGTTTTGGGACTCAGTCTTCTGGTATTTAAATGAATGCACTATCTATATTTCTTATGTAGAGAGCCTGTTCCATTTTGTGATTAATAACTATATCAGCATATTTATAGTTACTGTAGGCATTGTGAATACTGCATTGCTGATACAGAAGGGAAAGCAGTTCTTAGGGGAAGTTTTATATCTCTGAATGTTTAAATAAATAACAGAGAGAAAAAGGAGATCAATGAATTAGATAAGCAACTGAAAATGCTAGAAAAAGAACAAATTGAAAAACCCAAATTAAATACTAAATTAGAAATACTGAAAACCAAAGGAGAGATTAATAAAACTGAAATAAAGAAAATTATTGAACTAATAAATAAAATCAAGAGCTGGTTTTATGAAAAAAATAAAATTGATAAATATTTAGTCAATTTGATTAAAAGAAAGAAGAAAACCAAATTACCAGTAGCAAAAATGAAAAGAGTAAACTTATCTCTAAAGAAGAAGAAACTAAAACAATAACTAGGAATTATTTTGTCCAATTATATGCCCATAAATTTCACAATTTTTGTGCAATGGATGAATATTTACCAAAATATAAATTTCCCAGATTAACAGAAGAGGAATTATAATACTTAAATAATCCCATCTCAGAAAAAGAAATTGAACAAGCCAACAATGAACTTCCTAGGAAAAAATCTCCAAGGCCAGATGGATTTACAAGTGAATTCTGTCAAACACTTAAACAACAATTAATTCCAATACTTTGTAGAGTATTTTGGAAAATTGGAGAAGGAGTCCTGCCAAATGCTTTTTATGACAAAAATATGATACTGATACCTAAATGGTAAAGAGTCAAAACAGAGAAAGAAAATTATAAACTAATTTCTCTAATTAATACAGATGTAATTTTAAAAATATTATCAAAAAGATTATAACAACTTATTATGAGAATAATACACTTTAAGAAGGTAGAATTTATTTCAGGAATGCAAGGCTGGTTTAATATTAGGAAACTTATCAGTATAACTGATCATATCAACAACAAAATTACTAGAAACCATATGATTATCTCAATAGAGGGAGAAAAAGCTTTTGACAAAATACAACATTCATTCCTATTTTAAAAAAAACACAAGAAAGGATAGGAATAAATGGAGTGTTACTTAAAATAATAAGTAGCATCTATCTAATACCATCAGCAAGTATCACAAGTAATGGGAATAAGCTAGATGCACTTCTAATAAGATCAGGGATGAAACAAGGATGTCCACTATCACCACTGTTATTCAATTTGGTACTAGAAATGTCAGCTGTAGCAATAATAAGGGAAGAAAAATAAATTGAAGCAATTAGAATAGGTAAATAAGAGACTAAGTTATCACTCTTTGCAGATGATGTGATGTTATACTTAGAGAATCCTAGATAAGCAAATAAAAAACTACTCAAAATAATAGATAACTTTAGCAAAGTTGTAGGATATAAAATACATCCACATAAATCCTTGGCATTCCTATATATTTCTAACAAAAGCTCAATAGCAAGAAACAGAAAGAGAAATTCTATTTAAAGTTACTACAAACATTATAAAACATCTTGGGATGTTTGCCAATGCAAAGCCAGGAATTATATGGATACAATTACAAAACACTTTTTGCACAAATAAAGTCAGACTTAAATAATTGGGAAAACATCAGGTGCTTGTGATTAGGTGGAGCTAATATTTCTAAAAATGATAATTTTACTTAAATTTATTTACCTATTTAGTGACATACCAATCAAATTACCAAAAAAAAAATATTTTATAGAGCCAGAAAAAAATAGTACCAAATTCATCTAGAAGAACAAAAGGTCCAGAATATCAAGGGAATTAATGAAAAGAAATGATAGGAAAGGTGGCCTGTCCATACCAGATTTTAAACTTCATTACACTGCAGCAGTCATAAAACCACTTGATGCTGGTTGAGCAACAGAGTGGTAGATCAGTGGAATAGAATAGGTACACAAGACACAGCAGTTAATGACTACAGTAATCTACTGTTTGATAAACCCAAAGACTCCAGCTTCTGGGATAAGAATTCACTATTTGAAAAAAAAAAACTGCTGTGAAAACTGGAAAATAGTATGGCAGAAACGGGGCATAGACCAATATCTTACACCATATACCAAAATAAAGTCTAAATGGTTTCATGATTTAGATATAAAGGCTGATACTATAAACAATCTGTGAGAACAAGGAATAGTTAACCTGTCACATCTATGGAGACCAGAAGAATTTATGACCAAACAAGAGACAGAGAACATTACAAAAAGCAAAATGGATCATTTTGATTACATTAAATTGAAAAGTTTTTTTTTTGTACAAACAAAACCAATGTAACCAAGGGAAGAGAAGCAGAAAATTGAGAAATAATTTTTACAACCAATATCTCTGATAAAGGGCTCATTTCTAAAATATACAGAGAACTGAGTCAAATTTATAAGAGTACAAGTCATTCCATAATTGATAAATGGTCAAAGGATATGAAGAGGCAGTTTTCAGAGAAAGAAATTAAAAATATCTGTAATCATATGAAAAATTCTCTAAATCACTATTGATTAGAGAAATACAAAGCAAAACAACTCTTAGGTACCACATCGCACCTCTCCAATTAGCTAACATGACAAAATAGGCAAATGATAAATGCCAGAGAAGAAGTGGGAAAATTGGAACACTATTGCATTGTTGGTGGAGGTGTGAACTGATCCAACCATTCTGGAGAGCAATTTGGAAGTGTGCCCAAAAGGGCTATCAGTATGTGAATATTCTTTGATCCAGCAATACCACTTCTAGGGCTGTATCCCAAAGAGATCATACAATTGGGAAGAGGACAAGTATGTACAAAAATATTTATAGCAGCTCTTTTTTTGTGGTGGCAAACTATTAGAAATCAAGGGAATGCCCATCAATTGGGGAATGGCTGCACAAGATGTGGTATATGAATGTAATGGAATACTATCATGCCATAAGAAATGAGGAACAAATGGACTTCATAAGAATCTGGAGAGACTTACACAAACTAATGCTGAGTGAGGAGAGCAGAAACAGGAGAACGTTGTACAGAGTTATAGACACATCATATCTGTGATGACTGACTTTGATAGATTGGGTTTGGGCTCATCTCAGCCATGTGAGGTTATAAGACAGCCTTTATATCTAAATCATGAACCCATTTAGATTTTATTTTTTATATGGTATAAGATATTGGTCTATGCCCAGTTTCTGCCATTACTACTCATCATGCACAAGGCTATCTACATCCAAAGAAAGAATTATGGAGTCTGAATTCAGACTGAAGCAAACTACTTGCTCTGTCTCTTTTTCATTTTGGTTTGTTTCTTCTTCCTTGTTATTCATCCCATTGGTTATAATTCTTTATAATTTGTCTAACATTTAATGTGAAGTTTATGTAAAACCTATGTCGGGTTGCATGCTGTCATTGGGAGGTGGGAGGTGGGGAGAGAATGGGGTAGAAAATATGGAACTCAAAAACCTGTGGAACTGAATGTTGTAAACTAATAGTATATAAATTTTTATTTTTTTTAAAGAAAGGAAATTACATTAAAGAAAAATAAATAAATAATGGTCTATGATTAAGTCAAGTTTCTAGATAATCAATTAAATGACAAAACTAGATTTCCTGTGATTGGCCCCACTGTTTCTCTACCCTTCTGAGAATACCAAGAGTTACTCAAAAATTATACCAGTAGGGGTAGTTAGATGGTGCAGTGAATAAAGCAACCAGCCCTGGAGTCAGGAGGACCTGAATTCAAATGTGAACTCAGACACTTAACATTTACTAGCCATGGGACCTTGGGCAAGTCATTTAACCCCAACTGCCCTTAAAAAATTTTTTTAAAATTTTACCAGTAGTTTGAAGGTGGAAAATTCTGCCTCTTCAGACACCAAGAATACTTTATTAGCTAACTGAGTTCTATTCTTCTTTAGCTAGTAAATAATCTACTTCCTCCTCTGAGAAATAAACTGGTAAGGATCCTTTTCCCTAGAGAGTATGGTAATTGAATTCATCAAAGAATACTCTGAGATGAGCTAACAAACTAAATTAAAGGAACTCTAACATAAAGTAGGAATTGTATGTATATGGTTATGACTGAAGAATCTGTATAGTTGATCAAGTAACAGAGTTGGATTCATGTGAATTCTGATTTTACCTTACTTTCTATGTAACCCTTGGCATTTTACTTCTCTGGACCTCAGTTTCCCCTCTTGTAAAATAAAGCAGCTAGACTAGGTGAGTTTTGAAGCCCTTCCTTTCACTTCTAAAATCTTTGATTTCTAGCGTCCTTCTAGGAAACAAAGTATGAATTAAATCTAATGTATAAGGAGAAGCACATTGGAGTTTGATTAACACACAGTACTGAAGCATCTCCGAGGAATTCTTTTTTATTATTCTGAAGCCTAAAGTTATAGTTTGAAGTTGGTTAGTAGATTTAGCAGCTAAGTTTCTATTCCATTTTTATTATATATCACTGGGTCATTTGTCTCCCTGCTGTGTATTGCCTGAAGTTTAGAAATGAGTGGAGCTGAAAGTTCACTTTCACCCAACTTTTAACTGTCTTTTAAAATATTTCCTGTTGAGAGATGTCAGAGAACTCAGTCATAATTGGGTTAGCTCAGATGAAGAAGTGTTTGCTGATCCATGAATTAAAATGGCCTGATGAAAGAGAAAAGGTACCAATTATTATGAAAGTTGATATAAGACTTAAACTTGTTTTTAAAATCTTTACAAACATTTGTATTTTGTCAAAGATGGTAAAATAAAATGTGTTATATAGCTATATGCTAATAACCATGCACATAAACCAAAATAATATCACAATTTTGTCTCCCTTATCTTGTGTTCACATTTGGCAAGCTCAAGTCATTCAAAACAAAGCCTTGAACTAGAAAATAAACAGAAAAGGCCCTTGCATAGGTAAATTTTTTCCGTGTTATAATATCATAAATTTAGAACCAAAAAGGACCTTAGTATTGGTAGTATCTAATCACTACATTTTACAGATGAGACAGTTGAGGCCCTGAGATGTAACAGCAATATATCCCAGGTTGCATGACCAGGAAACATCAAATTTGCACCCATGTATTCCTGATTTCTGGGACCAACATTCTTGCTACTATACCCTGATGTTGCTCAAATAAACGTATTTGTTGAAGATCACCTTAATCTCTTGTTCAGAGGCTATTTCCTAGTATTTTATACACAATTACAGCTATTTTGTGTGTTCTCCTCTAACTCACAGCCAATTAGAAGCAGAAAATCAGAATATGGGGAAGTAGCTAGAAGCTGGCACACCCGTAGCATTAAGAAATTATCAATGGTGGGTCAGTGGTAGAAAAATTTTTAAAAGATGACACAAGAACTTAAAAGCACAATAGTCTCGGGAAAAACAGTCACATATAGTTGAGTAGAGTCTGAGGACAGAGTATAGGAAAACATAATTGGTTGGTTTGCCACTTTCACCTGCTGCTGCTATTAGGGAAGGGACAATCAGTGTTTGAACTGGACTAATGGCAATGGAACAGAGGGTTAGTCAGGTTGAAAGACTGCTATTGATAGCCATTCTAATTTACTTAAGACAAATGAAACGTTTGATACATAAAACCATAAAATTAAACAAATGGAAATTTAAAGTTAGATTGTAAGAAACTTTTATAAGAGAAGGAATATACAATAGGTCAAAAGCAAAATGCCTTTTCCCATGATTCGATGTCACTGGACTAGCTCTCATCTCCAGGTGTGCTGATAATAGAGATTATCAAGAGAAGAATTAGACAAGAATACAGAAAGGAACATAAAGTTAGTGTGATTCTCATCTCTTTGTTTTATTAATATTTCAAAATTTTTATTTTTGAATTCAAGGTTGAAAATGAAGCAAAAAAAAATGTTACATAATCTCAGAGTCAAAATGTGCTTTAGAACAAATCTAATGAAATCTATATCTAAAAAATATCCCTCACTAAAATACACTCAACAAGTTATCACCCAGACTTTTCTTGAACACATCCAGAGAATGAGAGTGGACCTACTATGTTCCAAAATGGCCCAATCCATTTTTGTTTAGCTATACTTATTGTCCAAATAAGGTCAAATTTTGTCTCTCCTTGTGTTTAGCAAAATTTTGTCCTAATGGAGTCAACAATTGCCTCTGTAACTTCCAGTCATTCCTCATTGTTTTGCTCTCTGAAACCAAAAGAATTTTAATCTGTTTTCCACATGACAACCTTGCAGTTATTTGAAGACAGCTGTTATGTTCCCCCTGAATCTTTTCTTCTTTAGGTTAAACCTCTCTTGTTTTTTTCAATATCTTCACATGGTACATACCTAAGGTCCTTTAACAAACAAGTTGTTTGACTTCCTCTGGATGTTCTTCATTTCCTAAAATGTGAGGCCCAAAACTGAAAACAGTCCCAGGGATGTGATCTTACATGGTCATAGTACAAAGGGACTATCATCTCCACGTTCCTAGGAGCTACACTTTTATTTATACAACCCAACACCATTGACAGATACTGAATATTCCTTCCACTAAAACCTTCAAACATTCTTCAAACAAACTTCCAACTTAGATGGGATCAAGAGTCACTTGAATTCCTGAATTCCTGACTCTGTGACCTAGTGAACTGAGCCTTGCTCATGAGTCTCTATTCAAAGCCTAGTTCAGGTAGTCTAAAGGAGACTCTAAACAATGTTCCCCACAAAAAGGAGGATGAATAACGCCAGTTTTACTTTGTTCAAGACCAGATTATTTGTGCAACCCCATTTATTGATTCCTAACACACATCTCTGTTCACCACTGACTTTGGATTTTAAGTATCTTCCTATTAGATTCTAATTCGTAATCTGGCACATCCTTGACTGTGAGCTATTAATTCATCTGGAATCAACAAAACGTACTATATGCCTACTACTTGTAAAGAATCATACCAGGCTTTATGGATACAAAGTAAAAAATAAAAAATAAAACAGTACCTCTTCTCAAGGAATTTTCATCCACTAGGAAACAAGACGTACTCAGATGTATGGCATATAAACTAAGCAAATGAGGGAACTTTTCATGAAGAAAGGGCTACACATGCCTCAGAGCTACACATGCCTCTCTGAGTCTGCCTTTCATTCATTGCATAGCTAGGGTACTGGCTAGCCAGGTTCCAGACCAAGGTCACAGGGGTCAAACACCTTTGATAATCACGGTCCTTTTCTTACCCTCATAGTTTGCCCTAGGTTCATTGCTCTAGGGTAACCTGATTCTTCTATAAGGGAACTAGGTTCCTGCTGCATCAGTTCTTCCCCCACCACCATTTCCTGCAGAATGATTCTATTTTTTACTCCAATTTAAGGTTTTCTCTCCAACAGAATATTGAGAAAAAGTACTTCAAGTACAAACATGTATCAGATATAGGGCAGGCACACAAAGAAGGATGCAAAGCAATAAAGAACCATAGAACTATGACAATCAGTTTAGTGGCCTTATTGGGACATCTATAGTAGTGCTACTCATTAGCTCTTTTACATTCACCTTCACTGAATACATCTTGATTGACACCAAGTGTACTCTTCCATTGCTCAGACATCTCTCTCTATATGGGAGAGCCTTCTCACGTCAGTTGGTCTGCCATTGTTGTTATTTCTATTAGAATTTGCTGTGGTAGCTGATAATCCACTCCTTAGACAGTCAGAGAGAGGATAAGACTCCTCCAACTTCCTTTTGAGTTGTCACAATACCCTGTACCAAAGGAAATGCTTTATCCCCATCTCTCTCTGTCACAATGCTTGCACACATACACACATAAAGCAGACCTCTCCCAGATACAAAATTTCTCAGGAGGCCATGAACTGTCAGAATTCTTTTTTTAAGAATCTAAAGAGTGAAGTGATTCTATGTTTTTCAGATTGTTCCTTTCTTCTATCTTCTCTCTTTCTGGTCTACTAATTGTAGAAAAAAAAAAACATAGTGTAACCAAAAGAATATTTTGAGCCAGTAACCAAAGTTTTTGTTATGTTTTTCCCCTTAACTACTAATGTGGCTCTGGACAAAGTAGTATTCTTCCTTGAGCTTCAGCTTTCTCACGTGTAAAATGAGGGAAACTAGTTATATGCTATGAATTCAAGACCAAGAGTTGGTGAATTGTCTAGATTAGTTTAGCAACTACACAAAATTTCCACATCAGTAAGATGTAGGGGAAAGGGTACACAGCTAGGAATTAGGACTGTGATCCTTAATCTGTCACTAATAACTGGAGCTAACTTCAGAAAACAGTCACATCCCATCTTCTGGGCCCCACTTTCCTTAACTATAAAATGAGAATGTTGAAACAGGTGATCTCTCAGGTCCATACCCCATCTAACATTTTATAATTCTATCGTCTTGCTCTGGAGATGTCTGTTGATCACATTTTTGGTAAGTTTTCATTCAACATTAAAGTAAATAGCTTTTCCCCCACCTACCCACCTGCTGGCCACTTTCCAGGTGTTTAACCATGAAATAATTAGCATTCTGTCAAAAATGATTTGTTTTCACTCATCTTGCTTATCATATGTTGGCATCCCATGTCTCTAGAGAGGTCTAATACAGAAAGGGAGTTCATCAACTACCTTAGCTTCTTTGTCATGGGCCTTATTTCTCCTCATCCAATCATGTGATTAGTCCAGGTTTCTGCTTGCTTGAGAATCAGGCTTCCAGTTGCTCACAGCTGCATTTCCACATGGTTTCCTCACCCCATTCCATCATCTCTAATGACTTTCCCTTTTAAAGGCATCTAATTAACAATATTTCCATGACTCATCTCCACTAGGATAACTTTTTCAGTGGTATCCTGCTAGATGTTACTTTAGTGTATAGACATTTTGGCAACTTCATCTGATTAGAGGGTTAGTGAATGTGGCAGATTGTGATCCATAGCAGAAGGTCACATTCTATAGTAAAAAGAGCATTCAATAGTGGTTAGAGCAATGGATCTCGATTGTAGTTTGATTATAGTATTTTTACTAGCTGTGGTAGTGTGCTGGTAAAGATTTAACAACAAGCTCAGTGTTTGTATGATACATTTAAAATTTAATCTTCATTATTAACATTTTCTTCATCATTCTCTTCAAACAATCAACAACAAAAATCAAGCTATGATTTGTAGCACTTGTCAACTTCTAAGGTGTAAATGCTCATGCTGAATGAACATTGAACAATTACCTGCAATAAGTAGGTTTAAGATATTTTCAGCACACTCCTGGCTGACTGTTTGACTGGGGACACTAAGGCTCTCATTTCCTTTCAGCCCTATTGGTAGCAGAGGGTAAATGGGGCTTTGTTCCAGGACAACAACCTATGAGGGTGGTTTTTTACTCATGGAGATTCCCTTTTATAAGTTTTATCTTGTGATCCCTTTCCATATATGTTATGGTGTAACCTCTACAGGGCCACCCCACTATTCCTAAGGCATTCTTTCCCTCATCAACTTCATGAGAGTAAGAGCTACATTCTCCCTGGGAACAGGGTACCAACCCATTTCCAAGTATCAGAACATCCCTTTACATCTAGACTATCCTTTATGGTGCAAAGACCACATCCTCCAGAACTGTTTTTGCCCCAGGTGAAAGTCCTAGGCTACATGGTTTGTTTCTTGAGTATAAAATGCAGGTGTTGCATAAAGCATCTCTATGATCCCTTCTGCCTTTGTTCTATAACTAATTTCTGTCTTTGAAGACCCAGTGAAGCCTGTGGGTTAATTTGGCCCCAAAGCTGATGGTCCAGCCTTGAAGCTCTCTCAATGCTCAGAGCTATGTTTGACCTCATCACAATTTGAAGATTTATTATGCAGCCCTGTCTTTCCCAGGATACAAAACCCAATTCAACAAATAATTTAAAATCACATAAATGATTAAACTTCTAAATTGCAGAGTTACTGTAAACCATTGAGCTCTCCTTCTAAAGTGGAGTCATAAATAGAAAACCTTAAGAGTGCGTTGAGATAGGGAAAATAAAAATAAAGTCAGCTAATTAAGATTTTTCTGCCTTCACAATTCAAGCTTCTGTCCATATCTTTCTGAGTAGTACATGAGCTTCAAGATTTATTGTTTTAGTTCTCAAGGAAATGTGGTGAAAATAGTTTCTGTTTACTCACAGAATCACCAAATTTTGTAGTTAGAAGTGACCCTAATAGTCATTTAGTTCAACCCATTTCTAACAGGAATATCAATTATAACACACTCCATAAATGATCATCTCACCTCTGCTAGAAGTCCCCACATTTTACAGATGGGGAAAATGAGGCTCAAGGACAACTGTTTCTTTTTCCCCAAAGTCACACAAAGAGTTAAGAACAGAAGCAAAATAATAACGTGGTTTCTAACTTGCAGTATTCTTTTGACTACCTTACAATTTTCTATACAATTAGGAGAATAATGAAGGAGTGGCCCCCATATCTGGAGACCGTCCATTCTACCTTCGGGAAATTCTATATGTTAAGAAGTTTTCCCCTTCATTATATTGCATATCCTAGATTCACCAACACTACATATATGTATACACACACACACACACACTATATGTATACTGTATACTATATATATATATATACACTATATATACTTATATATCTATATCTATATCTCTCTCTATGTATATGTATGTATGTATATATGGAATACATGTCAGAGCTGGGCCTTGAGCATGGGTCTTTCAGATTCCAAGGCTAACTATCTACTACACCACATTGTAGACACACAGTTATAGGAGGATAGAGTGCTATCTACGGGAGCAGGAGCAGTAAAGGCTTCATGTAAACAGTAACACTTGAGATGTGCTTTGAAGAAAGTCAATGATTCTAAGAAACAGAAGTGCTTTCTAAACATTAGGGGCCACTTATGCATACTCCAGAGAGATGAAAAATGGAATGTGGTGAATAGGGAAGCAAACCTCTGTTTGGTGGAAACTGACTGTATAAAAGGAAATCATATGAAATAAGATTAAAAAGAGGTAGTTGGTTGTGGAGGGCCTTAAGTGCCAAAATTATACTTATCCTAGGAGTAACATCACACCACTAAAGCTTCTTGAGTAGGAAATCAATATTATGAGAGTTTTAATGGATATGTGCTTCTCACAGGAGATATATTTGTCTAAATGGGTTGTCTAAAGACAGCTTTTGGACAATACTTTTAAATCCCCCCAAAAGGGGGAGATTAATTCCTCTTTCAAGGGGAGCAAGGGAAGATTTACTATTCTTTCTCCAATATCTGAGTGCTGTACTGTCTTACAATTTTATCTATCTATTCTCCTAAATATTGGAGGTCTAGGGACATTATTTTGGTCCAAAACAAAAGGCTACTTACCTGGTTAAACTTAAGGGCTGAAGCTTGCCTCAAGTCATTGGCTTAGTTCCTTTCCACCAAAAGCAAATTACACAAAAGATCATCAAAAACAGCAAATTTTCTTTGACTGATAGTGAAGAAACCCATTTAGTCAAATTAGCAAATCAAAATTGAAAATGTTCTACATATTAAAATATATCAGAAAATAGGGCAGAGTCAAGATGGTGGAGGAAAAGCAGGAACTTTCTTGAGATCTTCCCCAAATTCCTTCAAAATACCTCTAAAATGACTCTAAACAAATTCTAGAGCTGTAGAACCCACAATGACAGAGTGAAAACAAATCTCCAGGCTAAGACAGCCTCAAAGGTTGACAAGAAAGGCCTATCACACCTGGCTAGGAGCAAAGCACAGTTCAGCATGGGCCACTCTGTCACAGTTACGGCCAGAGCAGGCCTCAGAGGACTGAATCACTGGTAGCTGGGGCAGTTTCTAGACTTTTCAGCCCACAAATGCCAAAGACAGCATAGAAGGTCAATAAGAAAACTGTCAGACCCGAGTGAGAGGGGAGCACAATCCAATCCCAGTTCTGGGGTGTCAGAGGTGGTGGCTGTAGCTGCTGCTGCTGCTTCAAGATCTCCCAGCCCACAGATGGTGTGGGGAGCATGGAGGTGATCAGAGGATAATTGCAGGCATCTCTTTGCTGGTGCTGAGGCTGTATTCTCTTGCTGTGCCCATGTTTGGATCTGGCTTGCAGTCCTGGGGTGAGGAAGAGTACTGGTGTGGTGGAGCTTGTGGCAGCAGTGGAAAGGGAATCCTCCTCACAGTTCAAAAGCAGAAAACAGTGCTTGTGGTCACTCACAGACCAGAGCACAGGCCAGCAAACACCTCTCCTTTGCTCATACCACCTAGGAAGAATTGAAAATTTACAGGTCCCTAGAAGTATCTCTGAAAATAGCTGCACAAACCACCAGAAGCTTTAAATAGCACACTTGCCCCACCCACACTGGAAGTAGAGTCCTACCTTGACAAAGAGTTAGAAAGTCAAGCAAACAGTGTAAAAAAATAACTCAGACTATAGAAGCTTACTTTGGTGTCAAAGAAGATCAAAACATACAACCAGAAGAAGACAACAAAGTCAAAGCCCCTACATCAAAAGCCTCCAAGAAACATATGAATTGGTCACAGGTCATGGAAGAGCTCAAAAGGGATTTTGAAAATCAAGTAAGAGATATAGAGAAAAATTGGGAAGAGAAATGAAAGTGATGCAAGAAAATCGTGAAACATATTAACAGCTTTCTAAAGGAGACCCAAAAAATACTGAAGAAAATAATACCTTAAATATAGACTAACTGAAATAGCAAAAGAGATAAAAAAAAAAAAACAGAGAAGAAGAATGCTTTAAAAAGCAGAACTGGCCAAATGGAAAAGGAGGTCCAAAAGCTCACTGAAGAAAATAATTCCTTAAAAATTAGAATGGAGCAAATGGAAGCTAATGACTTAATGAGAAATCAAGAAATTATAAAACAGAACACAAAAAATGAAAAAAAATATATAAGACAATGTGAAATATCTCATTGAAAACACCACTAACCTAGAAAATTGATCCAGAAGAGATCATTTTAAAATAATTTGACTACCTGAAAACCATGATTTAAAAAAAGCCTAGACATTATCTTTCAAGAAATTATCAAAGAAAACTGCCCTAATATTCTAGAAATATAAGGTAAAATAGAAATTGAAAGAATTCACCAATTGCCTCTTGAAAGAAATCCCAAAAGAAAAATTCCAAGGGATATTACAGCCAAATTGCATAGTTCCCAAGTCAAAAAGAAAATCCTACAAGCAGTCAGAAAGAAACAATTTAAGTACTGTGGAAATACAATCAGGATAACACAAGATCTAGCAGCTTCTACATTAAGGAATCAAAGAGCATGGAATATGAGGAACAGAGTTCAGAGGAGCTAGGATTAAAACCAAGAATCATCTACCCAGCAAAACTGAGTATATTTCTAGGGAAAACAGTCATTCAATGAAATTGAGGTCTTTGAAGCATTCTTGATGAAAAGACCAGAATTGAATAGAAAATCTGACTTTCAAATACAAGAATTAAGAGAAACATGAAAAAATAACAGGAAAGAGAAAGCATAAGGGATTTATTAAAGTTGAACTGTTTACATTCCTACATAGAAAGATGATATTTGTAACTTATGAGACCTTTCTCAGTATTAGAATAATTGGAGGGAATACACAGAGAGAAAGACAGAGAGAGACAGAGAGAGACAGACAGAAACACAGAGACACAGAGACAGACAGAGACATAGAGCACAGGGTCAGTTTAATATGAAGGGATGATATCTAGAAATAAAATTAAGGGATTAGAGAGGAATATATAGGGAGAAAAAGAAAGTGAAAGATAGAATGGGAGAAATTATCTCACATTAAAGAGGCAAGAAAAAGCTTTTACCATGGAGGGGAAGAGGTGGGAGGTGAGAGAGAATGAGTGAACCTCACTCTGATTATATTTGATTTAAGGAGAGAAAACATACACACTCAATTGGGTATCTTACCCTACAGGAAAGTAGGTGAAAGGGGATAAAAGGTGGGTGATGATAGAAGGGAGGGCAGATTTGGGGAGAGGGTAGTCACAAGAAAACATTTGGAAAAGGACAGGGTCAAAGGAGAGAAGAAAATAAATGGGGGCAGGATAGGATGGAGGAAAATATAGTTATTTTTCACAACATGACTATTATGGAAGTGTTTTTGCATAACTACGTTTGTATAACCTATATTAAATTGCTTGCCTTCTCAATGAGGGTAGGGGGGGAGGGAAGAAGGGAGACAATCTGGAACTCAAAGTGCTAAAACCTTTAAAAACAGTTTTTACATGCAACTGGGAAATACATACAGGCAACGGGGTATAGAAATCTGTCTTGCCCTACAAGAAAGTGAAGGGGAGGGAGATGGGGGAAGTGGTAGAAGAGAGTGTGGACTGAGGAAAGGGTAATCAGAATGCATGCCATGTTGGGGATAGGAAAGAGGAGGGAAGAGGGAAAATTTGGAACTCAAAATCTTGTAGAAATGAATGTTGAAGACTAAAATAAATTAATAAAAAATATATTTTACAAACTTTTAAAATATATACCAGAAAATATACAAGAATGAATAATGTCTTTAGATGAAAATGAGATGAAATCTTTGTAAAGACTTTGTTCATACAAAGGAAAATTCTCAAAAGTCTCTATAGAGGCAAAGTGGAAATTAGAAATATATTGAAGACCCATATTCTCTTACATCTGTAGCTTCTACTTTATCTCTCTTCCTTTGTCTCTAAAATGTCTGGATTCAGTCCTAGAGTGACTCTGGAATGATCTTATGTTCTCTCAAATACAAACTGTCTCACTTCTCCAAACTTTTCACACTAACTCCATTCTTGTAGAGGCACTGAGGTTTGCATCACACTTTATCTGCTAATCCAGAGTCATATAAAATGGTCCAGGTGTGAAGAAGTTCAGTTACAAAAATATCAAATTGACACTTTTGTCAAAGGATTGGGAAAGGGGGAGACAGGAAACAAGAAGTCCCATTTATAGATTAGAAATTCTTCAAGTGTATGGCACATTTATTTATGATAAGTCTCTATCCCTCTCAAACTAGTAATGTCCTTTGCATATGGCAAATGTGCAATCAATGTTGGTGGCTTAATTGATGATATGAATTTAAAAATTTTAAAATGAAAGAAAAAACTCCTTACCTTCCAAATTGTATAATTTTTCAGTTATATCTAGTCAGCACTTTGCCTGGAAGAATTTCCATTGACTGATAAGTAATTGGAAGTAGAGGGGTGGCACAATAGGAAGACCTGGGCACAGGGTACAGAAGGTAATCTGATAGGGGAAGAGTGGTAGATGCAAGGCTCTCTCATGTTGAGGTGGGATTGGGGGATATGGCAGGGATAAGGGGTCCTAAATATTTATCACAGGGAGTTTCATAGGGCACAGTTGTATAGTATACTTCTGAAGAACTGACAACCAGTTGACACAAGGAGGAAACACGCTCCTACTACTGCTTGAATATATGGTTTCCCTTGGAGCATAGTTCCATTTTCCCCCTAATGGCAAAAAGCCCCAGTGTTTACAGAATCATAGAATTTTAGAGCAGGGAAGAAACTTCAAAGGCATCTTAATTTAATGAGTTCATTTTACACATATGGAAACTGAGGTCTAGAAAGGGGAAGTTACTCTCTTAGCCAACATAGCTAATTATTGGAAAAACCAGAATCAATATCTTTTTAATTCGAGTTCAATGCTATTACTTCACACTATATTGCACAAGACAGAGCTCACTTGTACATTGATGAATCTCCCCCTAACTTCTTCAAAATTTATGACAACTTTTTAATTCAGTCAGTGCATCAACATCAGAAATAAGCTAAGAGGCATCACAAGGTGGATAAACCAGTCTCAAAGTAGATTTATATGAAACATACAGCAATATAAACCTTGGCCTTTAAAGTCCCACTGGTAACAGAATTACTGAGGTAAAAAATAGAATTTGATGCCCCCATAGTAGTTCACTTATTTCTTTCATTAAGGGTTTCACCATAATGTAACTAGATGGTAAGTTGGACATGAAACTACTCACTGACAAGTTCCACTTTGAAACTTATCTCTGCTATTTTAAAGAGGCAAAAAAGATGACAGAGGGGTACAGAGGGGAGGGATTATGAAAGGATATGAGAGTCAGGAAGCATCCCACCAAAAACAGAACATTAGTCACTATACATACCTGGAAACTAGAATATCCCATAATGCACAGTTGTCCCTGCAGGCAGCAAGGAAAGAAGACTTGACATTTTCAGGTATCTGAACAAAATGATTATCACAGAGACATTTGAACTACCTCTAAAGAGAGCCTGTGGCTCCAGTGTAATTTGAAAGAACTATGATCTCTGTCAGCCCTTCAAAATATGTCATGTAAGACTCCCTCTAATGTAATGAAGTTTAATTTCTTTTCAGTACCCATACTTGTGTTTGTGTTGTCCTTCTTGCATGAATAGCCTTGTCTTCATATTTTTTCACCATTCTCCCTCATTTTCCTTCCTTTTAGCATCTATTTCACTCATTTCTAGGACAAAATGCATTTTTTTAATGTTGTTGGTTTTCTGTTTCCTTTATCTGTACAGTCAGAGGTTTCTGTTACTATTTTTTCACTTTCTTTACATTTTCCACAGGGCTGCATTTTTCAAGATGTCATTTCCCTTCCTGATTTCTTGTTGTTGTTCTCTTTGTTTATAATGGCTGAGGGAGGCAGATCTTTGTGGAAATCAACTCAGAATGAATTAATGACTTGGTCCTCATGAGGAAATTCTAAGAGAGGAATCCCTGAGTCAGACTCAAAGTTTGTTATGGAGGAATCTTCATTCAGGATCTTAGAGATAAAGTTAAACAAAGTGTTATGGAAGGGAGAGAAACTAGATATGGTATTAGTGAGCAAAAGATTAGCCAAACAAGGAAATATAGCACCTCTTGTATAGGAATGTTTACTGGTTTTCCTCGTAGTTTTTTGTTTTACAAAACCAGTTGCTTTCTAAATTTTATTTTCTCCCAAGAAGGACACAACCATTTTGAAACATACTTTTCCTCTTCACCTGACTCCTAGTTGTTCAAAATGTAAATAGTATTGTGCATTAGACATTGATCTTTATTTCTACTCCCTGAATAAAACAAAACAGAATTCCCCCTGTGTCTGTACAACAGCTTTGAAATATGTCTGGCATCTTAAAGAACTATGTAAGAATATCTTTTTAATTTAAGAAATGTATTATTTATGTTGATCTAGATTTCTGGTAAAAATTGTTGGATCAGAGGCAATTTTTAAAAGTATATATTATCATTTTTTTTTTTCTTTTCATACTATCATTATGAGAAATTTATATAACATGTCTTCCGCCAGGAATACAAAAATCATATTACAAACTTAAATTACCAAATAAACATTAATCTTCACAATACCCCAGCGAGGTAGCAAAAGCTTCAGTAATTAAAATATTGAATAGGTAGACTACCATGGCTTATGTGAAAAGCACTAGACTGGAAAAAGTAGAAACAGAAGAAGTCATGAGTTCATTATTTCAACTGCAAAAGAAATTATGAAATTAAAGCCAATTTTCTGAGATAGTTATCTCACAACCAGCACAAATGAATTTCTGTGCCTTGCAAAACCATGGTTCTGGGCAGAAGCTTTTTCTAAGTGAAAGAGTTAGAACTTTCAATAGACCATACCCCAGGGGTTAACAGCTCTCTCATAGAGATTTTCTTAGAGCTTCTGGGTATCTCGTCTTATAGGGTTTATTTGGGTTAAAAAGTAGCCTATTAGCCAACACATGTCAGGAAAGGAAAATGATGATAAATTTTAGAGAGATTATGGCAATAAAAATAAATGGATGATGTGATGAAGGAAATGGGTAAACAAGATTAGGAAGGATCATAGCATTATAGAAATTTAAAGCTAAAAAGACCTTAAAAATCAGCTCATCCAACTACCTTATTTTACAAAGGAGAAACTGAAGCTCAGACACGGCTTGGCTTTTGTCCTTTGCCTGCAAAACTCTTCTGTTAGCATTGTTCTTGTCCCCTGAAAAGTGATACAATTAAAGGAATCACTTCCCTCTGGTAATAAGCACCTGACTCCAGAATTCCCAAGTCTTCTTGCTCATCAAGTAACTACTGAGGCTAAAAATCTCTGTCAGAATCACTGGTCAAGCCCCTGCATTTGTGCTCAGGGAAAGAAACAAAAAGCAGGAAAAGTGGGCAAGAAATCGGAATCCAGACCCCAATTCTCCAAAGCTCCCCTACATAGGTTGTTGGCATTGCTGCTGTGAAATGGAAGGAATTCCTCCTTCCCCATTTGTTGTATAGTTCACCTTGAAAAGTGTATTGGTATTGGAATTTGGAGATGCCCCTGTATTGGCTTGGTTTTTGGGTTGAGTGTTAAAACCCAGAGCTTATGAATTCCACTTGTGGGATGGACTTGTTGACGTGAAGAGAGAGGGCTGAATTGGGAAGAGCCATGAATTGGGAGAGAGGCCCAAGCCTAGAGAAGGCCAGAAGGACTTTGGGAGAGCAGTATCCAGTATCATGGAGCCTGAGTTGCTGAGAGAAAGACTGCTAATAGCCCATTGGAACTGCCTAGGACTTTTGAGAACTGCCACCCGGAACTGCCAAGAACTGAGGAGGCATGGCTTTGATGGCAGTATTTGTCTGTTTTGATGTTGTTTTGTCAGATTCACCTGATGGTGAAGGACAGTGCTGCTGTTGTAGAGGTCCTGGAACCTGGCTGTTGGTTCAGAAGCCCTGAAGGAGGATTTTCATGTGGTACCTGCACAGAAATCCTGGAAGAGGGCCTTGCTGATGTCTTCAGGAGTTCTGGGACTGTTCTACAGGCAGAGAGTGACTTGAGGAGGACACTGGCTATGGCTTTG
>CM053585.1:147134850-147161405 GCA_028646515.1 Pseudochirops corinnae
TGAGTCTGGCATGGACAGTAGGTTGCCATAAATTCTAGCAATAAGAAGACCCAGTGAGCTAGCAAGAGACTTAACATTCTCTATAGTCCTTTCTCCCTGAGGAACAGTCTACGAATTTCTAACTTTGTCCATTCTCAAGTGGCTTTGAGTAATTCCCTTTTCTATACAGAAGTTTGATAGCTAAATGAATGAAAAAGGACTGAGTGATAATTAAGATATTATGGCTGTCTAGTTTGCCCACTCCTTTTTTATGTATATATTTAGAATGTATTGTCAAATGTGGCAAATATGTACACAGATTCTTTTCCCATTATTTTTCTCCAATATTTGGAATACTACTCGAGAATAATATAAGTTTCTCAACAAAACCAGGCAAACTTATTAGAAATATTATATTTGAAAAGGCATTAAGCCAAAAGAGTTCCATAGCGTGACCATAGTTGATAACAGGTTGCTTTTTACTTTTGTAATTTCTTTTAACAAAAATGGTATGTTCCTTAACCATGGTAGCATACTACTACCATCAGTCATTGTATTAGATCAGAATTTTGTTGCAGATCAGTGGTAACATTTTTACATTATTCTTAGTTTATATTGTTCTTTTTACTTTGCTTTCTTTATTTTTCATTAATTACTTCATAAAGGTCTTTTTGTAGCTTTCCAATTGCTATTGTGAAAATTATTTATTTATATTGACTTTTGTCTGTCAGGTAAAAAATGATTAAGCTCATAATTGTTTCTGAAGGTGCTCCCAGCATTTGATTTCCACAACTAGAGCCAATTAAAAAGACTGCTGTCTACCATATTGTTAATAGACGAAAATCAGTTATAGATGTTTACATTTGCTACAAAAGTTTCACTAAGACACTTCCATTAAATATAATGAGAATTCCCCTGGAATCAGAGATAAAGGTTAGTGAATGATCAACCAAGCTTATTTAGTACCTATGAAATTAAAGGATCAGAAGAAAGCTCTAAACATATTGAAAAGATCATACCTGAAGGATTTGCAAGCACATTGTTAAAGATTCACACAGAATATGTGGGGTAGAAGTGTTGAGATCTGTGTTATTGGCAGAAGTAAGTAACTATAAGGTTATAGATCCACTGACACACTGAATCCCTTGTTTCATGACACTTAGAAAGTTGTATGATTCCTCTAGCCCCCTCCTTAGGCAGTGCCCTCCTACACACCCACAGTGGGACTTAGAGGTGAATTTCATATGTAATGTACTTTGTAAACCTTAAGGCCCTAGGGAGAGGCTTGATGGGCACAGTGGTTAGGTCACTGGCCTGTTATCAGGAAGATCTGAGTTCAAATTCAGCTTCATACACTTTCTAGGGGTATTAATTTGGGCAAATGACCCAACCTCTATTTGTCTCAGTTTCCTAAACTATAATATGAGAATAAAATAATAGCACTTACCTCACAGAGTTGTTGTGAGGATCAGATGAGATAACACAATTTAGTACAGTAGCTAACACATAGTAGAGTGCTATAAAAATGCTTATTCCCTTCCCCTATGCTATATAAATGTTAATTATGATTATGGTTAAGATCATGATTATTAATGTAGTCATTTTTTTTCTATTGTTGTTGTTATTTGTTTGCAGTAATGAAAATTCATTGTCTTTCCGTCTCTGCTTTGAAACTCTAAACCCTGTTCTTCATCTTTACCGTGAACCTCAAAACTGCTACCTTCAATTCCTTCGAAGAACAAAACCACTATACTGACTATTCTTGCTTCCCTTCCTCATTTGACCACTTGATGAACCAGTGTAATGGTAATTAATTCAGCAGATACTTAGCCCTTAGTAACTTAGGGCTAAGTACCTCTTGAAAGAAACAGAAGATGTGAACTCTGTCTCCTGTTGCTGGCATAACAGGAAGGGGTTGGCTGAGACAGGAAGCCTGTGTGAGTGTGTGTGTGTGTGTGTGTGTGTGTGTGTGTGTGTGTGTGGGGATAAGAAGAGTTTCAGAGACAGAGAGACAGAATCAAGAATTTTCCTCCTGGTGGAGGAAGCAGAATTTTCACAGCATCTGGAAGCTGGGCTGCTGGACTGACAATTGAGTTGGAATTTTCTATGAGACCACAATCTGGTGAAGGCTGAAGTTGCCTGGAAGGCTGAAGTGGCTGCTGCTGCCTGGAAGGCTTAGATTTCTTCTGAGTCCTAGAGCCGGCTGAACTGCTGGAAGACTGAAGAAGCACAACCAGGATAAGATTTTGTTTGTTTGTGGCTTGGTTGATCCTTGAGTTTCCAGCAACAGAAGTGGTGAAGGTTTTGAGATGCGCTGAACCCTGTGAACTTCAATGTGTACCAGGAACTACCCAGAAGACCGGACAAGGATCTGGGAACTGTCTGCCTCTGAATCCAGGTGACTGTTTGATGGATTCAGGTAGGAGGTGGGACCATGGAAGGGAATTCAGGGAATCTGAGAGACCACCCAAGTCAAGATGAAGAAAAGGCCTCTCCTTGGATATTGAACATGTGATGAAATTGAAGTTTACTAGACATCAAGGGGTAGAGGGTTTGTGTAATTTTCTAATGATTGTATTTAGTGACTGCTAAATAAGTGACTGATTAAGTTAATCTATGATTGCCCCATGAGGCGAAGATTGATTATTGTATTTTGGAAGCATTGAATGATTAAGTAAGGAGGGTTTCCCTCTTAAAGAAACTAGATGATTATTCTTTTGTTCTTTGTTCTAAATACTGTGGCCACTGTAGTGAAAACTATGAGGCCATTCTAATGTTAAGCTGTTGTGAACACGATATTGTGATTTTCTGTGATAAGATGTAATGTTGGGAATATTATATTGTGATTTGTTGGGAATGTTTGCCTTGATTTGTAATGGAATAAATGGAGTGTTCACCATGCCATGTATTCAGAACCTTAAAAGCTGTTCACAGTAGCATTCTTTTGGGATGCTGTTCATTCATGGCGTTACAACCAGTTAAACTCTATGCTGTCCTCTTCTCTCAAATCCTTTATTTCCTTAAAGATATTGCTGTGGCAAGAATCAGTCTTGGATTACTCTCACATCTGTTGCCCTTATTGCTACTCATGTACTGCTGAATAAAGTTACAGAAAATTATGAAATCACACAGAGTCCACTAAAATTTTTATTTCATAATCTCAAATAACCCCTCATTGTGGCAAGGCAATCCTTTTATACCTCTCTAAATGGCTTCCTATAACATTCAAGACAGTAGTTCTTCCAAATCTTTTCAACCATCCTCAAAACTCTGAAGACTCCCCCAATCTCTACCCTCTCACCTCAGGAAATTTGTCTTTTATTTCATTTGAAAAAGAAATTGAGGGCATTCATAGAAAGAGTCCTATTCTCCCTTTCACGTGTATATTTATATGTACAGCTTTACATATATTAATTATACATGTACAGAGTTTAAGTGCATTGACTGCACTGCATATATGTGTACATGAATGTATGTGTTAGTGTGTGTATGTGCATGTATGTTTATGTACATTGAACTGTAATGTATTGACATTTATATACATATATGTATATTGAATGTATCTGTATAATGAAGCACATATGTACATGTATATTTACTTATGTGTATAAGAATATATGTGTGCATAGTATATGCATATACAAAGGATAAGCACACACATGTATATGCATATAATTGCATGTGAGTGCATATGTATATGAACATATAGGTCTATGTGTATTTATGCATACACAAATTATGTACATTTGTATGTATGTGTACATGCACATGCATATATACAGACACATGTGTGTATGTAAGTGTATAATACTATAATTATTGCATATATATCAATACCAAGACTACTAAATACATTTTTATATATTTTTCCATTCTTCCCCTTCCCTTCTAAACTTTAAACACATTAATTTTATTTTTGCAGAAGCTTTTCAATTTTTTTGGAATCAGTTAGCTATTTTACTTTTTAAATGTGTTTTTTGCCCCTTTTTTTGGAGTAAGAATACATCTTCTATCCACATACATGAAAATAATAGGACATGCTTCCTTTCCATGTTTTTTAAGGTGTGATTTTTAAAATTAAGACCACATATATATTTAGAATGTATTGTTAAGTATGCCATAAGATATTGTTCTAAAACTAGTTTATCAGACTGCTTTCTAGTTTTCCCAGTAGTATTTTTTTAAATTAAATATGGAGTTATTTCCTTAATAACTTGGTTTAGCTGAAGGTTTTCCAATTTTAGAGATAGTTTAGCCATTAGATGAGGACTGTTTCAAAGATAATCTCTACCAACACATTACCCACCTACTTAACTGTTTCCTCTCTGATACATGCCTCCAGAATTTTCTTATGCAGAATTTGTTTCCAGAGAGCACAACAAACTGTCTCAAGCTTTGTATTCATTGAGTAAGCCTTCACTGGGGCAGCTAAGGTGACACAGTGGATAGAGCACCGGGCCTAGAGTCAGAGAAACCTAAGTTCAAATTTGCCCTCAGACACTAACTAACTGTGTGACCTGGGCAAGTTGCTTAACCCTGTTTATTTCAGTTTGTCATCTGCAAAGTGCACTGAAGAAGGAAATGGCAAAACCATTCCAGTATCTTTGTCAAAACCCAAAATGGTGTCCCAAAGAGTTGGCCATGTCCAAAATGACTGAACAACAAAGCCTTAACTCTGTACCCACTGTGTGTCAAGGAAAAGGATACAAAGACAAAATAAAACATCTACTACTCTCAAGTAGCTTATATACTAAAAAATTACAAAGAAGGACAAGAACTAATAGAAAAATTTTGTTACAGGTAAAAAAAATCCCTGCAAAAACACATCCAGTTTCTTGTTTTGTTTTGTTTTTTTAATATATTGAAATGTTTATATTTGATGAATGAGCTAATGAAGAAAATAAAAATTTATTTGAAAAAGTAAAAACAAAATATATATGAAGCAGATACAGAGTCCTAGGGGGTGGGGGTGGAGGGAGAATAGGAGAACACATGGGCAATCACCATTCCATTTTTTATTCATTCCTTATCTAAAATTCTCCTCTTTGGCCATTATGCCCTTATATACATTACCTTTCTCTCTTAGAATATAAGCTCTGTGAGGACATATTTATTATATTCATATTCCCAGTTTTTAGCCTAGGTTGAAGTAAGTACTTAATATTTCCCCCCACTCATCATAATCAGAGGTATATTTAGAGCTGAGTTCTAAAGGAAACTTTGGAGTCTATGAAATGGCAATGGTGTAAGTGTGTCTTGTAGGAGATGAAATGTCATATACAGAGAAAGAAAAGAAGGACAGCTTGACAGGAATGCAGCATTCATGAATAAGGCACTGAAAAGAAAGCTAAGAGCCAGAGTACAAAATGCCATAAATGCTAAACTTAGGAGATAATATTTTATTCTGGAGGCATGTTGGGAGCCACTAGAGATCTGTAACCAGGAGAGTACCATTCTGACACTGGGTATTTGCTTCTCTGTTATTGACTTTATTTCTTCATGTTGTTAACACTCATCCAAACTCTAGTTTAAGCTATTCTAAGCTTTCTTGTGTACTAAAAAATCAGTTTCCAGTTGACCTTGCCTAGCTCTACATCAGAGAACACTAGCTTGTCTAATATTGATACCCAATTTAAGTCAATTCAATTCATTTATTGTTGAGGTTTTTCCTCTTCTCCTCAGGTCTATGATTTCACAGGACTTATATGTGCAGAATGCTCCCCTCCTCAAGCTGAGAGACTCCTATCATAGTTTCACCAGCCCTAGGAATGTGGGGAGTATTCAGGGAAGACTAGCATCTCTGGTATGAAGGTTGTCAAACCCTTTTGGGGGTTGCTTATCCAACTTTGATGTCTACCCATCACTCAACTGTCACCTGTGGCTTCAAGAAGCTGTTGAATGCACAGAAGTCACTCCCTGGTAAAACCATCTCTGCAGATGGCTATACCAGGTTCAGGGTAATTGACAGATCTCAAACCTGGTAAGTTGGGGGAGGGGGATGTCTACCTTAAGTATTGTGAAGACTTTCCCAGTGGAATAAGAGGTTGAGGGCAATTTGTTCCAACAGCCATGAAGACAGCTAAAGCAGGTGTTGTGGAGCTTTAGGGCTTGATCAGACTTTGAAGACATCAAGGTCATCCACTACATCCCAGCCCATCACCAGTCATCTTGACACATATCTTGCCACTGGACTTCAATGACTCTAGAAGAGAAATTGAGGCTTGTTGAAGAGAGAAAGTACATCTCTGTCTCACTTAAATACAATTCACACACAAGTCAAGACACCATGCTATGATGTCATTGGTCCTCTGAAAACAAAGGATGAACAACAATACCAGCCTAACCACCCCTTCTACTTACAATATTTGGCTGCTGTGACCTCAGGTTAATAGCATGCTGAAATTCTAGCATGTTAGCTAGGTGACTGGCCTAGTGGATACTGTCCTTAGAGTTAAGAGGACCTAAGTTCAAATCTTGCCTCACATGCTTATTAGCTATATGATCCTTGACAAGTCACATAACCTCTAAGAGCTTCAGTTTCTTCATCTGTAACACTGATACAATAAAAGGACCCAACTCCCAAGCTTATCGTGAGGCTCAAATAATATTTTAAATGTTCTGTGAATCTCAAAGCACTATATAAAGGCTAGTTATTATTAAACTACACATTTCAAAGAACACACCCAGAACTCTTCTGATAAATGTTTAACAATATCTCTTTGTCCACCTTCTACCTCCTATGCCTCCCTACAAAAAAAGATATGCACATGATACTTGAAAGTTTAATTTTGCATTATTCACATTTTTTTCATCATTTCTCAGGTTAAGATAATCAACACATAAATCAAGCTGTAATTGGTAGCATTTATGATTTCTGAGTTGTAAATACATTTAAAAAAATTTAACAATCAGCTCCTATTTGAACTGACTCCAATAATCCTTGAATACTCCTCTGATGTACCCTGCTAGGAAACACCAACAGATGGTCCAGTGTGCCTGGGAAACAGCAAAGCCTGATGTGAAATGACATAGTAAGGCTGGCTATGAATCAAAAGAGGCAGAATTGTACAAGCCTTGGGTTCTGCATCTAGCTGCAGTCATAAACCAGGGATGATTTATCAGTGTACATGCAGTCAGTATTGCAGAGACAGATGATGTGTAATCAGTCCTCTCAGTTATACTTCCATACCTAGATACAGATTGCTATCCAAGCTGTCATCTTCCATATAAAGAACATCAGCAAATGTTTTTTTAGATACAGATATTGATGACCTACAAAAGAATATATTCATAATCTCACTGAGATGTGACTGGGGATTGCTCACATATTTTGAATTGTATCCCTGTTGTCAAACAAAAAGGAATGAGTCTCACAGTTCTAACTTGTTTGCATAGCATTGATGTTCGATACAGTGGGAACCCAAGGGAACTCTGGATTTTTCTTCATGGAGTAAATGATTCACTTGGAACATTCTTTGCAATAAAGTTAACCAAGACACGTTGATGTATAGTATCTTTCCTCGTGTACTTTAAAATGTTTATGCATTAGATGTTAATAGTAGAAGTTAAGGAAATTATTTTATTTTTTAAACTTTCTTTCCTTGTTCTTTTTCCCTCAAAAAGATACTTCGTCTTTCAAAAAAATTATTTTATTTCCCCAAAAAGAACTTGTATTACCTTGTTGTTCTTGTGATTACAATGCCAGATCAGTATAAAAGGCAAAAAGTTTAAAATCATACAAAAAAATAACTACATTTAGCATAAATAGAAGGACTTTTAAAATCTGGGTAAAGTTATGAACTCATAATTACAGTTAATAATGTCTTTGAGGTTCTATTATGTGAAAGGGACTGAGACATAAGGGATAGAGAATCAACTTCAAAGTTAAGAAGACTTAGGTTCAAGTCTCACCTGGTTATCTGAACCTTGGCAAGTCACTTACTCTAAGACTGTAAGTTGCAGAACTGTTGTCAGTTCTAAATTAACACAGGCATATTATTAATTAAACCTTCCATAAAAAATATCCAGGTTCATCCAAAATAAAAAGAGTGTGGAGGTATATGCATAAGATACTGGTGTTCTTTGGCATTATTTAAGTTATGTAACATTGTTTTGTTGGGTTTTTGGGCGCTGTGTATGTGTTTGTGTGTGTGTGTGTGTGTGTGTGTGTGTGTGTGTCTGTGTGAAGGGCAAGGCTATTTTAGCCACACATACACACTCAGCCCATTCACACTTTCTCTCTTACCAAAGCATGGATCATTTAGATATATCCTTATTATTAATAATACTTAAAACTCTAATATAGATTTCCCCAGTGAGGATACAGTATATTAACAAAAATCAAGTGTATGGCTATCCACTGGAATTGTGGGATGGAAAGGATGTGGAAGCCAATCAAAATAAGTCAAAATATTTTCTTAGTCATTGTAATACTGCAGAATAATTTATGTGCCTGTCAGAGGAGCTTTATAATAAGAACTGTCTGAATTTTTACCATCAATCATCCTTTATAGGTATTTATGCCTTAGCCATAAATCTCTAACTATTTTAATTGGTAGCTATTAAAGATGCATTATTTAAGGAAGATGCCAGACCACAGGGAAATGTTTTCTCTTAGAAAATTATATTTAAGTTGACAGGACAAATTTTGCTTTAGAGGCCCTAAAAGCTAGTGAAATTACAACCCCGTCAAAATTTAAGAAGCAAAGTAAAAGTAGCTCAATATTAACAAATAAGAATATATTATAATGATGATAATAACCATTAACTTTTGAGATTTGAAAAGGTCAACACATTTTTCCTTGAAAGCAGTGATTTTGTTCAGACAATTTATTACACTTCTACTCAATGCAATGAACCACCACAAAGGAGAGAGAACTTTATTCATGGACATTTATTAAAAAAAGGTCAAGAGGAACATTTATTTATTTAGACTATGTATACATATAGTAGCTATTATATTTTTCCCTTGATAAACAAAGTCCAGGGCCTGGCATGGGACTAAGAAGTAGGATCAAAGCATTAGAAAGTTCATAGAATCATAGATTTGAAAGAGCAATATAACTCATCCAAACCAAGTCATTCATTTTACTGGTGAAAAAACAAAGACCAAGACAGGGAATATGATTTGCTCAGTCATGGAGTTACTGTTGGGACAGAGATTATACTTGGAATAGTGTCTTCTGAATACAAATCTGATAGTGCTACCCTTCTATCACATTTATTTCTTCTGAGGTGGTTTCTCTTTTTTTTTAATCACTAGGACATGAACACACTCACATGTACACACATACATACAAAAACATTGATGAGAATGATCAGGAGATACAAACACACACACACACACACACACACACACACACACACACACACAGCTTGTTCCTGGCATAACGTAGGCACTTAATGTTTATTGAATGAGTGAGTGAATTAATATATATGATGTTAAAATATATTTTAAGGGTCATAAAATATTTGAAGTATGAAAAGTGATTTATACATAATAACTGGAAATTCACAAAAATCTGTAAAGATAGATATGATAATTATGATTTTAAAATTGATGATTTGATATTAGAAAAGGTAGGGCTCCAATATGAAGTCACTTAAGCTGAATAGTCCTAATGACCACTAAAATAAAAGCAATGACAGACAACTTATATTTTCCCATTGTTTTGACTAATTCAGATTCTGTGTCAAACACTGCTGTGAACCACACTCAGTCCTGGGATCTCTGATTGCCAACTCAAATCATCAGAACCTTATACAATTTCTGATCCTGATTTAAAAAAAAAAACTTCCCTCCCGAGTCTGGTATTGATAAATGGCATGAGGAATTTCCTTGCCATATTTGGGTCTGATTAGGAATTCCCCTTCCCACATCTAGAATTGATTACCTATTCTTAATCTAGTCATTTTAAAAGTATAATACTTGCCTGCTCAGAAACATTCCCCCCATCTCACCCCCACCATACACTCCCATATAGATTTTTGCCACTCTACTTATCTCTCCCCACCCTTAAGCTGCATGAGGTTCTTTGCATCTGTAGGGCTGAATCTCTCTCTTGTATTGTCATATAGTGAGTGTGTGTCTGTGTCTGTGTGTGTGTGTACTGACAAACTAACTACATGTGTTGAAAATAAAATAAGCAATCCATTCAATGCAATGTAATTGACAAAATATTTATTAAACTTATACTATATGCAAGGTGACATGTTAACCTTTCAGGAAATACAGCACAGAAAAAAACCAAACAAAATAGTCCCTACTCCTAAGGAACTTACATTCTAATAACTAATAGCTCACATGCATATGGTACTTTAAGATTCAAAATATTATATATATACATGTAATCTGATTTGATTTTCACAAAAACCTATGAAGTAGATACTATAGTATTCCCATTTTGCAAATGAAGGTAGGGAGGTTTAGTGACTTGCTTATGGTTACATGACTGATGATTGTGTCTATGACTGTGTTCCAATCCAGGTCTTCCAGACATTAAGCCCAGGACTCAGTCCTCTGAAACAGGTTGCATGTAAAGAACAATGAATTCTACCTAAATTGTAAGCAAAATGTGGTAAAACATGGTCTGATTTATGTCAGATTTTGTGCCCTCCTGTAAAGCCAAGCATGAGCAGCCTTCCAGAGGACTGCTGCTGTGAATAGTTTTAAGGTTCTGATCACATAGTATAGTGAACTCTCTATTTATTCAACAGTAAACTAAGGCAAAACATTCACATAAATCAAAGTTCAACATTGATAGCAATTTAACATAATAACTTACTACTAATGTGGCCACATAATTTTAAACAAAAGATATCATTCTGGATACAATATGCAAAGGTTTCCCATCTCTAGGTCACATTGTCTTAATCCAGACATCAGAAAGTCTTCTTTCTTCTTCACTGGAGCCTAGCTTCCAATGATCCTTAACTCAATCATCCTTAAAGGGTACAAAGTTCTCCCACCCCTAGGTCACAATAAATCATGATCTTATTAGTCAGCACTCAGTGCCCAAAGAAAAGTCTTTTCATCTTAGCTAGAGGCTGGTTCCAAAATGCCATGGTTCCTCTTTATGTTCCCAGCCCTTGTCTGAATTTACCCAATTGTCATGTGGACTCACAGGTAGGCATCTCCCAGCTCTTGTTCCAGCTCCTGTTCCAGTTTGAAGCTCACAGTGAGCAGTCCACCTCAAGCCCTTTGAAGTCTCTGTTCCTGGGAAGAGAAAACTTAACAGAGGCACAACACTATCTACACACATTAAACTTAGCAGAATTACAATAACATTCACCCACGTTGCCGGCACTATCATCTCAATTCACTTTCTGCCTGTGAAATCAACACAAGTCCACATACAGGGTGCAGATGTCTGACAAAGTAACACAATTCAACAGATAGAATGCTTCTAAATGACAAAATAACACAAACAACAGACAGAATGCTTCTGTCTGACAAAGTAACACAAATACAAATCAACACAGACAGTACAGACAGAGTGCCGAACACCACAAATGTTTTCCTCAGTTCTGCTCAGTCCCAGTTATGCTTGAGTTTTATATGTCATCAGCTCCTTCCTGTTCCACTCACCTCTTATGTCCTTCCTATTTGGATCTTTGGCAAGTCCCTCCCACTGCAGGCTTCACAGGTCCTGTGAAGATTTGATATAAACATGGACAAGGCTCAAAGATACTTGGACTGCAACAAGGTGCTAAATAATTGAAACAAGGAGCAAAATACTCCTTTGCTTTCCATTACATCTCCCTGTGCTCAGCTCCTCTCCTGCAACCTTCTCACTATATTTTCCAACACAGTGAACAGGTTTATGATCCATCATAGGAATAAAAATCTTCAGGTTATTCAGCAGGTCTCAAAAGCCTTCATACAGTTTTAAGCTATTAAAATATAACAATAGAGGATTCAGTAACCTCATAAATGCTCAATTTTAATTTTTGAGGTCTATGAGGAATTAATATCACAAGAATATCTTGAGTTTTATGAAAGATACTTGGTATGATTATGATACTTGGTGCTGATAAAGGAAAAATTTAGCTATCCTAAAACAAATTTTAACCACAAGTTGGAATGATGAACCAGGGTACCATAGACTGATGTTCTTTCTTCTTAGTACTACTTTGACATTTAGTAGACTTCATTTTATGGCTACACTATACCTTTCCAGATTGATTACATATTTCTCCACTTCATACATTCTCTGCTTTAGCCAAACTGGTCTATTAGCTGATCCCTGTAAGCAACATTACAACCCCTAAATGTCTGACTGTGTACAGATGACAACCCCCACCCCATTCCCAGAATTCTCTCTCTCCTCTTCTCTTCATCTAAGTACCCATAACTATCTTCCTTTGAGTTTCAGCTTCATTGCTACCATCCCAGGGGCTGATGGTAAATGTTTAACAACCAGCTTGGGGGGGGGGGGGAGCAGATTACACAAGACACACTTTTTATTTTAGTCTGTTTTACCAATATTTTCTTAATCATAGTCAGTTAACAGAAGACAGTTAATAGTAAAATAAATCATATCATGATTTATAGCATTTGTCAGTTTCTAAAGGGTAAATATTCATGCTGAAAAGTTAACAATTAACTCCAGAGCTAGCATAAGTTGGCCCCTGCATGCCACTACACCTCCTACATGTGATCTTTCCTGACCACTTCACTGCACACATACACACACACACACACACACACACACACACACACACACACACACATGCACGCACGTTTGGGCATGCATGTTTGTTAATGGCTGGTCACAAATTATTTATGTATATAATTTGTATCTCAACAGTAGAATATAAGATCCTTGAGTGAACTAACCTACAGGTTTGTTTGGGAGTTTTGTTTTGTTTTATTTTTTGTTTGTTTTTGTAGCTGGCATACAGTAGATTCCTAAGCTTGTTAATGGATTTGTTCTAGGCAAAGAGTCCCGGGGTGTATATTATCTGTAAAACCCAGAAAGTATAAAAGAATAATTTCTTATCTAGATCTGCATTTCATGAATGTAGATAGATAAAGAGGTACGTGCCCTGACTTTGGCATTCTCTCTTATGCCCAAATGATTGCTAAATGGTATGGAGAGGTCTATTGTTCAATTAAGAAATCAAGAGATATTAACAAAATCTGGTGCCGTTTCCATTCAAATTGATGTTGACATGCATGACTAGCTAATAGTATTTGGCAGTGCTATGATCTGTGACAATAACAGGGTGAACATTTCTCGGCATGTGCAATAAGGTAAATATCAAGTTAAGACAACAATATAGTGTAGATGGTGCAGATCAAATAAGATTTCAATGAATATTTGCTTCTAGAGTTCACCTGACAGAGAATCATAGAGGGAAATGGTGAATACACATTCATTGCTGCCCACCCCCTATCCCTTACTGGCAAGAACCTACAATCAGTGAAGAAACATTTATTACATACTCTGTGAGGAAAATCATTGTGCTAAGATCTGGAAATATCAATGCCAATAAAGCCCACCACTGAATTTAAGGAGCTTATGTTATACTAGAGGGAGACATATAGTAAATACAAGATAGATACAAAACAAATATAATGTTTGGGAGATCTATCAGCTAAAAAAATCAAAAAGATTTCTTGAAGAAAGTAACTTTGGAGGTGAACCGTAAAGAGTATTATGGGCTCCAAATGGTAGAGGAGGAGAGGATAGAGAACATCATTTGAAAAGTGGAGCTGCTTGAGAAAAAGTCTGAGATAAAGTTTGAGCAAAAGATGAGAGATAAAGGGCTGTGCATTGGTTGTTTCTGGAAGATGGAGTGTATAAGGGCAAATAATGAATAACCAGCCTATAAAAATATGTTGAAGCCATAGTGTGAAAATTTTAAAATGCCAAAGGAATTTTTCATTTTTTTTTTTTTTGGCTTTTTGGAGGGGGGAAGGCAGGGCAATTAGAGTCAAGGGACTTGCCCAAGGTTACACGGCTAGTAAGTGTTAAGTATCTAAGGTCAGATTTGAACTCAGGTCCTCCTGACTTCAGGCCTGGTGCTCTATTCACTGTGCAACCCAGCTGCCCCCATTTTTCTTAATAGTAGTGTCTGTGGAGAGTGAAAACTTCTCAGGCACTTTTGGATTGTTAACTGCCCTCCCCCCCTTACTGCTGTCAATCAACAGCAACCCCTTTCTTATTTCCCACCTTTGTGGGCCCTTCTTCCAGGCCAGTGGGAGTCAGGGACAGCCTGAGCTCACTCCTCCTCCCTTGCTTTGGGACCTTCCCCCCTTTCCCTTGCTGTCAATCAGCATCCTAGTTCTTTGTAAGCCTATTTCCCAGCCACTATGAGATAGTGTGACTTGCCATTGGGGAAGATTTTGCTGCTGAGACTTAAGTCTGCCTCTCAGCCAATGGGAGAGGAGACAGTGTGGGAAGGGAGCTTAACTATGTTAGGGTTTAAAACCCTGCTCCCTCCTTATTGCCTTGGCTCTTCTTCATGAGCAGTCATGGAGAAGACCACCCTCTTCTCTTGCGGAAGAGAATAAACCCCTGTTTTTATCCTAAGAGATCTCTGCATTTTAAATTAAATTTTTTGGTGAGGTTTTTCATCCCAAACAGTAATGAGGAGAAACTGAAACTTTTTGAGCAGACACCTGATACGTTCAGAACTGAACTTCATGAGTAACAAATTGGTAACTGTGTGGAGAATGGATTGTAAAGGGGGGATTCTGGAAACAGGTAGATCAAATAGGAAGCTATTGCAATTGTCCATTTAAAAGTGATTTGAAAAATAGTGAGATGGATACAGTTTGAGTAAAAATAGTAGATCTGAAAGATTTTGAGGAGGTGGAATCAACAAGACATGGAAATTGATTGAATATGGAGGCGAGAGAGAAAAAGAGTTAAGTATGTTGTGAATCTCCTTAAGAAAAAATGTAATTTATAAAAATAGGATGTTGGGAAAAATGGATTTGGGAAAAAAGTAACAACTTCTATTTTGAACAAACTATTTCAGTATCAGACATCTAGATGTAGATGTCAGATAGGGATTGGGGATATAGATTGGAACTCAGGAGAGAAATACAGACTTGAAAAATATGGGAGTGGGAGGAATTAATGGACCACAAACTAAATATGAGCTTACACTATGATATAGCAGGCAAAAGAGCTAATGTGGTTTAGGGCTTCATTCATAGATTCCAGATATAATTAGTTGATATTGCTATGGAGAAGAGTTTGTCTAAAAAGTTCTTTCTGTTCTCTGAACTTGAAAGGGGAGAAACTGGTTCCTCCTATTCTTTACTCCTCCCATTGTATAAGTTTAGGCATAAACTTTCTTTTGCCATCACATTCTACCCCTCATCCCTCCTTTTCCAACACTTCCAAAACTGAGTTGCCTAAAGTGACCCATGCTGAAAGCCCCCTAGTTACAACAGATTGTGATCTTGATTTAGAACAGAGACAAAATAGTGGTCCTCAGTTCCTTTCAGATCTTTTTCTCTGCTATTTCAAGGAGCAGCCAAATTGTTAATATAGATTATTTGAAAGAATGATCACAAGTCAGATCCTCCAGATCTGCTTGAAATCTGATCATCATGACAAGGTTAGAATCTTGACCTAGCTACACTGTGTATTCAATATGCATGGAGTCAAACCACTGGCATCTTCCATAAATACACTTTATATGTAATTTAAAAAATATACAAATAAAAAATAAATTTGACCTGACTTATCTTTTTCTAGAAATAACTAGCTTTAAATTAGTATTGAAACCAACAGTTTAAAATAAAGAAAAATCAAAAGAACTGTGCGTGTGTGCAGGAAGGGAGGGTTGTAAACATCACCCGTTTCAGATGGAAAAGGAGTCAGGAAAAAGGGAAAGAGGAAAACAAACCATTCTGTAGGTCTCCTCAGTTTTTAAACAGACAATAACCCCCCAAAAGTTCAGTCTAAGTTCTTTTACCCATAAAAGCAAAAGTTTGCCTCTGAGTCCAGTTTGCCATGTTCACGGTCTAATTTCTCTTTTATATTTTGATTGTGACTCCTTCTCCATCGGTATTGGCTGGGATATTTTTGCCACAATTACTCACAGTGCTTAGTTCCTCTTGAAAATGAAAATTTAATATCATTAGCCCATATTGCTAATTATAGGATAGCAATTCAAAAGGCTTAATTTTTCCCCGCAAAATCCAGTTTTCATCATTCTTTTTCCCCCTATTTAGCCAGAACCACTTTTGCTACACAAAACTAATGAAATGATAGATTATGTGCTCTACCCTGATTGGGTGATACCTTGGATTCTGTGTTCATTTTGGAGCACAGCCATATTAGAAACAGATTGATAAGCAGGAGAGCAGTCACAAGTTAACAATCAGGATGGTGAAAACCTTGAGTTCATGTATTATTGATTTAAGGAAGTATAGATGTAGATCTAGGGGAAAATAGCTTCAGGAGCACACACTAGCATATAGAAAAGGCTTTAGACTTATTTCATTTCCTAAAAGGAAGAGAATAAAAACAGGTAGAAGGTTAGAAAGGCAAATTTAAGTTTGCTACCCAGGAAAGATAATATTTAAATAAAAAACATAATGAAATTTCCTAATTATATCTGTACAAAATTGGAAAGGTCACTTTGTAGTTATTATGGTAGGGACTATATTGTGGTAAGATTCTTTTGAGTATGGGTTCAACTCATTGTCCTCTGATGTCTTTTTCAATTTTAAAATTCTATGATTATGTGATAAGAAGTTTTGGAAGTCATCCTTATAGGCATGATAATTGCATTCATAAGAAATCATATGATCATTAAGAGACTTTAAAGAAAGAATGAAGATACCAAGACAATGCCCAGAAGGTATTCTAGGGATTGGGATATTGATAGTGAATATGCAAAAGAGATTAAAAAGTAGCTCTCCCATAAAAAAGAACAGTGACTCATTGGAATCTAGGAGATCGAAGGAAGAGAAACTATCCTGAAAGAAGAGGACAGAGGAGAAAGGACAAGATATTGCCTTTAAAGATATCATTGATGACATTTTGAAGGAATAGTATCAATAGAGTGGTAGAAATTAGAAATTTGGGAAATAAATGAAACAATGATGTCAATAAGTACAAAGTTTTTAAGGAATTTGTTGTGAAGGGAAGGAGAGATAAAGGAAAAGAACTTGAGTTGTATGGCACAGAAGAGGGCATGGTTGGAGGAAATAGGAAAGAACCCAAAAAAAAAAGTGAGATTGAAAATTAGGGAGAACTTCTGAGTCAAATTGACCAAAGAAATGGAAGACTAGACATTTAATCTGGTTTTCATGACCTTCCCTCTCAAAAATAGGAATATTGCACCAAAAATAAAGCAATTTCAGCTGTCTCCAAGGTCTAGTATACCAGACCCCAAAGGTAAAAACATGATAAACTAAAATGGATAGTCCCTGGACCTTAACATATTTATTCAACAGGCTTACCCACTAACTCAACATGCTGCTGGCAGAAGTGTGCACAAGTTGGCCCACTTCCTTTCAATGGAAGTCAGCTCTACACTCTAACTCTTACTCTTTTCAGTGCCACAAAGGTGAGAAGACTGAAAATTCTACAGAATGAGACAGCAAGATGACAGAGCTCTGTGTTAGAACAGACCTCAAAAAGAGCTCCTCCATGATTAGTAATGGGGGAAAGAGCCTAGTATGTAGTTGAATTCAGTTCTGTCCCATCAGAAGTGATATGCAACAAAGGGTGGTGAATCATGAATTATCTATCACAGAAAGAGGCTAAGATCCAGCCACCAGGAAAACAGCATAAAAAGAAAGAAGATCAGCGAACAACAAACAAACAAACAAATAAATAAATGAAGAGATAAATAAATATATGAACAAATGAATGAATGAATGAAGGGGGAAAAAATTACCAAAGAGATACGGAGAAATAAAAATCTATTAAAAACCATGAATATACACAAATAAACCAATGGAGATGATTTTAATAGCAGAAGAGAAAAAAATGTCTTCTTACAAGGTATTATAATTGAGGCAATCTGAATAAGTATTATAAGATGAATGAAAATGATTTAACACTTGATGAAAAGAAGAACCATTTGAATTCCTAAGAGATTATGGAACCATAACAGGATATTCCTGAATAGTTTAAAAGAGAAATAAGAATTGTGAAAGAAAAATGTTTAACCTATGGTGGCGAGTCTCACAAAAAAGAAGGCAAAAGAAGAGGATAACTTATTGGAAATGTAGCTACACAGAAGTGAAGGACAATCTGGATGAATAAAAGCAAAAAGTGATATTATTAAAAGAAAGCATGTTTTCTATAAAACAAAACCAATTGATCTTAAAGATAGGAGGTACAGAAACAATTTAAGGATTATACGGTTCCCAGAACACAATAAGTTAAAAAAAAAAAAAAACCCTCTACACTATAACCCAAGAAATAGTAAAAAAAAAAATGGTCCAGAGCTAGAGAAAACAAAGTGCCAATTAATAAAATCCATACATCTCTTTCAGAAAATTTAAAAGAAATAAAAAGTTCTTTGTTGAAAACTCCAAGACATCTACAGGTTACATTTAAATGATTCCACTGACAACCAACAAATCCTGGAAGTAATCATTAGATGTCTTTCACATACTAAGGAAAAGAACCAATAGCACAAGGCTGTTAAGCAGTTGTAAAAAACTGAGAGAAAATGAATAATGTGTTACAAAATGGAATGGACCTCAAAATAGAGCCAAATTTGAACTTCTGAAAGTAACCGTATTTTTTTTAATGGACATTGTAAAAATAGACTTTCAAAACAGTCCTAGAAAGAAAACTACATAGAGAGAAATTATTTGTTTTTCTAATACTTTAGACAAGAGAAATATAACAAAGGTAAAGAAATAAAACAACTAATAACAACAAAAGAATAGCAACAAACATCAAAACGTTTTTTCTTAACATATCGTACCTGAAAAGAAAAGGATGAAAGTAAAAGTCACATAAAGCAATGTTGGAGAGTGAGGCCTGAAACAACATGGACTAAATGCCAAAACTCCTTGCCAGAAGATATAGATAGATAGATAGATAGATAGATAGATAGATAGATAGATAAATAGATAGATATAGATGTAGATATAAAGATATATATGGATATGCATTGTATATATACACACAGAGAGATAGTATTTCTATATATGCACATATATTCATTCACACATATACATGCACACACTAAATTTCAGGAGGGGAAAATTATAAAGAAGATATATGTGGTACACCCTAATCAAGTTGATGGGCCATCTAGGGCCTTGAGTTAAAATCTAAGTTCAAAACTGGCTTCAGCACTTAGTAGCTGTGTGATCCTGGAGAAATTTCTTAATTTCCCTCTACATGAATCTCCTCATCTGTTAAATGGGGATCATAATAGTACTGACTTCACAATGTTTTTGTAATGATCAGAGGAGATAATATAAAGCATTTAACACAGTTCCTGGCACATAATAGGTATTTAATAAATGCTTTTACTATCCCTTCAGAAAAATCTAACAAAAGGATATAAACAAAGGCAGAAATATAGTACTGAAAATGTTGTTGGACAAACTAGAGCTTAAAGACTCAAGATGTGTTCTAAATGGAACTGCTATAGAATATTAATATTTCTCAGCACCACCTAAGAGCTTTAAAAAAAGCTTGACCATGTATTAGAACACAGACATATTACAAATATTGAAAGAATCAGAAATAATAATTCTATCTTCTAAATATCATAACATTAAAAATAATTATTGTTTTAAGGAGCACCAAAAAACCCAGATTGAAAAAGAAACAGCAATTAAATCCTAAATAATCAGGTTAATAAATAAATTTCATTCTCAAAGAGGAACAAAATGACAGCACTATGTTGAGGTCAAGCTATAGTGCATCTAATGGTAGCTGATCAGACCATTATGAACTCAGAAAACCCTACCACAGGTGAGGCCTAAATAGTTCATATGAAAAGTTGGAGTGGAGATGTCTCTAAATCTGTGAATTTCATGTTTCTTTTGAGCTAATGCAATTCTGCTTTTCGAGTAGAGCACAGCACCCTCTTTGATGCAGGCTTGCGAAGCGGGATGGTTTTGTGCCAGTATCTCCCATGTCTCACAATCAATTTCATATAAATATCTAGAATGGAGATTTCTCTGATAATGGTTTGGTATCCAAGATATATAAATGATTTATAAAGATAGAGAAATACACACATAGATATTTCAGATATGATCTAACCAGGGAAGAGTACAGTATGATTATTATACCCCTCATTCTGGATACTATGCATAGATTCATGTATACTATCTATTCAATAGTTGTGACATAGTTAGCTTCCAGATGATTTTAGCTGAACTAGACTTATCTCTCCTAGCCTGTTATTTATGCAATTAACTGTTTTGATCAATGTTTAGGACTTTATATTTATTCTTATCAAATTTCATTGACTCAAGTAAGCAAACTTAATAAGCATTGAGTATATATTCCTTATGTTAAAGACATTGTGCTAATGGATTGTAGACAGGAAGAAGAAAGAAATGTCATACTTATAAGTAGAGTCAGAAGTCACTTAGTCCAACCTGAATGAGAATGTCAATAAATGGTCATGCAGAATCCCCTTGACAATTTGTACTAAAGTGAAATGCAATTCCTCTTGAGATAAGCTATTATTTTAAATTAGTACAATTATTTCCAAGTGTATCCTTGTGCAAAACCTAAGTTTTTTTTGCAGCTACCACCAATGGGTCCTATTTTGCCCTCTTCACAGTCATAAGTCAGTAAGCATTTATTAAATGCCTAATATGCTCCAGGAATTGTACTAATCACTAAGAATTCAAAGAAAAGCAAAAGATCCTCCCAGACCTCAAGAGCAAACAAAATGAGTTTATTCTTGTTCAATATGATGACTCTCCAGGTTGAAAATATCGGACATGTCACCCTTCAGTATTGTCTTCTCCAGACTCAACTTCCTCAGTTCCTTTGAAAAATCCTTAGATTGAATGACCTTGAAATCTTTTGTCATTCTAGTCACTCTCCTCTGCTGCTCTAAGATGAGATCTCTAGAAATAAACATAGTATTTATCAGAGTACAACAAAATTATTATGACCTCTGTAATCCTAAACAGTACTAGCTCCTTTTAATGCATCAGTGCATCCCAAGATTACGTTTACTTTTTCTTTTATCGATATCACACTGCTGATAACCAGTATTTGTTAAGTGTTTACTTTGAGCTAAACATAGAGTTTATCTCTTTCAGTACAAAGCAAAGGCAAAAATAGTCTCTGCCCTGAAAAAACTTACATTCTAATGGAAAAAAGATATGGAGCTTTCAGTTCACTAAAACACTAAGATAAACTGTAATCTAGCCCTGACTTTACCCATTTTATATTTGTGAAAGTGACATTTTTATCCCAAGCAAAGAGATAAATCTTTAATTTTTTCCCTATCAAATATCATCCTGATATATGTGGTCCAAAATCATAGCATTCCAAATGAACCTAGGTTCTGCCATCCAAAGAATTAGTGATTCTGCCTAGCACTGCATAAATTGGATGCACACGCAATGTACACCTCTACCTAGATCATTTCTAAACCATTTTAAATCACACAAGCCCAAGTCCATTTGAAATACTGATTTGAGACACCTCCTTACTATGTGACATTGCAAATACCTGTCTTAAAGGATTTTACGTTATATAGGACTTTGGGAATGGGGAGTAATATGACATGTACATTGATAATTATGAAAGAGGATAATTTGTGGAGGAAGAACACACTAACGTTCCAAAATATTTTGAATACTATTTTAAACATAGTTATCACTTAAGTCTTTAAGAACACATGTGAAAACTATTAACACATTGTAATATCTAGAGGTTTAAACAATTTGAACAAAATCATGAAACTGGAAATACTAATTGATTTTTAACATGAAGAGATAGTGAACTGGGCAGTTTAAAAAAAAATTAGTGAAATACTATGCTAAAATTGCATCTTGTTCTGGTCCTCCTGGCTATCCCCTTCTTTTCTTTGTAATTTACAAACTAAAAATTCACAACCTAGTAATATGTGTAAAATCAGGAGAAATCATCTAAGTGCTGCTTGTCAAAGTTCTGGTCCTATGATACATAAATTCCAGACTAAATCCAGACTTCCACAGCTCCAGGCCAGGAGAACATCCAAAACTGTTGAGAGTAGTTAAGCAGGTAGAAGCAGCCAGCTTTTTGCAGCTGCTCCCAGGCCAACTGGATGCTGGCTCACCACTCTCTGTAACATGCAGGAAACAGAGCACACTGAATTCTTACTTACCCTGAAAGTAGTGATACTAAGTACAAAGGGCATGTAAAGCCTGTCCAGTGTGAAATGGGAACACTAGATAAAGTGTGGACATGATAGCCTTCAAGATTTGCCTGACATCATCTGCCTGACATAATGGAACTAAAGAAAACAGTAATGTAAAACACAGTGACCTATAGTTACCTTCTTTGTCTCATTGCTCTATAAAAACTTTGCTCATTGTATCAACAGAGTTGAACTACATGCCTGGCCTGGTTTATCTCATATCTCTGCTCACACCTGATGCTGGCTATTACATGGCCCACAGCAAAATGGCTCCCAAAGTGGCGTGAATAAGGACCTAAAAGGAAGGTCACTGCAGAAACACCCTTACCAAATGGAGCTCCACAAAAAAATGGGGTAAGGAGATACAAGTACACAAGATAAAGGTACATTTTTTAGTCATTTTGTTTCACCAGGCTGATGCAGGGATTTTTCTAACTTTCTATCACCATAGGTCTAATGATGTGATTTCTGTAAAAGATCTCTAACAATCTTCTTTGATTATACTCTTCCTGCCATCTTTACTATCTGTATGTTTTGTTTTTGTGTCTCTGTGTGAGAGTGAGTTTGAGTAATTTGACACCCTATAAGGTTTAAAATGCAGCTGGACTGCTAGACTTTCCTTGGAATGCTGTTATCTCTTTCCCTCCCCCTTTTTCCCTGACTGCTGACTTCAGGCAGCAGCTGGCTAAGAAGAAAAAAATAGAGAGAAAAATATTTACTTGTTTAGGTTATATTATGGTAAGGCAAGTTGAAGAACGTAGAAGTGTCATGTCAGAATTAGAAAGAAATGAGGTATGTGTAATTTTAAAGGGGCTTTAAACAAAGTCCAACAGAAGGATGAGTAAACAGTAGAAAAGGCAAGAAAGTTTAAGCATGTAGCAAAGAGAGGAGCATGGGCAGGAAGTTTAAGAAAGGCATAAACTATTTGCAGGAACAATGTGAATAGAAGTTTTGAGAGTAAAAGTTTGGGCATTTTGGGGATTAAAAAGCTCTCACTTTCAAGGGATTTTTTAAGGAATAAACATAGCAATGAAGTCTACTGAAATAAAAGTTAAAACAGCTGAAAACATTTTACAAATATTTATAAAAGTCTCTCTTCTCAGATCAGATTAAAAAAAGAGAGTGCTGAAGAATAATTTGGAAATACAGTCATTGTCACAATGTCATTGTGTTGTTATGGTCTTCCTACATTGTGGTAAAATTCTCTCATTTTAAAAACTGGGGTGATCATTGTAAGCCAGAAATAGTGTTAGATAAGAAAATTTTTATTTGAATTTTTTGAAACTAAAAGAAAAAAATTGTATGAAAATAGTTATGTCACTTACATCTTATGATGCTTTTATTTGTCACATAGAAAATCAGGTATTTACACCTTTACCTGTAGTTTAAGAGGAGGTTACAGCTAAAACAATTTAGTTATCAGTTAGGGAACTTATAAGATTGTTAACTAAGTTATTTTAAAAGTCTGCTTTAATGCTAAAATTTAAAATTGTTAATTGATTACTGTATGTGGAAAGGAGTAGACTGGTGAAAAACTTTATCCAGATTAATTCTGCCCATTCAGAAAATTCCTCCTCCATGTATGAGATTTGGCAAAGCAGGGGCATCACCACCAGCCCCTCCCTAAAATCCTTCTCAGTTATTCTTATTTTGTAAAACTACCAAGAAAACTACCTTTAAAGAAAAGGTCATTAAGCCTGAGAAAGGAACTTCCTAAATAATGAAACTAACTTGCTAAGAAGTTGCAAAATAATTTAAAAGGATTTCTAAAAATTGGCTTTTACATCAGGACAAGTTTAAATTTGAGAAAGCAAAATATTAAATTAAATTCCCTTATGTAGGAGGGACCTAGTAAATTTCTATTGCTTATCACATAGGAATGAAAAAATTAACTGTAGTTTGGCTATGAGCCATGATTGGTGAAAATTGTTGTTTAAGACAAAAAGCACTTAAGACTATATTTTCTATGATAAAAGCAAATAGTCAGTAAAAGATATTAACTCTTTTGTAGTAGCTTTATGGGAAATCTAATATTATTTTTCATCAAGAATTAGAACATGTACAGAAATTTTTATGAATGCCTTAAGGCTGACCTTAAGCAGATTCTAATATTAATAGCTTTTGAAGTATTGTGATCAGATTCATTTATTATACCTTTTCTGGATAAAACACTTTTTAATATCTAAAGAATTTTGCAATCAACTAAGAAAATTAGTTTGTTAATCATACTTTGGGGATTTATTGCTACTTAAGGACATTTTACACCAACTTAATTTTTTAAAAAATGTTTGTTTTTGCTCTAAAGCAATGGTTCTCAACCTTCCTAATGTCATGATCCTTTAATACAGTTCCTCATGTTGTGGTGACCCCCAACCATAAAATTATTTTCATTGATACTTCATAACTGCAATTTTGCTAATGTTTGAATTGTAATGTAAATATCTGATATGCAGGATGTATTTTCATTGTTACAAATTGCACTTAACACACAGGTTGAGAACCACTGCTCTAATGTATATACAGAGCTATTCTGTTATAAGTTTTTAACTATTTTTTCCTTTTCTTTCATAAAAGTTTGATGATAGTTTATAAATCTTAAAACTGGAAATATAGCCACTACATTGATTCTAATAATTACAAAGTTATTACTACTCACTTTACTTTTGCTTAATAATGCAAAGCTTTTAGCTATGATATTACTATTAAATGATTTTTTTCTCTTTTCTCTTTAATATTGTGTCAGATAAGAAATGTTCAGTGTAAGTATGCTGATATATTGATCCTGCTAAATTTAAACACACCCAAATACAGATCTTTTTAACTTTTTTACCTAAGATTAAAATCTCTCATAAGATATATAATCACAATCTATTTAACCTATATTACAGCTAATTCTTCACTTCCTTGACTTCTTTATCAAAATAATGTAACTATTAATCAAAAGTTCCAATTTTTCCAACTCTCTCCCCAAATATTCACAGAGCTATGTTATCTTACTCTTATTTTCATCAAAATACACAGGCTTTATGTAAACAATTCCATATTACTAGGCAACAAGCTAGATAGATCATTAAAAAGAGACCTCAATATATTATCTATATTACTACAGTTTCCCTTTAGACAGGGGAAGCAGTAAAAAAAAAAAATGTAATTAATCACATGTTACAGTCTTTTGCTTCAATGGGCATTCCAAAACAATTGAAAACTGATATTGCCCCCACTTACATTATCAAATTATTTCAATCTTTCTGTGATCATTTTCAAATAAAATTAATTACAGGCACCTACCTACTGCTTTACACACACTAAAAATATTTTTATACATTGATAAAAATAAATATACACCAGCCCTGAAATGATGTGAAAAAGTGCATACTTCCCAAATGAAGGTTATCCAAACATAGAAATGGGAAGGGCCTAACTATTTACTAATGGGGGGGAGGGGCAAGGCTTTGTTTATATTTTTCCAGAAGCCATGGAAGGACCAGTGACAGTGCCCAAAAGAAATGTCAGGGCATTTACCACAAATCACCCAGGAAATGAAAGGGCTCCAGCAGCAGAAGAAGAAATCAGGGAGACAGAACATGGGAATAAAGAAGAAAAGGTCTTCTAATGTAGTCACTACACAAAAAGTTACACCCACATGGAGACAGATTGAACATTACATCAAGCCAAAGAACTGAAACCTGCTACCCCAGGATTTCTGTTTCTTGCTATGATCACTCTGATTTTAATACAAACTGAACTGGTTACTTCCTAATTTAAGTCCTGAGACACAAACCCCCATCATGTCAATTATTTTATATATAATCTATAACTACATGTATGTGACCCCCCCCTTCAAACCTTCCCTAATTCTACTAACGTAAACCATTTACAGATGATATAAGTCATACTATATTTCTTGGAATATTACCTGCATTAATTGTACTTTTACTCAATGTATATCTGGTAGAGATTAATTCTTGAACAACCTTTATTTGTTTTTTTCCAACTAATTAAAAAAATTCTGATTTCTTAAAAAGAAAGGGGGAAAGGTTTGTAATGTTATTGACAATTTAAAACACTATGTCTGAAATTCCTCTACAAAAAGAAATCCCAAATGCAAAATATGTTAATGAATTATTAAAAAATGTTTCTGTAACCTTTAAGACACAACAGAATATAGATAAGGATCTTTTGTATAAGAACAATGTATTAGAACAATTAGTATTGTATTAAAATCATTAAAAATGCAACAGTTACTTAGATATAATAAA
>CM053585.1:147161905-147183922 GCA_028646515.1 Pseudochirops corinnae
AAAAAAAGAACTTAGAAAGCATCCTTCAAGAAATTCTCAAGGAAAATTGCCCTGATATTTTAGAACCAGGGGGCAAAATAGAACTTGAAAGAATTCACTAATCACCTCTTGTAAAAGATCCCAAAAAGAAAACTCCTAGGAATGTTTTGGCTGGGTTCTGGAGTTCCCAGAGCAGGGAGAAAATATTGCAGGCTGCCAGGAAGAAGTGGTTTGGGTGCTGTGGAGGCACAGTCAGGATGACCCAGGATCTAACAGCTTCTACATTGAGGGATTGAGGGGTCTGGAGTATGATGTTCCAGAGATTGGGGGAGCTGGGATTGGAGCTGAGAGTCACCTGCCCAGCAAAATTTAGTGTGGTGTTTCAGGGGAAAGTGTGGTCATTTAGTGGGCTGGAGGACTTTTGGGTGTTCTTGCTGAGAAAGCTGGAGCTGAATAGGGAATTTCACATTCAAATACAAGAAGCATAAGAGGGTAAACATGGAGAGGGAATCATGAGGAACTTATCAAAGTTGAATGATTTATATGCCAACATGGAAAAACAATAATTGTAGCTTATAAAGCTTTTCTCAGTATCAGGATAGGAGAGGGGAGTGTAGATGTGTATATATGTATACATACATATGTGGATATATAGGAGGGCATATATATACATATGAATACATATCTGAGTGTGTGTATATATGTGTACATAGAGGGCACAGAATCAATTTAATAGAAAGGGATGATATTTTAGGAGGTGAAGTTGAGAGGTAGCAGAGGAATGGAATGGGTGGGACATGGAGAGATGGAGTGGGGTTGATCATCTCATATGGAAGAGGCAAGGGATAGCTGTTGTAGTGGAGGGGTAGAATAGGAGGGGAGGAGCGAGTGGGTCAATCTTGCTCTCATTGGATTTGGCTTGGGGATGGAATGACATACACTGTAATTTGGGTGTCTTCCCCTACAGGGGGGTAAAGGAGATGGGGATGTGAGGGGGAATGAGGATGATGGAGGGGGGGCAGCCTGGAGAGAGAGGATTGTTAGAAGCACATGCTTCTGCGGAGGGACAGGGACAAAGTGGGGAATAGAACAAGGGGGAACGGGATAGGAGGAAAGTAGGTGTAGTCAGTCTCTCACAATATGTCCATTGTGGAGATATTCTGCATAACTACACATGTGTGGTCTGTGTTGAGTTACTTGTTTTTCCAGTGGGGGTGGGTAATGAGCAGGGAGAGGAAGGAATCTGGAATTTAAGGTTCCATAATCAAATGTTAAAACATTTATTATTACTATTAATAATAATAATAATAATAATAATTACATGCAACTGGGAAGTGGGATATGCAGGCACTGGGACAGGGAGATCCATCTTTCCAAATCGGAAAGCTGGAGGGGTGATGGCGGAGGATGTGGGAGAGAGCAGGTTGGGGGAGGGCGTATACAATGGCATCACTGTTTTGGGGTGGTGTGTAGGGGAAAGATGGGGAGAAAGTTTGTAACTCAAAATCTCATGGAAATAAATGATTGCAAACTAAAATAAACTAAAATAAACAAAAATTAAAATGAACAAAAAGAAGATTTGCCCGACATCCTCAAACTAAATAAAACATTAATGTAAAACATAGTGACCGATAGTTATCTTCTTTGTCTCATCACTCTATAAAAACCTTGCTCATTGTATCAATAAACAGAGTTTGGAGTTCTATCCTGAACTGCCCGCCTGGCCTGCTTTATCTCAAGTCTCTGTTCACACCTGATGCTGGCAGGTGGCCCACAGCAAAAAAGGTGCTCATAATTTTGAGATGATGACCTTGAAGTTTTACTGATAGCTTTGAGATGGTTTGCATATGTTAATGAACTGACACAAGGTGACCCAGAGAGGAATTGGTCTGTTTCTTCCCAAAAAAAAACTAGAAAAATGAGACCTTAACCTCTGCCCTGCTCCCTAACTCTTCTGTATCCATTGGGTCCTTGCTACTGATTGTTCCCCACTCTAATCCATGGTTACATGAGTGATATTCTCTGCCTCTTCCCTTCCATATCCTCTTCTCCATCCCATTGTTGAGTCCCCAAGCCATGCCATCTGCCTCTGTATCCCTCCCCACTTTTCACTGCTTTTCTCTGTGCTTTATTAAAATGTGATTGCTCCCCCATTCCCCACTGCCAATTGTGCTGTTCCCAGGCAACTACTCAAAGATCCAAGAGAACCAAACTTTATTTCCTGATTTGATAATTTCATAAATTATCAATTCAAGTATGCAACTAACATCCCCATTCCTTTATTAATGAAAATAATGAAAGAGTATTCTAATTCCCAGTTATCTTTCGGTTATAAATCAGAAAATGCCCAGTCAACTTAATATTTCATTAATGAGATCAGGTCTTGTTGACTCCAAATTTAAAAAATATATATATACAATAGTCTCATGAAGGAAGAAATGTAAAATTTTTCTATTATGCAATATTAATTAAAAATTCCCAGTTGCATGCAGAGTAGAAGAATAATTTATTCTTTGTTAAAAAGAGTATCAAGAGACTATTCCTTGGAATCTGCATAATTAGCTTTCATAAGAAATCCCAGGCCTGAAAACCCTTTCAGTCTATATTGATCTGCCTAAGGATTCTAGTCTTTCCTCGTACTAATGATATGTCCATATCAATTAAAATGTTTAATGAAATAATCATATAGAAAAAATCTTAGGGTTTTGTGTGTTGATTCAGTGTAGTAGTACTGATTTCAATAATCAACACATTTATTAAGTACTTCTATGTTTAAGACATTGTGGAAGTGGAATACAATAACTGGAAACTGGAAACAAATGAAAATGACCACAGTCCCTGCCCTCAAAAGCTTATAGTTTAGTGTGATCTTGTCAATACTTCCCATCAGAGACACCACTTGGAACCTCTAAAGAAGTGGTTCTCAACCTGTGGGTCATGACCCCTTTGGGGATCTAATGACCCTTTCACAGGGGTCACAGGGGTTGCCTAAGACCATCGAAAAACACATATTTTGGATGGTCTTAAGAACTGAGACATCACTCCTCCATCCATCTCCAGGCAGGTCCGCCCATATGCAGATACACCCACGAGTATTAAAGGGTCACGGTATTAAGAAGGCTGAGAACCACTGTTTTTAAGTTTCCTCTAAGGTTCCAGTCACATTCTTCCTCCTACATGAAGCCTTTTCCTTATTCTCCCCTAGTTTGTGCCTGCTGTCAAAGTTTCTATCTATCTAATTAATCATTTATTTGCCTATATATTTGTTTATCTATTCATTTATTTATTCTTCTTTCTGTTCATTTGTTCACTATTCATTATTTCATGCAAGCCTTCCATGTCTTTCTAAAATCATTGAGCGGGGGCAGCTAGGTTGTGCAGTGAATAGAGCACTGGCCCTGGAGTCAGGAGGACCTGAGTTCAAATCCAGCCTCAGATGTTTCACACACACACACACACACACACACACACACACAACTAGCCATGTGACTTTGGGCAAGTCACTTAACCCCAAATGTCCTTAAAAAAGCAAAAAATAAAATAAAATAAAATCATTGAGCTCATCATTTCTTATAGCACAGTAGCATTCCATCACAATTATATGCAACAACTTGTTCAGTCATTGACCAATTGATGGATATCCTCACAATGTTCAGTTCTTTGCCATCACAGAGAGAGCTTCTATAAACATTTTAGAACATATAGGTTCTTTTCCTTTTTCCCTAATCATTTGGAAATAAACCAAGTAGTGGTTTTGATGGGTCAAAGTGTAGAGGTAGTTTAATAACTATTTGATCAGAATTCCAGATTGCTCACCAAAATGGTTGGATCCATTCACAATTCCACCAACAGTGAATCAGTGTCCCATTTTTCTATGTCATCTCCAAAATTTGCCACTTTTCCTTTCTATCATTTTAGCCAGTCTGGTAGGTGTAAAATGATACCTCAAGGTTGTTTTAATCTACATTTCTCTAATCAATAGTGATTTAGAGCATTTTTTCATAGTACTATAAATTGTTTTGATTTCTCGAATGAATGAAGTTATTAATCATCATTTTTATGATTTGTTCTGTAACTGACTCATTCTTTAAGATTAGGTTGTTTAATCTACAATTAGCTTTGGGAAATAAATGAGTGTGATGCAAGAAACTCATTAAAAAAAAAGAGTCAGTAGTTTGGCAAAGGAGGAACAAAAATAATGAAGAAAATAAAATCTTAAAAACAGAATAGGATAAATGGTTATGGAGGGGGGGAAAAAATCACTGAAGAGAATTCCTTAGAAAAACAGAATTAGCCAAATGGAAAAAGAGGGACAAAAATCTCACTTAAGAAAATAATTCCTCAAAAATTAGAATTGAACGAGTGGAAAATAATGTCTCTATGAGGCAATAAGAAACAATCAAACAAACTTAAAAAAATGGAGAATACGAAAAAAATGTGAAATATTTAATTGAAAATTAACCAGGAAAATAGATCCAGAGAGATAATTTAAGAATTACTTGAACCATCTGGAATCCATGATCAAAGCAAAAAGAGCCTAGTTATCAATTTTAAAACTTATCAAGGAAAATTACCCTGATATCCTAGAACCAGAGGGTAAACTAGAAATCGAAAGAATTCATTGGTTACTTCCTAAAGGAGATTCCAAAATGAAAACTCCAAGGAATATTATACCCAAATTCCAGAACTCCCAGTTCAAGGGAAAGATACTTAAAACAGTGAAAAAGAAACTACCTGAATATCATGGCCCAACAGTCAGAATCACACAGGATTTAGACGTTCCCATATTAAAGGAGCAGGGGACTTGGAATATGATATTTCAAAAGGCAAAGGAGCTAGGATTACCACTAAGAATAACCACACTAGCAAAAGTGTGTATAATTGTGGGAAAATGGACGTTAAATGAAATAGAAGACATTCAAAAATTCCTGATCAATAGACCACAGATGAATAGAAAATTTGATAGTACAATACAAGACTCAAGAGAAGCATAAAAATGTAAACAGGAAAGAGAAATCATAAGGAATTTATTAAGGTTAAAGTGTTCACATTCCTACATGGAAGATAATACTTGTAATGCCTAAGAATTTTTTTTTTTTTAATTAGGGAAGTTGGAAGGAGTATCACATATACAGATTGCATGGTATTATTTAATTATGATGGGATGACATAAAAAATAAAATTAATGAGTGAAAATTAGTAATACACTGGGAGAAGGAGGAAGGGAGAGGTAGAATGGGATGAATTATCCCTTAAAAGAGGTATGTCAAAGCTTTTATAGTGAAGGGGGAAATGAGGGAGATGGGAGAAATCACTTGAACTTTATTCTGTATGAAATTGGCTCAAACAGGGAATAATACATACACTCAGTTGAGTATAGAAATCTTCCCCCTTCAAAAATACAGGAGGAGAAGAAGACAAGTGAAGGGATGGAGCTAGTAGAAGAACACATAGTGGGAGGTGGTAGTCAGAAGTAAAATATTTAGAAGATGGACAAGTGGAAAGGGAAGAGAGAGTAGGATAGTGGGGTGAAATAGGATGGAGGGAAATACACAGTAATCATAATTATGAAAAATTGTTTGCTACAATTTTCACTGATAAAGCTGTCATTTATCAAATGTATACATATGCGTGTGTATGTATGTATGCAATTTTCAGATGAACTAATCAAGCCTATTTATGGTCATATAAAAATGTTCTTTATCCTTATTAATTCAAGAAATTTAAGTTAAAACATTGCTGGGGCACTACCCTATACCTATCAGATTGACTAATATGACATAAAAGGAAAATGACACATGTTGGAGGTGATATGGAAAAATTGAGACACTAATACACTGTTGGTGGAGTTGTAAACTGATTCAACCATTCTGGAGAGAAACTTAGAACTATGCCCAGAGGACTATAAAATCATGCATATGGGGCAGTTAGTTAGATGGTACAGTGAATAGAGTACCTGCCCTGGAGTTAGGAGGACCTGAGTTCAAATCCAGTCTTAAACACTGTATCAACAATGCAGTATTCACGATGCCTACAGTAACTATAAATATGCTGATATGGTTATTAATCACAAAATGTAACAGGCTCTCTACATGGGAGATATAGCTAGAAAAATGAGTCCAAAACCAGAAAGTCAAAGCCATCACAGTAGTTATGAAGTTGGCACATGTAGTTAATATAGTAAACACCCACATTCTCAAGTCTTCAAAACAGGACAGGCTATCTCAGGAAAGATCTTCCTGTCCTCACTCACAGCAACTGCTTAGCATCCACTCAGTTTCTCTCAGCAGCTCCAGCCCCCTGAAGTTCCCATCCCTGGCAGTCCTCAGCAGGAGTCCGTGGCAGAAATTCTGGCAGGTTCTAAAAAAGGAGTTTGCACCACAGCCACAGCCACTGCTTCCAGTCACCATACTGACTAGCTTGGCTCCAGCTTCCTCTTGCCCCACCCCTTCCTGCTGTGTCAGCAAGTTCAAGGGGAATGGAAGATCTTCAAATCCCATAACAATTACAGACACTTAACACTTACTAGCCTGGTGACCTTGGGCAAGTCACTTAACCACAATTGCCCTGCCTTCCCTCCTCCAAAAAAAAAAGAAAAGTAAAATCATGCATATACCTTTTGACCCATCAAAACCACTATTAGATCTGTATCCCAAAAGATTTTTAAAAAAGGAAAAGGAGCTATATGTACAAAATTATTCATAGCAATTCTCTTTTTGGTGGGAAAAATTAGAAACTGGGTGGTTGCCCATCAATTGAAGAATGGCTGAACTTGTTGCGGTATATGATTATGATAGAATATTATTGTACTATAAGACATGATAAGCAAATGCTCTCAGAAAAACCTGGAAAGATTTCTATAGAGTGAGGCAAAGGAAGATGAGCAAAACGAGGAGAACAGTGTGCACAGCAACAGCAGCATTGTATGATGTAGCCCTCTTCAGTCTCGAAGTCACAAAATAGAAATTTTGATGAAGAAGAAGGAAAAATACAAAGACAGAGGAGGATAGGGTGCTGCTGTATTTGATCCAGGGCAGCTAAAGGGAGAAAGCAAGCCAGAGACAAGGTATGGAATATGTTCAGAGTATGTCTTGTTCTGGAGCCAGCTCAAGCCAGTTAAGTTTTCATCATAAATATTTACACCTTAGAAATTGGTAAATACTACAAATTAAAGTTTGATTTTTGACCTAAGAAGTGATAGAAACAAATGTTAATAATGCAGATTAAACCTAAAAAATGTGTCATACTTTCCCCCCACTGAGAGCTGGTTGTTAAACATATACCAGCACATTCAGTGGTTTATTCCTTTAAAGATGGCAGTAGAAATAAAAATTGCTTCCTATTCCACATTTTGCCTAAGGCTGAATCTGCTGGAAAATGGATGTCAGTGGTAGCTCCCTGGAAAGGAACTAACAGAGAAGCATTTGAATTGTGAATCAAATCATATCTATGAATTTAAGAAGAACTCTGGGTATAGAGAATCTCTCCCTACTCTTTCCCCAAAGAAAAACTGAAATAAATTCTACACTTGGAAGACAGTTATCTGCATTGAAAAAGTCATCGTGGAGGGTGCTAGCCAGATGTAGACATTTGGCAACATAGACATGAACATGCAAATATTCTTTCCCTGTTTTCCTGTGAAGATTATACTCAGATTTAAGAATCTAGCAATTAGGCATAGAGAATGATGACATTGTTTCTACCCTCAACCTTTTACCATAGAAGCTATATGATACCTTGGCTTAAAGGGTGCTAGTCTATCTCAAACCTAGGTTTTTTTTTTATTTATTGACATATAAGGGATGCTTTGGTGTGTAGGTACAGCATTACTCCTACAAAGTCTTACTCTCAGATCCTCATTTCAATATTCATTTGAATAGTTCCTCTGGAGAGGATTCTGGCAAGATGGAAGAGAAGGTCAGATAATTTCAAGCTCTCAAGATTTTTCCTCCACAAAAGATATAAAAAAGAGCCTCAGGGTGAACCTAGAGTGGTGAAAATAAGAATCACACAAGACCTAGCAGTGGTGACAATAAAAGATCACAGGTCTTGGCACACTATATATCTAAGAGCAAAAAAACTGGGATTCTGGAAGAAAATATCATAACCAGCAAAGTGAAGCATAATTCTCAATTTAAAAAAAAATCGACATTTAATGAATTGTCAGACTTTCGGGACTTTGTTTTAAAAAAAAAACCCTGAACTTAATAGAAGATTTGACAAACAAGAGCCAAGAGAAAAAACAAAGCATTAAGGCAACTCTGATAAAGTAATAGGTAAAATTTCATAGTTTCAATGTGGTATAAAGTTATAAATCCAGTGCTATAATGCTACAGAACCTTGTTCTATGGAATATGATTAGTCATAACATTTAATCTGAGTTTATATCAGTCATTCAGTAAGCATCTCTTACAAGTTTACTCTGTGCCAGACAGTATACTAAGCCCAGAGAATACAAAGAAAGGAAGCAAAGAAGGTGTCGTCTCTAAGCTCAAGGAGTTCACATTTTAATTGGTGAGTTAACTGTTTCAAGGTAACTTTGACCTAAGATACCTAATGACTGAAAAGTCCTCTCTTGTCCCTTGTTCCTTCTAATATGTTGATTTCCAATATGATCTCATTAGCCTACACAAGTTCCCAAGCTTTTGTCTCTAGGATGTTTGATGATTTTTATGATTTGACATGGAATTTTCCAAAGGGCAGCATATATACACTGATAAATTTGGTTTTGTTTTTGAGGAAAAGTATAATACATGAGTACAGATAGATTATTTTGGAGCAAAGCTAATAATTGTCCTGATGTTGATATCTTTTCAATTTTGTTTACAGAAGAAATTCTCTTTCTCACTATTTAATTTTCATATAAAAATACAAGGTCATGAAAAACATAAAATCTTAAAATGTGATAATAGTATCAAAAGCCTATGAGGTAGCTAAATCTCTCTCTCTCTCTCTCTCTCTCTCTCTCTCTCTCTCTCTCTCTCTCTCTCTGTCTCTCTGTCTCTGTCTCTCTGTATGTCTATCTGTCTGTCTATCTATCTATATTAATTTTCTCAGAATGGCAAAGCTAATAATGTTTTTAGTTCTAAAAATAGTAATTTACAACCATTCACAGTATGCTAGCTATATCATATTAAAACTAATCCAAAATGCTGGTAAAGTACATTCTAAATGTTATTTTTCAGTACAGAGGTCCTGCTTCAAGGAGAGATGTTAGTGAAAATAGCCCCACTATGAGTCAGAATACCTACATAGGTCATTGATTCACTCACTCTATGAAGTCTGACAAATCATTTAGCCTTTGAATGTCTCAGATACCTCAATTTTAAAAATAGAAATCTATGTCCAGTCTTTCCCAGCTTCATGGAAGGGAAATGAGAAAGTCTTGTATCATCGTCACAATATAATATTCTTCTCCTAAAGACTGCATTGTCATATCTTTTAAGTTTTATTCATTTTAAGGAAAGTTATCATGCACCTTAAAATTATAAATTCAATTATCCATATCCAAATAACCATTGTCAAACAAAAAAGAAGGGTGAGTTAAATGCATTGGGTTCAGTAAAATTCAGTTTACTTAATCCTATAAGCATGAAAAGTTTCAGTCAATTTCTTCTATTGACTTTTTTCCACCAAATATCTTAGCTCACTTTCCTCCAAATAAAAAATAAATCCCCTCTTAACAACAGAGAGCATACAGCATAGTTTGAAATTAATTATAATGAACAAACAACTGATCTTTTAAAATATATGGTCTGTTCATTCACATGTCTATAATTTAAGACAGACATGGTTCCAGGACCTTTCAGTAGGTATTTGGAAAATTCCTTCATTCCTTTATTTTCTAATAATGCTTAAAGGTAAATATGGTCAACACTTAAGAATTTTTAAATTCAGTGATATATTCTGATTTTAATTTTTATAAGAAATTGGAATAATACATTACTTTCTTGTTATTTCTTCACAGAAACAAACATATGTCTTCTCTTCCACTGTATATATTTATCTACTTTCTTACATCACCACAGAGAGGTTTTGTTTTTCCTTACTCTAGACCAGTATTTCTCAAACTGTGGGTCACAACTCTGTATGGGGGATGTGAAAGGAAAAAGTTTAAGAAGCCCTACTCTAGACTTCCTCTCTCAGTGACTTAGCAGCTGATGAGAAGATTGTCAACACCGAGTAGCATTAGGAAAGATGTTATAAACATCAAGCCCTTTGAAAGCATCACCTGCTGTATAAAGGCAACTTGGCTTCTCTTCTAGAATGCATTCCCAACTTCCCCGGACGTAGCATTCTTATAACTGATTGATACCTCCTAGCCATTCTCTCTTCTTTGATGACTCAATTGATACTCAGCCTGGCCCAGCTTGTATCTTGTGATTTCCATTTAGCTTTCTAACTCTTAGTATCATGAATTAGATTAGGGAGGGATCTCAGGGGTGATCTGATCCAGCCTACTCATTTTACAGATGAAGGAAAAAGAAAACAAGAGTAGGACCTAGAGAGGTTAAGTGATTTGGTCAAAGTCAAACAGGTAGTAAGCTTCAGGAGTAGAGTTTGAACCTGGGACTCTTGCTACAGTTACTGGTCATGCCACAGCACCAAACTTCCTTTTTCTTTACTTAATTTCCCAATTCTGACAATCCTCTGATAAAGTATTTTTCTCAACCCAGGTGGCCATTAAAACCTTTTCCTTCTGGAATAATCATCAATAAATACTTGCAACTCATTAAAATGTACATGCATTCTGTCATATGCACTTGTGTTCAAGGAGTACCTACTGAAAAAACAGTTGCATCATTATACATCTGACTGCCCATGTCTGATGTCCAACCCCCAGGAAGCACTGTCCATAAGAAACTAATGCTACCCTGAAAAAGGGAAGAGCTTCTTTTTATAGTGGTTACCTGTGTCCAGCCCCCAGGAAGATTTACCTGATACAAATGGATTGTTTTTGAAAATAGTGTACGTGTTGGAAGGTTCTCTAGAAGAAAATTATCACCTCTCTACCAAGGGTGACATGTTTCCTATTGCATCTTTACTTACCCTATTGCAGCTTTCTCTCCACACACAACCCATATAACTTCCCTTTGCCCCAGCTGCTGAAATTTCCTCCTTTCATAAAACATAATTCATCCTACCTTCTATAAAATAGCTTCCTGGCCTAGAAATAATAAATAGCTCAAGTCATGTGTGCTCCATGCCTCTCAGACTTAGTGAGAGCCCTAGGTCAATCAATACCTTGATGACAGACTGACCAGATGTTTTTCCAGATGGAGATAAGGAGGACAACATCCAAAGAAGTTGAGGGCAAATTACCCTTGCAATATATTCTTTTTTTTTTTTGTATATCCTTACTATTTTAAGAAAACTAAGTCCGCTTTGTTAAATGTTCAGTGACTCAAAGGTAACTCATGTTGTCCCAACATGAAGCCTGAATTAAGGGAGTCCTGGCTTTAGATACATGCCTACAAGATTTTGTTTGTGCTAAGAGGTAGAAATAGGACAAACCAACAAGTTGAAGTTTCAGAGAAGCTAATTTTGGCTATCAAAAAGGAAGAAATTCCTAACAATTAGAACAGGAAAAAATAGAATTGTCACCTTAGGTGGAAATTATAGATGCTAGCTGACTTTGAGATTACTGTACAAATATAATTTGAAATTTGTGATATTTGCACTTTCTTTCCTCTGATACTGTCACCATCCTGATGTGAGTCCTTCTGACCTCACCTTTGGACTATTTCAATGACCTTCTGGTTGGTGTCCTTCCATCAGGTCTCTTCCCACTTTAGTTCATCCCGTACTCAGCTATCAAACTGGTCTTCCTAAGCACAGGTCTGACCATATCAAACCCTACTTATGATCCTTTCCTACCTTTCCAGTCCTCTTACACCTTACTCACCTCTCCATATTCTAAAATCCATTGGTCTCATTACACTATCACAGTACACTGTGTCTACTAACTTTGGCCATTTTCACTGGCTGTCTCCCATGCATAAAATTCTCTCTGGCCTTATCTCTTCTTCTTGATTTCCATTGTCTCGTTCAAGTCTCAAATGAAGACCTACCCCTACAAAAAGCCTTTCTTGGTCCTCCTAAACCTTAGTGTCTTCACTCTTTCTTTAAAAAAAAAATTATTTATTTTGTTGTTTACATCATTCATTACCATGAGATTTTGAGTAACAAATTTTGTCCCCATCTTTCCCCTACCCAACAACTCAAAACAGCCATCCCACTGCAAAACCCCTCCCCAAATCTGCATCTCCCTCCCGCTTGCCTGTCTGACTTTCTGGTATGGCAGGATGGATCTCCCTACCACAGTGCCTATATATCTTAATTCCTAGTTGGATGTAGTTAATACTAATACTAATAATAATTATACATATATATAGAGAGAGAGTGACATATATATATATATATATATATATATATATATATTTAACATTTAATTATAAAACTTTAAATTCTAGATTCTTTCTCTTCCTACCTCATCACCCACCACCACTGGAAGGACAAGCAATTAAATATAGGCTGTACATGTGGAATTATGAAGAAAATCTCCACAGTGGGCATATTGTGAGAGACTGTTTATATGTCCCTCCTTCCTATCCCACCCTGTCCTGTTCTATTCTCTACCCTGTCCCTGTCCCTTTACAGAAGTGTGTATGCCCAGCAACCCTCCCCACTAGCCTACCCTCCCTTCCATCATCCCACATCTCATCCCCATCCCCCCTACTGTCCTGTGTGGCAAGATACCCAGTTTAGAGTTTATGTCATTCCTCCCTAAGTCAAATTCAATAAGAGTTAGGTTGACCCTTTCCTTTTTGCCTTCCTCTTCTTCCCCTTCATTGTAACAATTATCCCTTGCCTCTTCTATATGAGATGACTAACCCATTCTGTCTCTCCCTGTCTCCTCTCATTCTAATTCTCTCCCACCTCAGGATTTCACCTTTTAGAGTATTTTCCCTTCCTATTCAATTGATCCTGTGCCCTCTATGTACTCATCGTATTCTCTTCAGCTATCCTCTTACTGAGAAAAACTTGATAAGTTACAATTATTATTTTTCCATGTTGGCATGTAAATAGTTCAACTTTGATAAGCTCCTTATGATTTCTTTTCCATGTTTACCTTCTCATGTTTCTTGCATTTGAGTGTCAAATTTTCTTTTCAGTTCTGTTTTTTTTTCAGCAAGAATATTTGAAAGTCCTCCACCTCACTGAATGACCACATTTTCCCATGGAACATTATACTCAATTTTGCTGGGTAGATGATTCTTGGTTTTAATCCGAGCTGCCTTGATCTCTGGGATATCATATTGCAGGCCCTTCAGTCCCTTAATGTACAAGCTGCTAGATCCTGGGTTATCCTAATTGTGTTTCAACAGTATTCAAATTATTTCTTCTTGGCAGCATGTAATATTTTCTCCGTCATCTGGGGACTCCAGAACCTGGCTATATCATTCCTAGCAGTTTTTTGGGGGGGATTTTTTTTCAAGATGTGATCAGTGAATTTTTTCAAGTTCTATTTTGCCCTCTGGTTCTAAAATATCAGGGCAATTTTCCTTGTGAATTTCTTGAAGGATGATTTCTAAGTTCTTTTTTTGATCATGGCTTTCAGGTAATCCAATAATTTTTAAATTGTCTCTTCTGGATCTATTTTCCAGGTCAGTGGTTTTTTCAATGAGATGTTTCACATTGCCTTCTATTTTTTCATTTGTTTGGATCTGTTTAATAGTATCTTGATTTCTCATAAAGTCATTTGCTTTCATTTGCTCCACTCTAATTCTGAAGGAATTATTCTCTTCAGAAAGCTTTTGAGATTCTTTTTCCATCTGGCAAATTTGACTTTTTAAGGCATTCTTCTCCTCATTGGCTTTTTGGGCCTCTTTTGCCATTTGAGTTAATATATTTTTTAAGCTGTTATTTCCTTCAGTCAGGTTGTCGACTCTCTTTTCATGATTTTCTTACATCATTCTCATTTCTCTTCCCAATTTTTCCTCTACTTCTCTTATTTGGTTTTCAAAATCCTTCTTAAGCTGTTCTATGGCTTGTAGGAAGTCTTCATGTTTCTTAGAAGCTTTTGGTGTAGGAGATCTGACTGTGTTGTCTTCCTCTCATTCCATGCTTTGATCCTTTTTGTCTCCCAACAAGGAATCTAGAGTTTGATTGCTGTTCTTACTCTGCTTCCTTTGCCTGCTCCTGTTGTTGCCAGTCGATTACTTGATTTTTTTAGCTCTGGAGAACTCTGCTTCAAGAGAGGAAAGCTCTGTGCCAAATCACTGGGGTTTTTGTAGCTGCCAGGGCTATTGGGAGGCCACTGGTTTTTTTTGCAGCCCCCCACCAGCTTTGGCTCACTGAAAATGCACCCCAGGATCACCACCCCAGACCATGATCTGGATCTAGGTTGTTCAACGCAAGAGCACTTAGCCTCTGAACTATCATTTGGCCCCCCTGCAGTCTGCAGGCTGGGAGCTCTGAAGCACACACATGGAGGTAGGTGGCTGCAGGGTCACTACTTCTACTGCTTCCTTGCCCTGGAGGCAGTTTGACCAGATGGCTTTTCTCCCCCAAATTTAGCAGAGTTCCACTGACCTTTCACTTTGTCCTTCTTTCTTATGGCTTGATAATTCTGGAAACTGCCACAGCTGCCAATGAACCACTCTCCTGCAGGCTCCACTGCAGCTTGTCCTGGCTATCCCTGGGGCCAAGCTGTGGTTTCAGGCTGGGCTCGTTTGGGCTCCCAGAGTGCATCAGTGAGCCCTTCCTGCCAAACTGCCTTCAGTGGGAGATGTGTTTTTCTGCATTTTTGTGAGTTTTGGAGGCTTAAAATTCATTTGGCGTCATATTTTATGGGGATTTGAGGTGGCTATGTGGCAGCTGCAGAACCTTGTTGCTTCTATGCTGCCCAGTATCTTCTCTCTTATATTAACTCCAACTTAAACTGTATGTGTCTTGTTTTCATAGAGTTTACAAATTGTCTCTTTCTATTAACAAATACTTAGCACTTAGTAACTTAAGGATAAGTATGGAAGGTGTGAGCTCTTCACCTGCCCTGACGTGGCAGAAGGGGATTGGGTGAGACAGGAGGCTAATATTTGTATATAAGAAGAGTTCTAGAGACAGAGAGACAGAATTGGGAATGCTCCTTCTGGTGGCTCCTGGTGGAGGAAGAATCATGGAGACTGAAGCCAGCTGAGAGAGAGAAAGAGAGAGGGAGAGAGACAGAGACAGAAACAGAGAGTAAGAGAGTGAATGAGAGAGAGAGAGAGAAAGAAAGAAAGAGAGAGAGTACTTCTCTCCCAGTATCTGGAAGCTAAAGGGCTGAGTTGGAGTTTTTCTTGAGACCAGAATCTGGTGAAGGCTGAAGTGGCTGTTGCTGCTGCCTGGAAAGCTAAGTTTTCTACTGGGCTCTAAGGCAAGCCGAAGCTGGAAGACTGAAGAAGCATGACCAGCATGAGGCTTTGTTTGTGGCCTGGCTGATCTTTGAGTTCCTGGCAACAGAAGTGGTGAAGGGTTTGAGATGTGCTGGACACTGTGAACTTTGGTGTGTGCCAGGGACTGCCTGGAGGACTGGACAAGGACCTGGGAGCTGTCTATCTCTGAGGACTGGATGAAAATCTGGGAGCTGTCTGCTTCTGAATCCAGCTGACTGTTTGGTGGATTTGGGTAGGAGCTGGGACCCTGGAAAGGGATCCAGGGAATCAGAGAGACCACCCAGAATCAAGATGAAGAAAAGGCCTCCCCTTGGATGAAATTGAAGTTTGCTGGACACCGAGGGGTGGAGGGTTTGGTGATTTTCTAATGATTGTATTTAGTGACTGATTGCTAGATGAGTGAATGATTAAGTATTGATTGTAGTATTGTGACTTGACTGAATGATTAAGTAAGGAGGGTTTCCCCCCTAGGGAAACCAGATGATTATTCTTTTGTTCTTTGTTATAAATATTGTGGCCACTGTGGTGAAAACTGTGTGGCCATTCTAATGTTAAGCTATTATGAACACCATATTGTGATTTTCTGTGATAGGGTGTAATGTTGTTAATAGTGTATTATGATTTGTTGTGAATATTTGCCTTGATTTGCAATGGAATAAATGGAGTGTTCACTATACTGTGTAATCTGAACGTTAAAAAGTGTTCACAGTAGCATTCTTTTGGGAATCTGCTTGTGCATGGCATTACACCCTTCCATTAGACATTTAGTCATTCAGAGCAAGTTGTGTTGTTGTTAGTGGTGGTGTTTGCGTTTTTTGTCTTTTCTTTTCATCCCCAACAAATAGCACAGAGCCTAGTTCTTAATAAATGTAAATGCTTGTTGACTTCCTTCTTGCACAACTATGATTTTATGATAAGTCACTTTTCCATGCCCTCCTTAGTATAGTCTCTGAATAAATGTGAGGTGTGTGTGTGGGAGGGGGGGTGGTACTGAATATATTTTGACCAAATACTTTAGACTAAAGTGTGACAATGGGTCAGAGGAGACAATGCAACTAAGGTATGTTGTAACCATAAAGCATTAGATCAATGTCAGCTATTACAATGTGATATTTGCAATATATCTTTTTTTAATCTTTTATATGCACCAGGGCTTTGAACCTATAGCACTGAGGATACACAGACCAGGTGTGAACTTCTGTGGCCCCTTAATAAGAAAGAAAATAGTGTCTCAGATTCCCATCAAAGGATTGTAACTCTCCCCTATTCATTTTCCTGGCAAGCATCATTCTAGCAATCAGCTTTCAGGCAAATCATGTAACAGTTTAATTCAGAAAAGTTACTAATAGAAAAGAGCTTTGTATCCATGTCCCTTAACAAAGATAATGGAAATAGCTCATGTTCTAGTGACATTTTCTTCTTCCCATTGGTGTAGCAGAGAAAGAATTTGCCTTAGAATTAAGAAAACCTGGGTTCAAATCTCACCTCAGCAACATACATGTTATATGAAGTTAGTCATATCCCTTAACTTCTCAGTGTCTGTAAGAAGATCTCTAAGGCTATAAGATGCATAGTTAATGCTTATTTGCTTTGGAAGAGGGAGTTTTCTCTTCCAGGAGTACCCTATATCACAGAAATTGTGTATTTAATCCCCTAATTCAGTTTCTGAATAAATGAATGCATCTTATATGACATGATTTTGAAAGCTGTTCCAATGTTGCTTTTCCGAGCTGAATGTTCTTTTTGTATTCACAATGCCTTTAGAGCCTCCTTTCTTGTATCCTCTATTGTTAACGCTAGTACATGCTGTAGGCCAATAGGATAAATTGCACCCCCCAAGAGCTTTATAAAGATCATCAATTTTGTTCACCAGAAGACTAAACTCCTGATGCTGAAGGTCACAAAATACTTCTGCTTGCTCTTTGGCTTCTATAAATGGAAGAGGATAAAAAAAAGGAATGAAAGATAATGTAGCAGGAGATAATACATTCCAAGACCTTGATCTATATATCACTTCTCTGGCAATATTATAGGTACAACATAAAAGGATCCATAGTTTCTTGGGGAGTGTGAGTTTGAATGTTAAAATAAAGCATGTCCAGAGAAACTAAGTAGGTAATGATTCTTTTCCTTTATCCTACCAATGACCCACATCCCAGGGGCTACAAGCCACAAATCCAAAACATTATACACAATTCTTCCCACCTTGCATAACAGGGCATATAAAGTCATTGAGGGAAACATTCCCTTTCTCTGGTGAGAAATGTGCTTTTATATAGTAATGCAGAATTGTAGAGGTAGAGGATTGCCAGAAGTCACAATTTACTTGACCCCTGTCTGACACCTTGTGAGTAGTTCTGATATAAAATAAGAACAACAATAGCAGTGGTAGTAGCAGCAGCAAAAGCAGCAACAAATTCAAAGATCCATAATTTCATTTGTGTGGGTGTTTGTCCTACTGATGTAGCCCATAACCCTTCTTCATCTTAGTACAGGCTATGATTTTTATTTGTTGACATGGCCAAAGCATTCTTAAGCATGTGGCATGCTTGTTGACCAACCTCTGTAATTCCTAGTTGTCACCCTCTCTAAACTTAGCTGTGATAGTCTGTGAATAGCACAAACAGAACACAATATTAGACTCTTAACACAAGCTTTTTGAATTGGAAGGGAACTACCACAGCTAAAATTCTACTAACAAAGCCTTCAAGAACTCAGAATGATCTCTACTCCATAATGAAGTAAACTTAGTTGAGTTTCTATAGTGGAGATGATAACAATAAGAATAGGAATAAATAATAATGGTTGATGAATTTGGAATTAGAGGATCTGGATGTGAATCCTAGCTGTGCAATTTACTACATGTATGACCCTGGGCAATTCACTTTAACTTAATCTTTGTAAAGCAATAATTTCCCTATCTGTAAAATAAGAAAATTAATCTAGATAACCTCTAAACTCTTTGTTAGGCTTAAATCTATGATTTTATCACAATTTTTATTGTTGATTTATTGATTGGTTTGGGGGGGTGAGGCATAGGGAATTCTGGGATCAATACAAATAACATTCTCTATAACTTAACAGTCTTAACACAATCAGAAATTAGGTTACTTGCATAAGTCATACTACATACATATATTATATATGTATTATATATATAATATATAATATAAACATACACATACTTCATACATATACATATAAACACACACATCTGAGGCACAACTTCATCCCAGGTCATTCTGATTCAGTCTATCTTTCTACTCGAACCTTGAGTTTTCATTATTTTTATTTAAATAGTATTTTTCCCCAATTACATAGTAAGAAAATATTTTAGCATTCATTTTTTTACAACATGTTGAATTCCAAACTTTTCTCCCTTCTTCCTCTGTTCTTCCCTCTTCTGAAAATGGTAGGTTTTTGCATGTGCTATTATGTAAAGTATATTTCTTTACTTGTCACAGTTGTGGAAGAAGAAATAGATCAAAAGGAAATAAAATCATTAGAAAAATAAAGTAAATTTAAAAATATGCTTCAAACTGCATTCAGAGTCCATCAGTTCTTTATCTGGAACATGGATAGCATTTTCTTCTGTGAATCTTTGTCTTAGATCAATGTATTGCTGCGAAAAGACAAATCATTCATAGTTGATCATCAAAGAATGTTCCTAATATTGTGTACAATGTTTTCCTGGTTCTGCTCATTGTACTTTGCTTCCATTTGTACAAGTCATTCTAGGTTTTTGGGTTTTTTTTAGATCTTCCTGTTCATCATTTCTTATTGCATAATATTATTCAATTACATTCATATACCATAGCTTGTTCAGCCATTCTCCAATTGATGGCTATCACCTCAGTTTCTAGTATTTTGCCACCATGAAAAGGGCTGCAATAAGTATTTTTGCACACTTAGGTCCTTTTCCCTTTTTAATGATCTCTTTGGGAGACAAAGGGTATAAACATTTTGGTTGCCCTTCGGAATACTTACAAATTGCTCTGCAGAGTGGTTGGATCAGTTCACAACTCCACTAATAGTGCATTAGTGTTCAAATTTTCCCATATCCTCTCCAACATTCATCATTTTCCTTTTCTGTCATATTAACCAATCTTGATAGCTCTGAAATTTGGCTATAATGTTTCTTGGGGTTTTTATTTTGGGATCTCTTTGCTGAGGTGATTATTGGTAGATTCTTTCAATGTGTATTTTGCCCTTTGTTTCCAGGCTACCAAGGGCAGTATTTTCTTGATAATTTCTTAAAAGATGCTGTCCAGGTATTCCTTTTGATTTTGGATTTCAGGTAATCCAGTGATTCTGATATTGTCTCTCCTGGTTCTATTTTCCAGGTCAGCTGTTTTTCTCATAAGGTCTTTTAAAAATTTTTCTCCCATTTTTTTTTCATTCTTTTGAATTTGTTTAATTGATTCTTGATGTCTCATAGAGTCATTGGCTCCCAGTTGCTCAATTCTATCTTTTAATGTATTGTTTCCCTCAATCAGCTTTTTTCCATTCTTTTCCATTTGTCCAACTGTACTCTTTTTTGGAAGGGGAAGACAGGGCAATTGGGGTAAGTATTTTGTCCAAGGTCACATGGCTATTAAGTGTTAAATATCTGAGACTAGATTTGAACTCAGGTCTTCCTGACTCCAGGGCTGGTGCTCTATTCACTATGCCGCATAGGCACCCAAATTGTACTCTTTAAGCAGTTGTTTTCACCAGTGATTTTTTTATATTTCCTTTTCCATTCAGCCCATTCTGCTTTTAAAACAGTTTTCTAGGCTATATATTCCTTTTCCATAATTCTCTTGCATTGCTCTCATTTCTTTTTCCAATTTTTATTCTATTCTTCTTATATGATTTTAAGCTCCCTTTTGAGCTCGTCCATGATATCTTCCTGGGATCAAGACCACTTCCTATTTTTCTTTGGAGTTTTACCCATAGGCATTTTAACATTACTGTCCTCATCTGAGTTTTTGTATTGGTCTTCCTTGTCACCATAATAGCTTTCTATGGTCATATTCTTTTGTTGTTTTTTTCTGCTCATTTCCCATCTACCTCCACCCACCTCTATTTTTGACTTTTTCTCCCTTTCTTTTAAATTTGAACTCATCTCCCAGGGTGGAAAGTGCACTGCTTCCACATTTTTGTGCTATTGGCAGCAGGAGCTGGATGTTTACCCAATAGTGAACTGATGTTGCCTGAAGGCCCTGAGCAACCCTTTTGTTTGGTGCTTGGGGGGGGGGGGGAGGAGGGCAGTCTGGAAGCTTACCTGGTGTTGAGCTGTGATCCTAATGGTGGTCTCTGGCATGTACTGAGGACAGGTGGGATTTTTCTGCACTTCTGCAGGGCTACACTGAAGTCTGTGGAGGTCCAGCCACCACAGAACACCTGCCTGCCTGGGGCAACACTGATGTACATGGTGGTTCTTATAGCTGGAAGCTGTGGTTTCTCTGGATAGCCTGAGACATATGGGGCTCATGGTATTAGTGATTGCCTGCTCTACCACACTAGGCCTCAGGATCTCCTGAGAGTTTGCTGAGGTGGGGCTTGCTGCTGGCTTGCTAGGATGCTTTCTCTCCTAGGCTATTCCCCCTTTCAGTTGAGTGAGAAGGACCTTTCTTGCCAATTCTCCAAGTTTCTTGGGCTAAAAGATTGTTTCAGGGCAGCTAGGTGGTGAAGTATATAGAACACTGGTCCTGGAGTCAGGAGGACCTGAGTTCAAATCCAGCCTCAGACACTTGACACTTACCTAGCTGTGTGACCTTAGGCAAGTCATTTAATCCCAATTGGCTCACAATTCTCCCTCAAAAAATAAAACATTGTTTCACACATTCCTTTGCTGGTTCTGTTGTTCCAGTATTTGTTAGGGAGTTCTATTTTGTGGTGGCTTGGAGGTAAATATTGGAGAGTTACAGTGATTTACTGCTTACTCCACCATCTTGGCTTCTGGAAGTCCACTCCACAACTATTTTTTACAAATTAATATGATGTACCCACCCCTTGGGGGAAAAAAAAAAACTTCCTGTTTGGGGAAGGCCTCCCTAGAATTCAGCTGTATGTATATTAGTTAAGTCCCTCTCCTCATTTCTGGCACTGCTGCTCTTTTTTTTTTTCCCTCAGAACCCTCCATAGCTGTATGCTTATATGCCCCATGAATGATCTCCTCTCTGACTGCCATGGTATCACTTTTATTTTGACAGTTATAATAAGAAAGTATATCAACACAAAATCTCACCCCTCTCTATAAACCCATACCTATTTTGTTTCTGTCTCAGTGTTTAGATTTCCTTGGGTTTACCTAGTGGGAGGACTGTCCCAGCATAAGTGTAGTCGATTTGTTCACCATCTTCATTTTGAAGTTGTCAGCTTCTAGAACTAGTGTGTGTGTGTGTGTGTGTGTGTGTGTGTGCATGCACGCATGTGCACATGTGAATGCACACCTATGTGGTAGGAGTAGTGTAGCAGCAAGCACCCTAGCATGCCTAGGGCAGCTACTAGCACAGGTTCTTAGATCTGCTTTTCTAAAGGAAAGCAACTCAAAATGGGTTAACAAGCTTACTTTAATCAAACATATCATTTACCTAGTCCAGGGGGAAAAGGCAGC
>CM053585.1:147184422-147200192 GCA_028646515.1 Pseudochirops corinnae
TATCTATCTATCCATTTTCCCCCCTGAAGGATTATACTTAGTTTTGCTGGGTAGGTTATTCTTATTTTTAATTCTAGCTCCTTTGCCATCAAGAATATCATATTTCAAGGCTTTCAGTCCTTTAATGTAGAAGCTGCTAAATCTTGTGTAATGTTGACCACAATGTTTATTTTCTTTCTGTCTGTCTACTTGCAATATTTTCTTCTTGACCTGGGAGCTATGAAATTAGGTTATAATGCCCCTAGGAAATGTCATTTTGATATCTTTTTTCAGGAGATGATCAGGAGATTCTCTCCATTTCTACATAACCTCTGGTTCCAGGACATAAGGGCAGTTTTCCTTGATAATTCCCTGAAATTTTGTTGTCTAGCCCCTCTTTTTTGATAATAACTCTCAGGTAGTTGAGTAATTCTTAAATTTTCTCTCTTTGATCTATATTCAAGGTCAGTTTTTTTTCCACTGAGATATTTCACATTTTATTATTTTTTCCTTCTTTTGATTTTGTTTTATTGTTTTTTTAATGTCTTATGAAGTCATTAACTTCTACTAGTTCAATTCTAATTTTTTTAGTTTTATTTTTTATTGCTTACATCATTCATTTCCACGAGATTTTGAGTTAAAAATTTACTCCTCGTCTTTCCCCCACTCACCACACCAAAACAGGCATCCCACTGTACAATCCCTCCCCCAATTCAATTCTAATTTTTAAGGAATTATTTTCTTTATTGAACTTTTTACTTCCCTTTCCACTTAGCTATTTCTGTTTTTTAAGGTAGTCTTCTTTTCAGTAGATTTTTATGACTCTTATAATTTGACCTATTTTTAGGGTATTTTTTTTTCTTCAGCATGTTTTATATCTCCTTTTCCAAGCAGTTAACTCATTTTTTAAAAAAATTTTATATCAGTCTCATTTCTTTCCAGATGTTTTTCCTCTGCCTTTCGTATTTGATTTTTAAAGATCTTATCTTTTTGAGACTGATATCAATTTAAATTTTCCTTGAGGCTTTAAATGTAACTGTTTCAACATTGTTGTCTTCTGAGTTTGTGCTTTGGTCTTCCCTGCCTCCATAGTAACTTTGTTTGGTCAAGTGCTTTTGGTTACTGAATGCTCATTTTTCCAACCTGTTTTTGACTTTTAACTTGATATTAAAATTGGGCTCTGTTCCTGAGGTGGGTGAGACACTATCCTAAACATCAGATTTTTTGTGGTGTCGTTTTCAGAACTAATTCTGTCTGTGAGTCATACTTGCAAGTGGTATGATCTAAGCAGTGGTGTGGTCCGTGGTCTTCTGTTCTGCGCTCTGCTCTGTGAATGACCACAAGCACTCTTTTCTGTTCTACCACTGTGATCAATGCTTCTGCACCTTATGGTCATGCACTGTAGTGTGCTAGTGCTCCCCTTCACTCTGGCACTATAACCTCAAACTATATATAGGCAATCCAATAGAGTTATGCACCCAGTGCCAGAAAAGAGTCCCTGTAATCTCCTTGTAACCAGTTGCCTTACCTCCTTGATATCTGTGAAATGAGAGCTCTGAAAGCTATGCTGCTAATTCAGTTGACCCCAAGCTCTGCTGCTGACTTGCCAGGGTATGGCCTGCACTGGACTGTATTCCACTTATACCCCAGGAAAACAGACCTTTTCTGTTGACCTTCTAGATTGTCTTTGACTGGAAAATTATTTAACCCCAACCTTTTGTTGGTTTTTCTCACAAAAACCCTGTGTATTTATAGAAAATTTTATCATCAAGTATAATAAGGGAAATTGTCAAATGAGTTGTTTGAGGTATGTAATATTTGCAGGGTGACTTCAGAATAGTAGCATATACCTCCCAGGGTTGTGAGGATATAGCAGACTGTTTGCAAAGTGTTATATAAATGCTATCTGTTAAAGGACTTGAAGAATGTTTCTCTGTATTCTAGGTTATTCTGCAGAGTGAAATACTTCAAGAAGAAACACATACAAAGGTTTAAAGGGTCAAAATGTATCTGGGATGGAGGAGGAGAGACTTGATCCTTATAAGAATGATAAAGAATGGAAGAGTCATACACAGAGGAGATAACCCTAACTTGTTCAATTAGACCTTAAAATTTTTTGAGGTACTCACTGATGAATGAAGAACTAGACATTTTGAGGAAAAAAAATCTGCTTTTTCTATCAGAAATTTTATGAAAGCCACAGATGACATCAGATGATAGATCATTCAATAAGACATAGAGAAAGAAGAGAAAAGTAGTGGTATGGTTAGTGATTCTCTACTCAGGACAACTAAAGCAGCTATTTAGTGATCTGATCAATAACAGAAAATTTTAATATTTTATTAAAATATATTCCACACTTCCTATGTCTTCTTGTTGCATGTATCCAAGGCATAGAAGCTTCCATGATTTATCAAAATAAGCACAAACAAAATAAATTCATAAAACCAAAAGAATAATTTTTAAAAGACATCAAATTGATGATAACTACCAATTTTTGTTGATTTGCATAGGGAAAAATGGCGCTACAGAAGGGACTCTAAAATTATTGACAGTAATTAGGGAAAGAAATGGAGTATAATGGGTGTACATATTATAATTTCCTTATTGCTCCCTACAGAAAGCAGTGAATACATAAGAGAAAAATCAATAACTTGGGAAATAAAAAGCTACATAAGAAATTGTTGTCAGAGAAGAGAATTTGGTTTTCTGGATGGAACACACTTGCACTATAAGGTTGCCAGGTTCCTTACTAGAGATGGAGTATGCCTGAAAAATTTGGCAAGAAAGTTTATTTTCATTTGTCTCAAGCCTCATCAAAAAGGCTTTAAAGTAACAAAAAACCATGAGAAAATAAGAAGATTGGCTATTTATATTTCCAAAGTTAGATACCTTAGGGAATAATCTGAAATATGGAAGAATAGCTTGTGATCTCCTAGAAATTTACAGGCAGTACAAAGCAAACATCCAATAGGAAAACATAGCTTCAAATGACTCTGTGTGTGTGCATATATGCAGAAAAGGAGAGAGGGAGGGAGAACTAATTTTGATTACAAAGGAATCCCTAAACCTAGTGGAATGAAACCTAGAATAGATAGAAAGAGAAGGACCAATGGAGAGGTGAAACATTGTATATTAAAAAGAGATACCTGATGTGAGAAAATGCAGAAGCAAGACAGGGGAGGCATGACAGAAAGTGTTTGAGTGACATTAAAGGAGGTAGGAAAAGTAAGGATTTTGTAAATGCAGTATACTATGTACAAGCTACAAAGTAAACAGAAATTGATGAATTTAGGAAACAAATCATGAAGCTGGGATAGCAATATGATATAGTAGTGGTGATGGACTTCAATGTTCTCTCTTTCTCTGTCTCTGTCTCTGTCTCTGTCTCTGTCTCTCTCTTTCTCTCTGTCTCTCTCTGTCAAAAGCAGAGCAGTAGCTAATAACATCTTGACTTACCTTAGTAATAACTTCATTCTTAAAAACAAGGAGGAACTAACTAGAGAAATTAGTTTATAGAATAGATTGTTTTTTCTACAAGGGTACTGATCACTGGGGTGGAAACAATGGGAATTTCAGGAAGTGATCACTGTGTCCTAGCATTTGTGATAGAAGAGAGGCATATTAGATGAATTTTAACATGCACCGCAGATTTTAGGAGAGCAAATTTTAATGAGTTCATATCAGTAGGTTCCAATGGACTAAATTGTTTCAGGGAAAGTCAGTCCAAGAGGGATGGAAGATGATTGTGTATGAAAATTTGAAGATGCAAAGGGAAATAACTTCAGTTGGGAGGAAAAATGAGATTTGTCAGAAGAGAAACATGAGAGTACACAGGAGACTCACTAACCAACTCAGGTTTCGCAAAAGAAATATAAAGAAGTTAAAATCAAATTCAGTAACAAAAAATGGGTATAAATGTGCCATCATCTAATAGAAAGAGTATCAGAAAAGCTAAAGCTTAAAATTTCCAGAATTTGGTGGGAAAAGAGTTAAGAAACACAAAATAAACATTTTACTTTATATTGGGAGAAATCCAATATTGGGAGAATCCAGGAGTGGATTGGACCTTTTCATGGCATTGAATAGTAGACAATGTAGGATAGGTAGAAGTATTTAATCCTTATTTTGATTCTGTTTTCCTGTAAAGGAGAGTGACCTTTACACTAGATAAAAACATGCTGATGGAGTATTGGTATCAAAAATAATTAGGGAGGTAGTATTGCAGACTTAGCTCTACATATTGAAACCAACTCTCTTGGTCCAGATAAATTACATGCTTCTATGTCCACGGGTCCTGGAAGAACTGCCAGAAATGAATCAATAGCCAGTAAATGAAACATCATGAAAAATGGTAGCAGAACCACAAACAGAGGGAAAGACAAATATTGCCCTGATTTTCAGTAAAAGGAAGCGAACACCCCCTGCCTCCATTAGAGCAGTGAAGGGACTTTAATTCCTAGGAAAATTCTGGAAAGGATTATAGAGATGGTTGGCAAAAGTACAGAAAAGAAAGGGTTAATTGCAACTTAACTTCATCAAGAACAACTCATATCTACCCTCTATTCCAGTCCTTTGAAGAGGTGTACATGTGAAAAGGGTACACATATGTGGAGAATTTAATTTATTTTAAAGACTTTTTTCATTGCGCTAATGAATTTTGTTGATTTTTTTTTTCTTTTTAAAATATGCTTTGTTATATGGAATGGTTCACCTGATGGGATAAGGTAGAATTTTTCATAAAATAAAAGATATCAATAATTTTTAAAAAGAAGTTATACCAGACTAACATCATTTCTTCCTTTCTTTTTTTGACAAGGCAAGTCAAGAAGCATTTATTAAACACTATGTTCTAGACACTGTGCCAGGCACTGGGAATACACATATAAATAGAAAGATAGTGTCTGTCTTCAAAATACTTACATCCTGATGAGAGAAAACAACACATAAAAGGAAACAGAAAAGGGAGGCAGGACACAGACTCTGTGGAGAAACAAAAAAAAAGTCTAGAGACTTAGGAGCAGAGCCTGGAGAGGAAAAGAATAAATGTAACTGATAGGCAGGGGATTGTGGGGGGAGGTCATCATGATGTAAAATAGAGGTTCTGGATGAAATCACCAACCACAGAAAAATACTACTGAGGTGGAAGAATGAGAAGACTGCTAGAGCAGGGCAGTGGAGGGAGCTTCTAGAGTGAAATTACTAAATTGTATTGTTTACCTACATTTTAGCAAAGCGTTCAATACAGATGTACTATTCTTTATAGATGATATAGAGACTTAAATTACATGATGCAATTGGATATATTCAGAAATGTTTTGATGGCCAAACTGAAAGAGTAGCTGTTAATGGTTTGATGTCACTAAGTGGTAGGAGGTCTCCAGTGGAGCATTTCAGGCATCTGTGTTTCAGCCTCTGCTATTCAATATTCTTATCGTTGATTTATATAGACAGACATGGCATACTCATCAAACTTTTAGATACAACAAAGCTGAGAGGAACGGCTAACATATTAGATGACAGTATCCAAAAAGCTTTGGAAAAGATAAAGCATCAGGTTAAATCTAATGCAATGAAATCCAGTAGAGATTAATGTAGAATTGTGTACTTAGGTATAAAATGATCAATTCCATAAACAAAAAGTAATTAATGGAGAGACAGCTGTTTTGAAAAAAAAATATCTATGGGTTTTACCGGATAGGAGGATCAATATGAGTCAGCACCATAATATGGAAGCTCAACCATTTAACACAGTGCTGAACTATATTAGGAAGTGCATGGCTTCCAGAAACAGTATGTTTCCTTTCACTGCACTTGTCAAACCTCAGCTAGGGAATTGTATTAATTTCTAGGGCTCACAGTTGAAGAAGAACATTGATAAACTGAAGAGTACCCAGAGATTAGCTATGAAGGCCCTGGAGTTCATGACTGATGAAAACTAATTGAAGGAAAAACATGTTTAGACAATAGAAAGAAAAGAAAAAACAACTCAGAGGGACATAAGCAATTTATTCAAGTATTAGAAGACTTGGCATGGGGAATACTTAGTTTTTTTAGGGGGTCACTGGAGGGCCAAACCAGAAGAAACTCAGTACAAGGAGACAGATTAATGCTTGATATCAGAAAATCTTCCTAACACCTTGAGGTATTGTTATGGGAATCTGAAGATCTTCCCTGCCCCTAGGCCCTTTGCTTAAGTGACTTAAGCGGCTCTGAGAACCTTCCTTGATTTGAAAATATACTCTGCCCCATAGTAGGGTGAATGTGGTCATGTGGAGCCTATGAAAGGAGGCTTGTTTTTTGGGAATGCCCAGGCCTTATTGCTTTGTGATTGGGCAGTGGGTCAAGAGGGCTGTGACATTCTCCAATCTAGGAGAAGGCTATATATAGTCCCTGATGTGAAGTTTTACTTTGGGGCTCACTTTGAGAAGAGTTGTGTGATTTGGCCAGACAAGACTCTGGGAAGCCATTGAGCCCCCTGGCTTTTAAAAGCCCAGATGTTGGTGCTTCCCTCTCTGGTAACTGAATAGGTATGGATGTAATGGTCAGATGACTGGAAACCCATCTGCTGATCTGTTTCTTTGTCTGCTTGTAACTTGTGTTTTGTATTTTGTTAGTTTTCTCTGAAGTTCAGGGGGCTGACTTTTTCCCCTGAACTAGGTAAATATGTGTTTGATTGATTAAAGTGGGACTGTTAACCCATTTTGAGTTGCTTTCCTTTAGAAAAGCAGATCTAAGAACCTGTGCTAGCAACCACCCTGGGTTTTTTTTAAGTTTTATTTTAGACTCAAGGGCCAGAACACAATTAAAGAATAGAGAAAAGAAACAAAAACATGTCATAAACTTAAATGTTAGAAGTTAAATGCAAAGAAAGAAAAAAAAGTATGTCATATGCATAGCAGAACATAAGAAATGATTCAAAATATGTAACGATAAATTTTCATTTCAAGAAACCCTGTATGATAAATAATACACATTGTTCTGAGAATTGTCCATCTTTTCTTTGCTTCCTTGTAAGTTTTCTTGAGTTCTCCACTACGCACTTTTAAACTTTGTTCTTTTTTCCCTGCCCCCATCCCCTCCCTTGAAGGCTGCAATAAAGTTTAGATATATTTCTTCATAGCTATAGATATATACATACACATATACATACATATATAGACATTTACTTTCCCAAACATATTCTATGCCTGATCTTTGTTTTTATGTTTGTGCCTATCTATTGTTTCCTATCCCTTCTGCCTCCTCTACTTCACTTCGACCCACTACTTTGCTTTCCTATTACTTGCCAACCCCCCTCCAAGGATACCTCCCTATCCTCCCATTCCCATAAATCTAAATACCCTTCTTTACCCTTATTTTACCTGTTCCCTCACCCTACCCTCTAAAGATCCCTCCCTTGTACTCTTCCCTCTCCCTATGACCCTACCGTTTTATTTCTTCTGAATTTAGAAGACTTTCATACTCTTCTAAATATGTATGTGTTGTTTCCTCTTAAATCCATTCCCAATGAAAGTTGGTAAGCAGAACTACCAGCCCTTCTCCCCCATCTAATTCCTCTGTGTCAATTCTTCCTCTTGGACCTCATTTGTATAAAAATAATTATTCTTTTTAGGTGTTCCTAAATGGTTTTACTTTTACAATTTATATCATACTCAGGTTTTCACCAGTCTTTTATGTACTACCCAATTATTAATAAGAATCTCAGACATACATTTTACATACATAAAAAGAAAATTCTGTTCTTATGGATCCCTTATAATCAGTCTTTGTTATGTGCCTTATATTTTTCTTGGTTCTAGTTTGTTGAATATTCTATTAAGTTCAGGATTTTTTTTATAGCAAAGTCTTGAAAGTCTGAGAGTTTATCAAATGTTAATTTTTTTTCATTCAGGATAATATTTAACTTTGCAGCGTATGACATTTTTGACCACAGCCCCAGTTCTTTTACCCTTTGATATGTGGTGTTCTAAGACCTGTGGTTCTTTAGTGTGTCTGCTGATAGGTCTTATGTGATTCTAATTGTGGCATCATCATATTTAAATTGTTTTAATCTTGATGCTTTTCATATTTTTCCTTGAACTGGGGGTTTCAAAATTTGACTATGTTATTCCTATGAGCTTTCCTCATAGGATCTCTTTTAAGTGGGGATTGATGGGTTTTTTCCTATTTCTACTTTGCCCCCTTATTCTAATGTTTCAGGAGAATTTTCTTTAACTATTTCTTGTATTATTATATTAAGATTCATTGTTTATCATAACTTTCAATTAGTCAAATTGTTTTTATATTTTCTCTTCTTGACCTATTCTCCAAATCTGCTGTTTTTCTTATGACATGTCACTTTCTCTTCTATTTTTTCACTATTCATATTTTGTTTAATTATTTATTGATGTCTTACAATTTTGCAGACTTCACTTTTTCAAATTCTAATTTTTAAGGTGTCATTTTCTTCTTTGAGATGCTGGATTTCATTTTCTAATTGGTTGACTTTCCTTTCATACTCTTCTTGTTTTTTGAGGTTATTCTTATTTTTTTTTTATTTTTCCTCCGTCTCTGTTATTTTATTTTTTAAAGCCTTTTTAAAGATCTATGAATTCTTTTTGGGCAGATGTCCATTTGACATTACTCTTTAGGGTTTTTTCATTTCAATATCCTCCTCTGAAAATGAACCATGGTCATCTCTATTCTTATAATAGCTTTCTATGGTTGGATTCTTTCTCCTTTGCCTGTGCATTTTTTTTTGTGGTAATAGCCTAATTATTTGTAATCACCTTTAGCCCTGGGGCATTGCAATAGTAATGGGAATTTGAGGATCTTCCCTGCCCCTTAATAAGCCTAAGGTAATTTCAAGGCTGAATACAATCACATGGAGCCTGTAGTGGGAGGAATTTCCTGAAAGGTAGAACAGAGCTCACAGGAAGCTGACAGTCACAGCAGTTATAGCTGGAGTAGGAGAGGAGATACCCAAGAAGAGAGCTAGGCTTGTGAATGTTTGTTTGCCCCCTGCTATGGCAGCTAGGATTGTGAGTGTTTGTGGGAATGCTAAAGGATGATGTGGCCTTCTATGGTGTTATCCTGTATTAACTTCTTTGCTGAAATGATGGATTTGGCTTTCTTGTTTGGGGATTCTTTTTTTTTATATTTGAATAGATGTTACGCTTCTGTCTTCTCTATGGAGAGCCTGTTTTATTTTGTGATTGAGGACTATGCCAGCATATTCATAGTCACTGTTGGTGTTATGAATATTGCATTGGTGGTACACATATGGGAAATGGTTTCTCTTGACCCAGATCTACAGTTTTCCCCTGTGGCCTGGAACCAAAACCAAATCTCCAACGTCCCTTAAGTGCCCACAGCCAGAGCCTTTCTGGCCCACTGCTTCTACATTCACTAGGAATGTGCTTATTCCTTCTCAGTCCTGTCACTCTTTGCAGCACAGCTAGGTCTAGTGTCCCTTGTCAGCAGACGTTCTCTTAATCTTCCTGGGCTCAGATATCCAACTCCCCTCACTATTCTTGGGGCAAAACTTCTTGTTGCTGGGGTTGAAGAAACCTCCCAAATTAACCAGTTCCAGGGCTTGTCACTTGTTGTTGAAGTATACCTTAGCATGGAGGTATTACTTCTCGCAAGGACCAAACCTTATCCTGGGATTTTTCTTCAGATCTCAAATTGTCCGAGAAAGACTCTGGTTGTGTCCCTATTCTTATTTATCTCCACCCACACTCCGTTCATCCTAAGGTGCTATTTTAACTCTTTAGAACTTGGAATTTTCTGACCTACTCTGCTGTCTTCCCAGAATCCTCTCCCTAGTCAATGAAATTTAAAAAATTGTAACTTTATTCCAATATAATTAATTTTATTTGTAGTTCTGTGTATCTTTATGTATTATAAAATGTTACTCGGAGACACAGTCCATAGTCTTCATTAAGTGGCAAAATAGGTTCATGACATAGTAACGATGAATAATTCCAAAACTACATGGATGCTGTCAATTCTGAAATTCTGTGATTCTTTAAGGTTATCTTATCTAAATGCCTCACTTTACCTAAGGATCCCACAAAACCTCTCTGATTTCAAATTATTTGCCCTTCCACTGCACTATCCTATTGACCTCAAAGAAAAAAAAAAGTCCTAGGGGTACAGAAAGAACTGAAGCACAGATAGGGTTAGAGCAATTTGGTACTAAGATAGTCATCAAATTGCCAAGCTTGACAAAATGTTCTCTCATTCTGGGCTGTTTTCCAGGGACTTTAAAAAAAAATTACCTCATTGTGCATGGTCAGCCCTATCTTACAACATCATTGAATTTCATTTAAGTGAAGAATTCACATATCTTTCAGTGTTCTCTGCGGCAAAAATTAACTGGAAATGACAATAGGCAGAACAACAACAAAAGTGAAAGCAACAAAGTAGTTTTCAATTGTTTTCAACCACATTTAATGACCAAACTTTAATGAGAGACAAATTCATCACCATGTAGATATGATAATTTACATGTTTAGAAATTTAAAAATATACTAATATATTATTTCTGTTGTAGTTTAATGAATACAAAAATGGTAACAATGCTAAAAACAATTATTATAAGTCAATGGTAATATTTTATGCACATGTTTGTTTTCTGAGGAGAGAAAAAAGCAGATGGAATAGATGAATGAACATTATATCTGGAATCAGCAGTCAAAGGTTCAAATCCTATCAGTGATGCTGACTTTGGTATAAGGCTGTGGGCAAGTCCCCTGAAATCCCTCTTCTTCCTTCATTTCTTCTTCTGTAAATGGAGAGTCTATGATTAGCTGGCTTTGACAGATCTTTTGACTTTAGATCTTTGATATTTTAATGGATATATGATAGACAGATATATAGACAGATGTAGCTATGTCTATATTTATGGAAGACCTTCTAAATATATCCATATCATTAGACAAATAAAAGCAGTCAAATGGATAGACAGTTGTTCTGAAAAGGATCTGTAGATTTTGGTAGACAGTGGAACCAATATGAATCAACAACATGATGTGAAAGTTCAATAAGTTAACACAATGCTGGGCTACATTAGGAAGGGTATAGCTTCCAGAAAGGTTTATATCTATCATAGACATGTATATATCTATATCTATCGATCTATATCTATATCTATATCTATCTATCTATCTATCTATCTATCTATCTATCTATCTATCTATCTATCTATATCTCTGTTTTAGAACCTAAGAGCTAGAAGGGATATTTGAGTCTAATCTTCTTTTAATTCCACAGAGGTGAAATAATTTGCCCAAAGTCATAAATCTAGGTAGCAAAAAATCCATTTTATTTATATTTTGAAAGATAGATTAAGTATTATAAGTCATACAATAAGTACAATAAGTAACATATTGTGTGTTACTTGGTAATATAAATTTGTGGTAAATAAAAACAATCTGAATTTTTTAGGTGACCTTTTAATCATTTAGTCCAACTCTTAACGCACCCCAATTTATATATGGTAAAATTAAGACTTAGTGTGAGAGACTCTGGAAGTCATAGAAAGAATTTAATTGTCAACTTACTCCTTTCCATTGTGTCAAGTTCAGAAGGTAAAAATCCTTTTCTTTACTTGAGCCACTTTTCACATGTCTATTAGTTAATAAAGAAAGAGGTGGTTTAAGCTTTTTCCTATAACAATAAATGCCAGCCATGATTGGTCTCATCCCACAAATGCTATCATGACTATTTTACAATAGGAAGCAAGTTAAGTAGTATGTTAACATTAAAATAATAAGATATTGTTCCGGTTGTTATAAGGCTAAACTAGTGGTGTCAAAAGAAATTCATGTATATTTTCCCTGTTTTTATTGTACAAATATTAAACAGATGACTAATTTCTTGAATTAGCATGGAAATAAAAATATAACTTTGATTACAGCAGAGGTTTCCAAGTCTTGCATTTTTACTTCTTGAAAGCCTATGATGTAGCATATGCATGTTGTGCAATAAATATGAATCTCTAAGTGTAAATAACCCAAATGTAAGGAATAAAGACAATCCATGTAACTCCTTAATGAATTCTTATAAGCCTTTAATTAAGCACATAAATCATACTGAACCATTTGAATCTAATTGCTTTTTGAATCTGTTGCAGCTCCTGAGCTACATTCTTATTGATCTAAAAATTGAAGAGGGTGTCGGTGACTTTCATACCTCTTAATTGATGCCATTTATTTTCCTTTCTCTGATCCACAGGTCACAGAATTTCCTATTTGACAAGGTACACACACACAAATAGGAATGATGGCTAAGAGAAAATTAAAAGAAGCATAGTAGAGTTTAATTCAATTTATCAAACATTTATTAAGTGTCTACTATGTGCCCAGCTCTGTGGTAGGTACTAGAGATACAAAGTGAAAAGAAGTTCAACATCTGTATTCAGAGAACTGAAATCCTATCAGTTTAGGAAATTAGTCAGTTAAGGTGATCATGGAGCACCCACCATGAATGCAATTTACATGTTAGTAAATATAGGGGATGTAGGGAAGTTCTGCAAATTCACAGATTGTGTGGCATAGTGCTAAACTTTGAATCAGAAAAACTAGACTGGGATTCCTGTTCTGATGAATATTTATTAGATGATCTGGTAGAACTTACTTTCCCTGAGTTTCAGGTTTCTCCTTGGTAGAATGGGAATGATATTTGCAATACCTTGTTCGCCAGGTTTATGTGAAGGTTAAATGACTTAAATTTTGCAAAGTGTTTTGTTATCATTAGAACACTAAATCAATTTCTGCTTTAATTATATTATCAAGAGACAGTATTTTATTATGGATAACAGGCTTCAGAATCAGGAATACTTGGGTTCATGTTTTGCTCTTGAGATACATTGGCAGCGTGACTCCAGAGAATTCTCTGAACCTTTTATGGTTACACAAATATCAGCTTGCATTGGTTGAGTCAGTTAATTCATAGGAAGTTCCATTCATCAGCAGTTCTTAAAATGTGCCCTTGAGACCCCTGAGGGTTCCTGAGGCAATTTCAGGGGGACTGAAAGGTCAAAACTATTTTCATTTTAATACTAAGATAGGATTTGCCTTTTTTGCTCTCATTCTCTCACAAGTGTACAGTAGAATTTTCCAGAGTTTTTAAGACCTGTGAATAACTTTAGTTGTGAATATGAAGATTATCTCTTCTGCAGAAATATACTTTTCCTCAGTAAATGGATAAATTTACAGACAGCGAGACTTGCTGTTTTGCTTGCAATCAATTCATCATTGAAGATCTTTTATGTGAATGCTTAACAAACTTTTAAGTACTGAATAACTTCTTTGAACTTCATGTTTGATCCTAGAGTAACTGTGGACTCAGTTACAATTACACTGAGCATGCAAAAGTAATCACAGATAAGACTACTGACTCCTTAGCATGAATCAAGCCACTGGCACCAAACTGTACTTGCAGTTGTATTATAAACCATCAAACAGTTGCAATTTAAAAGAAAGGGTAAGTTTTACTTACTAATGTTTTGATGAAATAATAAAATGATCAGTTTTACTAAATATAAAGCTTTGAGTAGACATGTTCTTAATATTCTGTGTGAGGAAATGGAAAGTATCCGTAATGCATTTCCATTGTGTATTGAAGTATAATGGTTATTTTGAGGAAAAGTTGTTGTGTGATTGTTTGAGTTGTGAATTGAACTAGCAACTATTTTTTAAGAACACCACTGTTACTTAAAAGAACAAGTGACAGACAAATTATGATTATTTAAACTTGGCTATTGTGCAAACACTTTTTTTTTTCAAAAATGAAAGGAGCGAACCTGTTACTTCAAGGAATACAACTGATGGCATTTATTACCCATAATAAAATTCAATCTTTCAAGTAAAATACAGAAATTCAGAAAATTTTTATTCGTCACTTTGAGTTTGACAGATTCACAACACTTAAAGACTTTTCCAATGAAATCAGGGGTGATATTAATGAATGTGATTTTTCATGTTGAATAATGAAATGTGTCAACATTTGGAAGATATGCATAACACAGTGATCAATATTTTCCAAATGACCAATGCATGGATAAAAGATCCATCCGGACTATGGTATAGATTAATGAGTTGTAATATAAGAAAATACATAATTTTAATTGATTGATTTCAGATTCCACATTGTAACTAACATTTAAGAAAATACCACTTATCAAGTTTTGATGCAACAAAGAATATCCACAATTATCTGAAAATATCCATTTTAAACCAGATTTCTTTCATATAATTCAATCAAAATAACTTATCAAAACAAATTGAATTCAGAAACAGATACAAGGGTTCAGCATTTTTTAAATATCAGCTTTAATTGTTAATACTGAAATTATTGATAAGTAATAACCATTTAAGCAAAGATTCTATGGTATCCATTATTTTTTAAAAAAATTCATTTGTTTATTTACTTTTAGTTTACAAGATTCAGTTCCACAATCCCTTGAGTTTCAAATTTTCTCCCCTCCCTCCTGCCATGATGGCTTACAATGAAGTATAGGATCTAGAAATACTTTCACACTGGACATTAGTCTGGTTGCAAAAATGGGTTGTAACCAATGGAATGAAAAATGGGAAAGAGGAAACAAAACCAAACATGGAAAAGAAAAAGAGCATGTAGTTTGCTTTAGTCTCCATTTAAACTCTGTTTTTTTTCTGGATCTTTCTCTGAACGTAGACATCTCCAACCATCCTGAGAGTTTTAGAATTGTCTTGTAACCTTGTGCTGCTGAGAAGAGTCCAGTTTTTCACAGTTGATTGTTATACATATATTGTGTCTGTCATTGTGTACCAATTTCTCCTGGTTCTGCTCTTCTGACTTAGCATCAGTTTGTATAACCCTCTCCAAGTAAATATGAAATCTATCAGCTCCTCATTTCTTATAGCATAATAATATTCCATTATATTCATATACCACAACTTGCTCAGCCATTCCCCAATTGATTGACATCCCCTTAATTTCCAGTTTTTTGCCCCCACAAAGAGCTGCAATGAATATTTTTGTACATATGGGTCTTCCTTCCACTTCTATGATCTCTTTGGGATACAACACTAGAAGTGGTATTACTGGGTCAAAGGGTATGCAATTATTTATAGCCCTTTGGACATAGATCCAGATTGCTCTCCAGAATGGTTGAATCAGTTCACAACTCCACCAACATTGCATTAGTATTCCAATTTTTCCGCATCCTCTCCAACATTTGTCAGTTTCCTGTTTTGTCATCTTAGCCAATCTGACTGGTGAGATGTGGTACCTCAAAGTTGTTTTGATTTGTCTTTCTCAAATCAATAGTGATTTAGAGCATTTTTTCATATGCTTACATATATATCTTTAATTTCTGCCTCTGAAAATTGGCTGTTCATATCCTTTGACCATTTATCAATTGGGGTTTGACTTGTATTCTTATAGATTTGATTGAGTTCCCTGTATATTTTAGAAATGAGGCCTTTATCAGAGACACTGGTTGTAAAAATTATTTCCCAATTTCCCATTTCCCTCTAAATCTTGGTTACATTGGCTTAACAGCAAGAGATAGTAAGAGAAACCCCATTTAAAGTTACTGTAGACATTATAAAATATTTAGTGATGTACCTGCCCAAACCAACCCAGGACCTATATGAACACAACTACAAAACACTTTTCACACAAATAAAATCAGATCTAACTAATTGGAAAAACATCAATTGCTCATGCCTGGGTCAAGCTAATATAATCAAAATGACAATTTTACCTAAATTAAATTACATATTTAGTGCCATACCAATCAATCTACCAAAAAATTA
>CM053585.1:147206329-147223947 GCA_028646515.1 Pseudochirops corinnae
ATATTATTTACCTAGTTCAGGGGGAAAAGTCAGCACCCTGAACTTCAGAGAATACAAACAGAAGTTACGAACAAACAGAAAAAAAAAAAAAACAGATCAGGAGATGGCTTCCAGCGTCTGACCATTACATGAGTTACCTATTCAGTTACCAGAGAGGGAAACACCAACATCTGGGTTTTTCACAGCCGGGGGGATCAATGGCTGCCCAGAGTCTCTTCTGGCCAAATCACACAACTCTTCTCAAAGTGAGCCCCAAACCAAAACCTCACATCAGGGCATATATATAGCCTTCTCCTGGCTTGGAGAATGTCACAGCCCTCTGGACCCATTGCTCAATCACAAAGCTACAAGGCACAGGCATTCGTGAAAAACAAGCCTTGTGCCACAGGCTCCATGTGACTACATTGAGCCTATTAGGGAACAGAGTATACTTTCAAATCTGGGAAGGTTCTCAGAGTTACATAGCCACTTTAGCAAAGGGCCCAGGGGCAGGGAAGATCTTCAGATTGCCATTACAGTGTTGTGTGTGTATTCATCTCACTCGACAGGGAAGTGGGTGAGGAAGGGGCAAAAGGAAAGGTAGGAAATCAAAGGGAAGACAGATCAAAGAACATAGTGGTCTATCAGGAGCAAAGCAGACTTTAGAGGAGAGATGGGATAGAAAGAGAAAGAAAAAAAGATGAACAAAAGAAAATAGGATGGAGGGAAATACACAGTTAGTAATCAAAACTGTGAATGTGAATGGGATGAACTTACTCATAAAATAGAATTGGATAGCAGAATGGTTTAGAAACCAGAATCCAACAGTATGTTTTTTTATAAGAGACATACATTAATAAGAAATAAAAAGAGATAAAATAAAGGACTAAAGTAGAATCCATTATGCTTCAACTGACATAAAAAAGGCAGACAATACAAGATAAAAAGCAAACAATACAAGAGCAAAAACAGACCGAATGAGAAAGTCTAAGCAGAGAAACTATATTTTGCTAAAAGGCACGATAGACAACAAAATGGTGTCAGTCCTAAACAATACCAAACAGCATGGCATCCAAATCCTAAAAGAAAACAAAAAAAATTACATGAGAAGATAGACAACAAAATAATAATAGGGGACTTCAACTTTCCCCTCTCAAAACCAGATAAATCTAACCACAAAATGAACAAGAAAGAAGTTAAAGAGATGAACAGAATCTAGAAAACTTACATATGATAGATCTCTGAAGAAAACTTAATGAGCATAGAAGGGAGTACACCCTTTTTCTCACCTGTAGATGGCATCTTCACAAAAAATTGACCATGAATCAGTGCATAAAATCCTCACAAAATAATGCAGAAAAGCACAAATATTGAATGTATCTATTTCAGACTATAATACAATAAAATTTATATTCAGGGAAGGTCTGTGTAAGCACAGATTAAAATTTAATTGGAAACTAAATAATCCTAAAGAATGAGTTGGTTAAAAAAAATCATGGAAAAAACAAATAATTTCACTAAAGAGAATAATAATTAGGCAGTGTCAAAATTTGTGGTATGAAGCCAAATCAATAATTAGAGGAAAACTTATATCTTTAAATGTGTACTTTAAAAATAGAACAGATTGATGAATTGGGTATGCAACTACAAAAACTAGAAGAAGAACAAATGAAAAATCCCTGATTATACACCAAAGAGAACACTTCCCTTTACTGATACAAAGTTCCTAGAGTGACTGAGCTGAATTTAAAGTATGATGCTAGTGAGGCACTTGTGTAGAAAACATGTGTTGCCATGGGCCCTCAGGATTACCTTCAGAATCCTGAAAGGAGAAGTAATAATATGACCAAAGAATTTCAACTCAATAATTGCTCTTAGAGGAGGATTGCTTGTGGAATATTTTGTGTTACCCTAACAGGAAATCCTATTTCATTTAGTTATTATTTAATGTGGGACTAACACCTATTTGTGGAGCATGTCCTGAAGTACAGATATGTTTTACCATATACTAACTCAACTGATACTGTTCTTTGTACACAATTTCCTTGGTTTACTTACCTCTGCCTTTTGTTACCATTGATATCAACTTAGAAGTAAATCTATTTGTGTATTAGAGGCCATCTTATAAGAAGTGCTCTTCACCTATGGTTTAATATGAGGGTTAGATCCTTATCAGTATCTACTTCTCCTAGGGAAGGGGAACTAATCAGAATTAATCAATTTACTATAATTATAATTGGATTGATTGGAGTTCTAAATAATTGCAAACAAATTGAGTGAAATTTTCGAGAAAACAAGCACATATATATGTATAGATATATTATATATACATACATCCATACATCTATGCATATATATATGTATATGTATATGTATCCATATATATATATACAAATGACTTAAAAGGTTTTAAGAATTCTATCTTCTCTGGCATTTTAAATTATTTAGCTTTTGATTTCTCAATTCATATTTGAATTTCTCAAATAGGTCAAAGTAACAATTTGCTAACTTACATCACGGAAAGTTAGCCAATGATAATTTAGAAAAATACTCTTAGCTACAGCTTATAGGTCTACTTTGGTCAAAATTTAAATCTTTAATCAGGAAGACTAACTTTCAAGTCAGATTCTCATAAATTTTAATATTCTTCAGTTTCTTGGTGACAATGTTTATACCACATACAGGATTTAGAAAAAAGAAATAGCAAGAAGTATTTAAGAACTGAAATTGTGTATATGTGTATACAGGTATACGTAGACAGAGGGCACAGGATCAATTGAATAGGAAGGGATGATATTTAAAAGGTGAAATTGAGACGTGAGAGAAGAATATAATTAGAGGAGACAAGGAGAAATGGAATGGGGTTAATTATCTCATATAGAAGAGGCAAGGGATAACTGTTACAACGGAGGCAAAGAACAGCAAGGCAAAAACGAATGGGTCAACCTTACTTTCATTGAATTTGGCTTAGGGAGGGAATGACATACACTCTAAAGTGGGCATCTTGCCCTACAGGAGAGAAGGGGGGGAAGCGGATGAGAAGGGGAATGATGGAAGGATGGGCAGCTTAGGAGGGGACAGGGACAAAGTAGAGAGTAGAACAAGTGGGGGGCAGGATAGCATGGAGGGAAATATAGTCAGCCTTTCACAATATGTTCACTGTGGAGATGTTTTGTGTAACTACACATGTATGGCCTGTATTGAATTGCTTGTCTTCCCAGTGGGGATGGGTGATGAGGGAGGAAGGGAAAGAATCTGGAATTTAAAGTTTTAAAATCAAAGTTTTAATACATACATATATATATAATATATATTAAATATATAAATTATATATTTAAATTTATATATTTAATTTATCAATATTAATTTATTAATATTAATATAATACAATATAATAATATTAATATAATATATTAATATTAATATTTTATACATTTAATTTATTAATGATATATTTAAATTATATATATATTAAAATATATTAATTATATACTAAATATATATATTAAACATTTGATTTTAAAACTTTAAATCCATCTTGCCCTACCAGCAAGAGGTGAAGGAGGAGGATATAGGAGAGAGCAGATTGGGGCAGGGAGTATAAAGTGGGATTACTGTTTTGGGGTGGTGGGCAGGGGAAATACAGGGAGAAAATTTTTAACTCAATGTCCTGTGGAAATGAATTATGTAAGCTAAAAATAAACAAAAGTTAATTTTAAACATATTCTAAGTCACTATTGATTAGAGAAAAGCAAATTATAACAACTCTGAGGTACCCCCTCACATCTATGAGAAATGATAAATGCTAGAGGGGGTGAAGGAAAATAGAGACACTAATGCGATGTTGGTAGACTAGTGAATTGATTCTAACCATTCTGAGGAACAATTTAGAGCTATGTCCAAAGGGCTATAAAACTATGCATGCCCTTTGATCCAGAAATACCACTATTAGGTCTGTATGCAAAAGAGATAAAATAAAAGGAAAAATATCCTATATATACAAAAATATTTATAGCACTCCTTTTCATGGTGGCAAAGAACTGAAAATTTAGAGTATGTTCACCAATTGGGGAATGGCTGAAAAAGTTGTAATGGTGTACTATTTTGCTATAAGAGATGATGGGGGCAGGTGGATGGTCCAGTGGATAGAGCACTGGGCCTAAATCAGGAAAGCCTGAGTTCCAATATAGCAGTGTGACTCTGGGCAAGTCACTTAGCCCTGTTCGCCTCAATTTCCTCACCTGTAAAATGAGTTAGAGAAGGAAATAGTAATTCACTGTAGCATTTTTGCCAAGAAAACCCCAAATAAGGTCATGGAGAATTGGACATGACTAATACAACTAAACAACAAAAATAAGATATAATGAGGGAATCATTTCAGAAAAAAACATGGTAAGACTTACATGAACTGATACAAAGTGAGGTGAAAAGAACCAAGAGATAATTGTCCACAGTGACAGCAATGTTGTAATGATGATCAACTGGGTAAGATTTGGCTACTCTGATCAATATGATGATCTAAGACAATTCCAAAGGACTCATGATGAAAAATGGATCACTTCCAGAGAGACAACTGATGAACTCTTGAGTGCAAATTGAAGCATAATTTTCTCACTTTCTTTACTTTTCTTTTCTTTTTTTGTCAATATGGCTAATAAGGAAATATGTTTTGCATGAAAAAATAAAATGGAAGCCACCTTTCATGGTGACACCTGTAACACATTAAAAAAAAAATGTTCTTTGTCACCATGAAAAAAGCTGCCATAAATATTTTTTGCATATATAAGGTATTTTTCCTTTTTATTTTATCTCTTTTGGATACAGACCTAATAGTGGTATTGCTGGGTCAAAGGACATGCACAGTTTTATAGCCCTTTGGACATAGTTCCAAATTGTTCCCCAAAGCTTTTGTGACTTCCACGTGTTAACAAAGATTGTTCAAACTTAACAGAACTAGGGCAAATCTGCCTCCAGAGACCATCACTTCCCCTGCTATCCTATCATATGGACTATTTCCTCCTCTCTCCAAACTCAGCATTTCAATTGACTTTACAGTTAAAATAGTAAACAGCTTGTCACCTGCTGTTCCATCCACATACTTAGCTATCTCTCCTGAGTGTATAAAAACCCTGTTTAAGTTCCCTCTTTTGGCACTCCCTCCCCAAATTACAATTCCTTGACCCTGACTAAATGCCTCACTTTATTTATTGATCACCTAGTTGTTCTGAGTTTTTTTTTGGCTTGATAAACAGGATGTGATTTCTGTACTCAGTTGTGCCAATTAGTACCTGGGTGACTTTGGGTGAGCCACAAAATTTTTCTAGGTCTCAGTTTCTTCTTCGATAAACTCAGGGGAATCAAATTGATGGCATCTAAACTCCTTCCCAGAACTAAATATATGATCCTCTAACCATCAGTGCCTGACACATAGAAAGGACTAACAATGTTTATATAGTGGAATGGATTGGAATACACCTCAAATTAAATCTTGTCACCTAAAGCAAAAGAAAAAAAAATGATGCAGTTAAATTTGTAGTATCATTTGTCAAAATCTTTCCTCATATTGTTTCCTAAAGAAAGGAGAGAAAAAGACTATTTCAAAAGATTTACCTAGATTAACTTTTATTGTTAACTGTATATCTTAGTGGCCATTAAGTAGAATTCAAAATTCTTTGGTTTCATCAATATTCTTTCCATAACAAGATTTCAGTGATACTTAAACTTGATAACATTTGTGAAGTGCTTAGACCTGTGTCTGCCACTAATAAGAGCTTAATAAATGCTTTTCCCCTTCCCTTCCTAAGACAGAGTGTCAGTCTATCCCTCTACATGATACTAGCCTTGTGAAGAATGACCACTAGTACATTTTATAGTCTCTCTCTGACAGAAAATAGAATAATAGGGTTGCATCAAGGAAAAAGAAACATTATTCCTAGACAAGGAAATGAGATTGATAATGACTTATCTGTGATTTGCATGGTCAATGTCACTAACGTTTTGGTATCTGCCTAAGAGGCTATGCAATGTGAGTGTTCACTCAACTCTAAACAGGAAATTAATGTTGCACTCTGACTTAAATACTCAACAAGAAGTGACTTTATCTTAGCCTTCTTTTATAATATTTTTATTGTTACTTGTTAGGTGTCATGGATGTCATGAAGACTTACGATATTTGTAAAAGAGATAACCAGGTCATTGTCCTAATGTCCAGCAAAGCTTAGTGCATATTTATGAATAGAGGTAGCTAATTCAAAGGAGAGTGGTTGATGAAGTAGATGAGATTTGGAGGGTATGGAGGAGGGGGTAAAGGGTAATGCATAAAGCAAACATTGACTGAGAAAAGAGCAATATTACCAAGAGAGCTCTGGAGTAGATTGGAATTTTCCTCTTTATATGGAAATATATTTCCTCTATAAGATGATCAAAGTGCCCTTTTCTCAAAATATTAAATTTTAAATAACAAAATTATAAGGAAAAGTGGGCTGGGGAGACCATGAAGTAGTTTTGCATAGTCCTTTCTTTTAGTTAATGGACCAGTCACTTTAAGTCATTCCTTCAGGAAAAGCCTAGCATAAGTTTACCCACCTGTATTAGAAGCAGATAAATCTTATTAATGAGGGGAGAAATGCATGAAAAGTCCAGTGTTAATATTTTTTTTAATTTAAACTCAGTAGCCTCTTCATTAAAAAAAAAAAAAAAAACACAATCCTTAAGGGAGCGATGGTTTCACTTAGTGAGGCTTTTATGATTATCATTATGATCACTGTGATTATTATTATAGACAAAGGAAGTTCATATAGGATGTCTATTAGGGTGATCTAGGAGGTTGAATTTTTGTAAAACTTTAAGAGCAGTAGAAATGGTTCTGAGCATTTGAAGAATGGAAACAAAAGACAATCATTCTACTTCCAAATTATCTCCAATGCAATGAGTTTACATTTAAAAATTGCTTTAGGATTTGCAAAGTACTTTATTTTATTTGATATGAACAAAAACCCTACAAGGGAAAGACCTTAATTGTCTTCATTTTACAGATAAAGAAATTGAGGCTGAGAAAGTTAAGAGGCTTACCCAGAGTCACACAGCTAGTAAGTATAGAGGTAGCATTTGAATTTTGGTTTTCTAGGTCCCAAGTCCAGCATTAGATGCACTGTGCTTTCTAGCCAGGTCTAAAGAAGAATGAAATACCAGAATTGATTATTTTTGTCTCAGTAGAATAATTATAGTTTAATGAATATATCTTCAGCACGATTAATATTTAGATTTTGTTTTCAGACTTATGACTTCATTAGGAAAGGGGAGGGAAATCCCTATATAGAATCTCACCTACCTGCTTTAGATCATCAATTCAACTGCAATTAATAATATGAGATAGTTGTCAAGAATAAAGAGAGTTTAAGTGATATGCCTATGATCACATAGCTAGTGTATGTGAGAGAGAATTTGAACACAGGCCTTTCTGATTCAGAGGTCAGTCCTCTAGCTACAATGTAGTACATGTGAGTGGTATATATCTGCATCTGTCTCCATAGAATCTGCATTGGAAAATGAAGTTTACTGATTATGTTTTTCCCATACAAATAAAATCACATATTTTGTCCTATATATGTATATATATTCCATGTGTAAGTATGAACATATGTAAGCATATGTAAGTATTCATACAAATATGTCTAATGTATACTCACACATCAATACATGATGCATATGTATTGGAATGTGTGGTAAAATGGAGTGATTACATGTCAACCCGGTTTTTAAATATTGGCTCTCACTCCACTCTTTTTAATCATATAATTTTAGACAAGTCAATTCCACTCTGGGTATAATTATTTTCATATGTAAAATTTTAAAAGTCTAACTAGGTAAAGGGCTTATAACCTAGACCCTATGATTCTTAAAAACATACTTCAATGAATCTTTAAAAACATAATTTCCTTCATTATGCTACATATTTTATTTCATAAATTTACAAACTTTAGCCTGAGGAGTCCATAAGCTTCACATGACTGCTAAAGTGGTCCATGTTACAAAAAATGTAAAGAACCCTAGACCTAAAAGATTTCCAAATTTCTAGTTGTGAATTCCAAAAATGCAGTTATCCATGCACATATATTTATACAGTGAGAACACTGGAGTAGGATAAACTAGATTGTCCTAAAGAATATCCAACTTCCAATTTTATGCATATTTGAGTAGAAGAAGAGAGAGAAATATTTGAAGTAAATGATAAGAGACAGAGTAATTGATTTGGAGGGCTTTGGAAGAGTGAAACATGTCCAAAGCATAAATGGAAGAAATAAATTGAGGAAAATTTGATTAAAAATTTCTAAGTCCATAAGCTTGTCAAATTGTTCTTCCAGGTTTAAGAGAGATATAGGATCATGTTCAACTATGGAGGATGTACAGCAAATTATGAAGGATCAAAAAAGGACTTACTAATGAATTCTAGGGAGTAGAGCCTAAAGGAAGACTCAAAAAGGACACAGAACATGTAATTGATAATACAATAAAACGCATAAGAGAAGAAAAGTGAAACAATTAGAGATTTAAACAAATTGATACATTGGATTAGGGTTTCTACCAAATTTGAGAACAAAAGAGGAGATTGCTACACGACTAAAGGGTAAGTAGTTATGGCTATGATTGTGGAGTTGTTGAGAAAAAAGAAATAAATTTAGTATAGAGATAAGTGGCTGTAAGATTTTTTTTAACCATGTGCTTAAAATTGAAGCTTAAAGACCCACAAATAGTTTCAAAAAATGAGGCTGAAAAAGTTCAAATTTTATGGATGCTAATGAAAATTGATCCACAATTTGCCCAGATTATGGGATATTTGCATTTATTCCATAGTCAAATGAAAGTTACTTATGTTCTAGGATAATTTCCCTGCTGGAAGAAAAAGTAAAGAGAATTACAGAACTTCTTCTTCATTCTCCAGATTGTTAGGCAGAATAAAGATTCATAAAGGAAACAAAAACAAAGCTTGAACAGATAAAAAGAGAAACATGAGGTAGAAGAGGGTAGATTTCACATTGTCAAGAAGATAAAGAATGGAAGAGTGTTATATGGAAAAGGAAGTGAAGGAGCGCTTGTACGATTAGAACTTTAAAAAATCAGCAAATTTTCCTTGAGAGAAAAGAACTAAATGGTTTAAGGAGGAAGAAGCTTCTGGTTTTTTTTTTTTAATTTTTGTTTTGTTTTGTTTATTTTTATTTTATGTCATTCATTTCCATGAAATTTTGAGTTACAAATTTTCTCCCTGTCCTCCCCCCTACCCACCACCCCAAAACAGTGATCCCACTGTATACCCTGTCCCCCAATCTGCTCTCTCCTATATCCTCCCCTATCACCCCTCTGACTTTCCAGTAGGGCAAGATGGATCTCCCTATCCCAGTGCCTGCATAACCCATTTCCCAGTAGCATGTAAATAATAATAATAATTATTATATATTTATGTATATATTTTTTACCATTTGATTTTAGAACTTTAAACTCCAGATTCTATCACCTTCCTCCCTCATCACCCACTGAGGATAGACACTGGAAAGACAAGCAATTCAACACAGGCCTCACATGTGTAGTTATGCAAAACATCTCCACAATGCACATATTGTGAAAGACTGACTATTGTTCTCTCCCTCCTAGCCCTCCCTCTACTTGTTCCATTCTCTACTTTGTCACTGTCCCTTTACAGAAGTGTGTACTTCTAAAAACCCTTCCCCCAACCTGCCCTCCTCTCCATCATTCCCACCCTCAACCCCTTCCCCCCTACTCTCCTGGAGAGCAAGATACCCAACTTAGAATGTATGTCATTCCTTCCCTAAGCCAATTTCAATTAGAATTAGATTGACCCATTCCCTTTTGCCTTCCTGTTCTTTCCCTCCATTGTAACAGTTATCCCTTGCCTCTTCTATATGAGAAGATTAACCCCATTCAATCTCTCCCTGTCTCCTCTCATTCAAATCCTCTCCCACCTCTCAATTTCACCTTTTAAAATATCATCCCTTCCTATTCAATTGATCCTGTGCCATCTGTTTATATACACATATATACACACATTCACATATGTATTCATATGCATATATACCCTCCCATATAGACATATGTGTATGCATACATTTATATACATTTATATTCCCTTCACCTATCCTCATACTGAGAAAAGTTTCATAAGTTACACTTATCGTTTTCCCATGTTGGCACATATATAGTTCAACTTTGATAAGTTCCTTGTGATTTCTTTTCCCTTTTTACCTTCTCATGCTACTTGTATTTGAGTGGAAAATTTTCTATTCAGTTCTGGTTTTTTCCTCAAGAATGCTTGAAAATCCTCCACCTCATTGAATGACCATATTTTCCCCTGAAACATTATACTCAGTTTTGCCGGGTAGGTGATTCTTGGTTTTAATGCTACCTCCCTTGATCTCTGGGATATCATATTCCAGGCCCTTCGATCCCTTAATGTGGAAGCTGCTAGATCTTGGGTTATCCTGATTGTATTTCCACAGTATTCAAATTGAAAAAGATCCCAAAAAGAAAACTCCTAGGAATGTTATATAGCCAGGCTCTGGAGTTTCCAGATCAAGGAGAAAATATTATAAGCTGTGGAAATACAATTTGCTCCTTGATCTGGGAACCCCAAAGCTTCTTGTTATAAGAATTGTATGATAGAGGCATGGAATTTATTACATAAGAGTTTATATACAGGAGAAGCACAAGAAGATGATTAGTGCTAGTTGGTGATTCCTTGTTCAGGGATACTCATGCCATTACCTGTCAATCTGAAAAGTCTAGAGTTTGTTTTTCTCTTTGTTTGTTTTTTATTAGACATATTTTTGTGAAATGTAAGGGAAACTTCAGCATGTCCTTCTTGATCAAACACCATCACTTCTGGATTGATCTCCAACAATGGTAACTCCTTAATTTTTGTGATTCTTCCACTAACAAGTGCCTATTAAATGTCGTGAATTGGATCTACTGTACAGATCTGAAACTCAACATGCCCAAAACAGAACTAATTATATTTTCACCACACTCTCCTCTCTTATAATCTTCCCTTTCTTTACCAAGGACATTACCATTCTCCCAGTGCTTTACACTCACAGGCATGGTGTCATTCTTGATTCTGTACTGGCACTGAGCCCACATCTCCAGTATGTTGCCATATTTTGTCATTTCTACCTTCACTATATCTCTTCTGTAAGCCCTCTTCTCAATATTTGCATTCTCACTCTCCTGGTACATGCCACCTTCGTGCATCACTGTAATGGTAATGGGAATTTGAAGATCTTCTGACCCTGGAGGAGGCTATATATACCTCTGAGGTGAGGTTTTGCTTTGGGGCTCACTTTGGGAATTGTTGTGTGATTTGGCCAGATGAGATTCTGGGCAATCATTGAGCCCCTCTGGCTTTGAAAATCCAGATGTTGGTGCCTCTCTCTCTAGTAACTAACTGTATGTGTGTAATGGTCAGACAGCTAGAAGCCTTGTATGTTGAATTGTGTTATTTTCTCTGTATTTTTTGTCTGCTTGTAACCTTATTTGTATTCTCTTAAGTTCAGGGTGCTGACTTTTCCCTCTGACCTAAGTAAATGATATATATTTGAATAAAATAAGATTATTAACTCTTTTTGAGTTACTTTCCTTTAGAAAAGCAGATCTAAGAACCTAGGCTAGCAGCCATCCTGGGTATGCTAGGGTGCTTGCTGCTATAATCATCACATTTCTGGACTATTGCAATAGCCTTTTGGTTGAATTTTGTGTCCCAACTCTGTCTACATACCAGTTCACCTTCTAGTCAGTTGCTAATATAATCTTTTTAAAGAAGGAAATTTAGACCTCACACAAGATCACAGGTTCATTTATTTAAAAATGAGGGAGGTCTCTAAGGCCATATAGTACAATCCCTTCATTGTACAGATGAAGAAACTGAGGCCCAGGAAGTTAAGTGAGTTGGCCAAGACCACACAGGTGGTAAGTGTCAATGTTGAAACCATTCAAATATATAATGCTGATAAAAATTTTCTCACCAGTAGAGCTATCAAAAATAAGGATGGAATGGCCTAGAGAAGTTGAATTCTTTGTGCAAAGGCTAGATGTCCAGTTGTTCAGAATTGTATTGCAGGAATTAATGTGGTTTTTGATTTGGAGTAGATGGCTGTTAAGGTCTCTTTGCACTCAAATTCTATAATTCTCTAAAGACAGAATAATCAGAACCATTTGAGATCTGCTTAGAAACTACAGTTATCATAAGGAATTGTGTCTACTTAAAATTCAGTTGAGAAAGAAATATATCAGGTTACCCATAATCAAGGTGGAATTTTGAAGTCGTTTACTTCCATAACAACTTAAATTCTGCTAAGTCAGAATCACAATCTCCAAATTGTTGCATATTACTGTGGTTTTAACAGTTTCCCTGTCAAGTCTCAAAGAATATCTTCTCAATTTTCTTGATCTTCTACAAGTAAAAGGTGTTAGCAATTTGTATTCAAATATTGCTAGCCCTACCATTGTTAGGTAGTCTGTGTTGTGCTGACTTATTTCTGAGAAGTCATATACAATTTCATTCCTATGTGGGAAACTGCACCCAATACAACATTAAAATACAAAAGACCAAATTTTAATATCACTATTAAAACTCAGTGCTTCTATTAAAAATGCATGATATTGTGACTCTACTACTTCTGTAATGACTTGAATTCTAAGGATTAGCAAAACTGAAATAAGGATTTTTTTATTATTTACATCTCCAAATTAAAGTAATCATTGTCTCATGCAAACGTCCAGAATATTTGTCTCTGAAGTCAGAGGACATAGTTGTCTCTGATATTTACTGCCTGTGTAATTTTTGGCAAGTCATTTACTTCTCTAGGGTCTAGGCTCGTAGGTAAAATGTGCATTGGACCATATTGCTTTGAAGGTCCCTTCTAGCACTAAACTATGAATCATAGTTTGTGGATTGTTTTTTTTTTAATTTCCATGTAAACATCAAAAATAAATTTAAAGATATGATGGCAATATTTTAACACTAACAATAACTCACATTTATATGGAAATTAATTGTTGTATAATCCTTTGTGGACATTATCTCATTAAATCCTTACAACAGGCCTGTGAAGTTGGTGATACTAATAATACCATTGCTGTTTTACAGATGAGGCAACTGAAACTCAGAAAAGTTACGTGACTTGCTCAGTCATACAATTAATACAGAGCTGAAATTTCAAGCAGGAATTCTACTTCTAGTTTGATATACATGTGTGTATGCATCTATATATCCACGTGTATATACATAAAGATTTATATATCTTATTCTAGAGCTGATCCCACAACATGCTACATAGTGCCTTTTTTAGTAAATACGCTGTCCTCTGACCTTCAAACTCTTGTTTTGTTGATAGCGTTCATTTTTACATCAGTATATTCCTGATCCCCCATCCAGTCATCCTTAATAACAGAGAATATAAAAAAAAGAAATCAGGAAAGCTAACCAACACATCAAGAAAGTCTAACATTATATATGGTAATATATAGTGGTAATACACTTTTAAAAATGCATAAATGTAGATTATTTCAAGGAAAAGAGGTCAATATGTTTTTATCTTGCTCCTCTATATGATAAAGAAAATAACACTGAATTTCTGTCATAAGGCACTGTGAAGATTGACTAATCAGATACATGGATGTGAACTCTGATAACATGCTGGGTATTATGAAAGGAGCTAATCAGTCCCTTATACTTGAACCTGATATAATGATGCTGGTAAGTATAATTATAGCATGATAACAGTAGAAATGGTGTTGTAGGAAGTACTTGTCCAGAAGATCTAGATGCTGAGAATGAAAAAGCAAACAAAGAGAAATGAAAGTTGGCTAGAGGTCAAAAAAAAGGGCAGGGAGAGGATGATGAAGAAAGAAGAGATGGTTTTTTAAAAATTTAAAATGCTTAAAATTCTCATCTAGTCTCCACCATTGGAACAGGGATAGACATTGTAGACAAAATTCGGAATTGGAGAGATCTGGAGTTGTGTCTTAGTCTAATTCTTGAATAATCTTAAAAGATGTAATTTCTTCTCTGTCACTCACACAAAACCAGGAGCATGATCTCTTCATTATTATATCACTGTATACTAAGCCAACTCCTAAGGAAAGATTTCTAACTTTCACTCATGCTTTTTGTTTTTCTGTTTTGATAATTCTACTGCCTGTGATTATAGAATATTATACATGCAGAATATTCATTAGTATACTCTCTTTCAGGATTATCAATTAAAATCACAATAAAGATTTTTATTGCAGATATTATGTTTGTATAAAGTTTATGAAAATGCATCCACCACTTAGTCTCCTGGTAGATGCATAGCATAAAATGCATAATAAGACAATACCTACCAACATAATAATAATCATGCCATTTGTATGAAGGACAGATAAATTTGTTTGAAATAAAAAAATAATCCCAGCCAAGAAACTTCAGAAAGATGAAGTGAACCTAGTGTTGTTTATAAATAAGGAGCAGGTAAGGTGAAGAAAAATGTAGAAAATGGAAATTCAGTTAAATTCAGCATTTATTTATTAAGTGTCCTTTATGTGAAACACTGTAGTTCATTCCCCCAAGAAGTCTACTCACTCATTTTCATTGAGGGGATACTCACATAAAAGGTTTTTAAAAAGTAGTTACAAAAAAATATAATGTTATTTTGAAAGGGAGAGAGTACAAACACACAAAGTTCATGCACAAAGGTTTCATAACCTTTGAATGACACCACAGGTAGTTTTAAGTCTGGTATTGTTCACACCCCTTTAATTTCTAAATTCATGTTTTTAGTGTAATCTAACATTGCATTCATTATTTTAATGCCCATCTCTTCCAATGTTAGGCTTTTTTTGCTACTCTTAGCCCTAGAAAGGGATATAATATATTCAAATAGATATCTATATAGACATATGCATACTTAGTTTTCCTAACAAACATTTCTGAATCCTCAGAGAGCCTTACAGACAACTAGAACATCAGTTCCATTTAATTAGGTGCCTGCCTTAGTGGAATAAATACATTAAATGACCTCCTTATGAATGCTCTTTGTTTTCCCTATTCTCATTTTCCTTAACTGCCTTCTCTCTTTTACATTCCTATAAGCAAAGCTTGGACTGCCTGCCTTGCCAGAAGAGCTGAGCTGCTGAAGACTCTGGGAACTATAATTCATTCCAATATGGAAAGAGAAAACAATGAGAGAGCAGGATCCGCCCCTCCTCCCCCCCCCCCCCCCCAAACAATGGAGCCTTTAAAGATCTCAAGTTAGAGCAAAGAGGAAAGAGGTCCTCGGGCTTCCCTGACTCATGAAGTAGCACAGTAACAGCTACAGCAACATGCCTAGCCCTTGGAAATTATAGGGGCAAAAAGCTAAAGTGGGAAGGTATATGACACTGTGTGTATATGTGTGTCTGTTTATGTGCACCTATACCTATGTATGTTTAAAATCCTAGATATCTCAGTAGACTGGAGTGTAGAGGGAGAAAAGATAAAAACAACAAAAAACCACATTTTTAAAAATGGAGAAATTGAAAATTCCTTGCTATATTTATTTTAAATAGGTCCAAATGTCACCTGTTTCTAGGCATCTTGCCATTCCTAAGATTTTTTTTTTTATTTTTAAAGACTGCATTTAAAATAGTTGATCTTCTTTCTCATGAATACTTCTGGTTAACAATGTTCTTTGCATTTCCTTGTTTCTCTTTACTGAGGGCATTGGGAATGCTTTGCCAGAGCACTGGAAGCTAAATGGATTCCTTTCAAGGATTGAATTTCTAAAGAATTTGAGGCATTTTAAATCTCCCCCCATCATACTATGTTGTGATCTACTAATATAGGGGTTTTTAACTGTTTTTTTTTTTTCCTCATAGACAACATGGGCAGTCTGGTGAAATCTACAGACCAACAATCCAAATTCACATGCCCCTCCAAAAGTCCCTCCTACTTTGTCTTTTAAATATGATGACTACAAATGAGACCAATTATGTTGAAATACAATTATCTACTTAAAAAAATTCCTGAACCCCAAGTGAAGTATCCCTGATCTGGTGGTTATAAATCAATCCAACTAATTCTATCTCTTTTGCATAGCCTTCTTCTATCTTACTTTTTATCCCAATTGCCCATCTATTTTTAAGTGCCACCACTTTCTCTCATATTAAGATTGTATTAAATAACTCCACACTATTTAGTTTAAATTGCTTAGGAATCTAATCAGGTAAATATTTTCTCATATCAATCAATGAGAGAACGACCCTCATACAGGACCAATTCATTGACTCATGATATTTTCAAGTGGCAGTCCATATTGTTTCTCTCCTTCTACTGTGAAACTTAGACTACAAGGTCAATTTATCTCAGGAGTTTTGAGGAACAGCAGGACTATAACTGATTGAGTGTTTGAACTAATCAGAACTAATAAGTCTATAGCTGATTGAGTGTCTGCACTAATGATGGGTATCCCTCTCCACGAAAGAAGATGGACCATTAGCTGCTAAAACAGATGCCCACAGTCCTAGGTTTGAAATGAAACAGATCAATGTAAATCATTAATTACGTTCTATGTAAATCATTAATTGAGTTGGAGCTCTGAATGACCATTCCATCAAGACATAAAGGAGATCTAGTTATAAAAGTAGAACAAATACTTAAAAAAAAAAAAATAACATCTTTCAAGGTTCATGACTGAAATTATTCCTGCTTCAGAAAATAATAAATGAATAGAAATTCATATTATCTACTTACATGGATTTTTTGGATAATGAAGATTTGGTTTTTTGAAGCTATTATGTTAGGTACAAGGAAAATAAAAAGAAATATAAGTAATGGTCCACGGAACCAAATGGCTAGCAATCTAGTAGTATTTAAGAAGATTAAGGAATATAATATTAACCAAATTTAAAAGGAAGTAAATATGTTTCAACAGTGAAACAAATAATAACTATAGGCTGCAGTGTTTAGGGAAGACTTTTTACAAGATGTAGCATTCAAGTTAGTCCTAGAATGATGCATTGTATTCTGAGTCTAAATAGACCTTGACTATAAAAGGGTTTGACCATCAAGTTAAGGAATTTGGATTTTTATTCTGTGGAGGATCAGGGATTATTTTTAAGGAATTCATATGATGAAAGCAGTCTTTTAGAAAGGTAAATTGCAAAATTTGCACAAGGACTTCTAATTAAGATAATTACACGAAAAGTTTTAAGCAAGCATAACTTCCCTGAAAGGCACCTAATAAAAACAGATAGAGCCATCTAAAAAGAATCATAAATAAACACCCCTGAGCACCTCTATACGTGAAGGGGTATATTCCAAGGGTTAAGGCCATCTGCTAGAAGAGGCCAGAGGAAAACTTGGCCAAGGACAACTGTAACGCCATGCACCAGCAGATTCCCAAAGGAATGCTACTGTGAACAGCTTTTAGAGTTCAGATTACAAAATATAGTGAACACTCTGTTTATTCCATTACAAATCAAGACAAACATTCAAAATATTATAATATTCACAACATTACATCTTATCACAGAAAATGGCCACACAGTTTTCACTACAGTGGCCACAGTATTCAGAACAAGGAACAATAGAATACTCAAACTTCCACTCA
>CM053585.1:147224447-147246963 GCA_028646515.1 Pseudochirops corinnae
TCTCTCTGGAATTCTTGCTTATGTACACACCTCAGCCAATCCCCTTCTTCCACATCCACCGGGGAGTTCATGCCTTCTCAACAATGGGACAGAGTTTGCACCTTCCACACTTAGCACTTAGTACTGTCCATCCACTTAGTACTAAGTGCTAAGTATCCTGCTAAACCAATTACTATTACAACAACACAAATGGGAATCTAGGATCACCAATCTCTCCCTTCTTCCCCCACCTAGAAGACAGTCCAGAAGCAGCACCATTACTTATGAGACAGCTCCAGAGTTCAAAAAATGAGAAAAATTATTAAAACAAAACAAGAAAAATAGAATAAGTTAAATGTCTATTACCAAAAGTAATTGACTTAGAAAAAGGACTAGAAAAGACAATTGAAGGGTCATCAGATATCTTGAAAACCATGATCAAACAAAAACCCTGAATATCATATCTCAAGAAATTGTGAAGAAAAACTTCCCTAAATGATTAGATCCAGAGGGCAAAATAAATCTTAACAATAATTTCTTCATTATTGTTCTTCATTCTTTCTTTTGTTCTTTCTATTCTTCTTTCTATTGTTCTTCATTCATTCTTCTTCATCTCCCAAAAGCAAGTTCATATTGAACAAACCCCAAAGTACTACAGCCAAAATCTGGACTTTTCAGGTCAAAAAAGAATTCTACAAGCATAAAGTAACTGAGAGATGAAGTACCATGGAACTCTAGTCAAGATCATAAAAGGCTTGACAGCAACTGCTCCCAATAGTATAAAATCTCAGAATATAATGTATCAAAAGGTCAAAGAAAAAGCTTACAATCAAGAATAACATATGATAAAGCTTAATTACAAGTGGAATGGACTGTTTCCCAAAATACAAATGGACCCAGAATTAAATTAGTAACTTTTGGTGAATTTCTGTTGAAAAAATCATAACTGTATAAAAACTTTCAAATGGAAACAAAATATTCAAAAGAAATATAGGCAGACATAGATAGAGCTAAATGATTATCACATGAGAGACAAAGCCAAGATGGCAGAGAGAAGCCAGGAAGTTGCCTGAACTCTTCCCAATTTCCCTCAAAACAACTTTAAACCATAGCTCAAACAAATTCTGGAGTGACAGAACCCAAAAAGGACAGGGCGAAACAATTTTTCAGACAAGATAGCTTAGAAGAACAACAGGAAAGATCTATCTCACTTGTGTATCAATGAATCAAAAATGGATAAATTGTAATCAGGCTATCCAATAAGATAAAAATCATATGTACGTACATACATATATATCTATATACTATAAACTGTATATAGCATATATATGTGTATACTATAAACAAAAATAAATCACATTAGGCTTAAAGGAACCATAGACAATGTGTCAATATCAATATTAAGCTTCTGTGCTCCAAATGCCATGGCATAACCATACATAATTACTTCTTCTACCCTTTTCCCCATGCCATCATATCTTCTTTAGCAGATTGTCCCCAGCATCATCCCCCCTCATCTCATTAATCTTCAGTCACTTCCTTTATAATGGCTGCTTCCCTTTTTCTGTCAAACACAATCATGTCTCCCCCACACAAAAACAAAATAAAACAAAGACAACAATAATATCAACAAAATCCCTCTCATTTGATCTATATCTGCTATGATTCTATGTATCTCCTCCTTTTTGTGTCTAAATTCCAAGAGTAATGTATATAAATGCACCAATCTGTACCTTTTCACTAGCTCCCTTCTGTGTCTAGAATATTATTCCTCCCCATCTCTGGCTTCTACTTTCCTTGACTTCCTTTAACAGTCAGCTCAAACCTTTCCCACTAGTGTTTTCTCTTTAGGATTACCTCTCTCTTACACTGAGAAAAGAAGAAAGGTAGTTGGTAATTTTAGATAACTTTCCCTCGGAGATGGAGTGTCATGTGTAAGGAACTGTAAGAACCAATAAGTTATAGGACAATGCATTGGCCCTGTGAGGTGAGAGTGAGTGAGGACTCTAGAATAGCATCCAGAATGTGAACCTATAACACATAAAAAAGAAGATTTTCTCCTTACCGAGGTTAACTCTTATACCTACACACACAAAGTCATTCTAGTCCATCTCCTACAAGAACTTGCTCCCTCTGTCACAACCACAGTGTAACCTATTTTTAATCTTTCCTTGTTTCTTAACTCCTTCCTTATTGTCTACAAACATGACTACATCTCTCCCATCATCAAACCCCCCCCCCAAAAAAAACCCACAAAATCTCCATTTGATCATTCCTTCTTAATTATCTTCCTTTAGCTCTTCTGTCCCTTGGCTAAACTGTTTAAAAATGCCATCTTGAATAGGTACCTCTACTTTCTCTCCTCTCACTCTCTTCTTAACCTATTATAATCCATTCAATAGAAACTTTTATCTCCTATATTACAAATTACCTCTTAATTGTCAAGTATAATGGCCTTTTCTCAGTCTTCATCCTCTTTGACCTCTCTGTAGCCTTTCATATTGTTGATCATCTTATCCTTGATACTCTCTTCTATCTAGGTTTTCTGGTTACCACTTTCTCCTGGTTCTTCTTCTGCTGATCCTATCACTCTTTCTCAGTCTCCTGTCCTGTATCCTCATCTAGATCTCAACCAGGTGTTCTAAATATAGGTGCCCCCTGCAAGTTTTTGTCCTGGAGCCTCTTGACTCTTCTACCTCTCTCTTTCTCTCTGTCTCTCTCTCTGTCTCTCTTTCTGTCTCTCTGTCTCTCTGTCGCTCTCTCTCTCTGTCTCTCTCTCTCTCTATATATACACACACACACACACATACATATATGTATATCTATGTGTGTATGTATGTATATATGTATATACATATATAAACTTTGGTTGGTGATCTAATCAGTTCCCATGGATTTAATTACAATCTCCAGTCTGATATTCTTAAATCTACCTTTCCTATCCTAACCTCTTTGCTAATCTCCATTATCACATCTCCAGTTGCATGTCTTATTTTAAATCCCAACTAAGTTAACCTTTTATTGGGGAAAGACTTTCTGATTCCCTCTTAATTCTAGTGCCTTCCCTTTTTTATTTCCCCCACCCTGTATATCCTGTATTATAATACTTATAACTGTTTATCTGCTTGTTTTTATTCCCCATTATATTGTAATCTCCTTGAGAACAGGGACTCTCTTCTACCTTCTTTTATCCTTAGTGACTGGTACATTGCTTAACACATAGCAGGAGCTTAACAAATGAATGTTGAATGATTGACAAAAATGGAAAGTTAATAATATATTCCAAAAGAATACATGGGTCAAAGAACACATCATCATAGGAAGAATAATGTTACTGGACAAAGTATTTGCTGCATGAAGTGAAAAATGAAGAATCTTATGATAAAAGATCAATAAGAAGATAGCTGTAATAGTTCAAATGTAAGTTAATGAGTTCCTAACAAAAATGTTAGGATCAAAGGTCAAAATATAAATAATGAATAATTGGTAGGATTCAGTGAAAATCAATGTAATTCAGGGGCAATGTAGCATAGTGCCTAGGGTGGAAGCCTAAAATATAGGAAAACCTGGGTTTAAATCTCACTTATGACACATACTGGATGTGAACCTTTGCTGAATCATTTAAACTTTCATATTCTAGTGAACTCCCAAAGACTATGAGAAGAGAAGAGAAGGTGCTGATCTACATTAGTACAGGAAGTTTCCTCACCTGGCAGTTTCTGTTCCAGTCCCTCTCCTAATGTAATCACTGATTATTTGACATTTTAGGAACCTATCTGAGATGTTTAAGGTATATTTTCACTAGCATCATATTATTTTTGAGCTGGAATATGTCATCTTTACAATGAACAATAAAGTGTAGCATATCTCTTTTATTCTGAGAATGCATCCTAACATGGAATGAACAATTTTCTATAACAGGTTACAATGTTGACAAGTGTTGCAACCAGGGCAGTGCTTCCGAGACTTTGTCATATCACTAGCAAGACTTTTGATGAAGGAGTTTGGAAAAGGGGCAGCTAGAGGGGGAACCAAAATCTAGGGAGCTTGCTTCCTCCTCTTGCAGTTTTTCTCTGCACCTCTGGTCCCAAAGTCATAGCCCCCTATATTCGTAGTAAAACTACCTTGTTCCTTCTTGTCAGCATAGGTTGTCATGCCTCAGGGCTTTTGTTTGTTTTGTTTTCCTTTTCTTTTTCCCATTGTACCCCTCTCTTAGAGTCCACATTTCTCCATTGACTGTAATTCTCTCTTCTCCCTTCACCTATTCCATCCATTGATAGGAACTGAGGTCTGTAGCTGTGTTGCAGACATATTTTCTAAAGAATAAGCTGCCCTTCCTTTAGTGAGACTGAACCTGACCAGCGTAGACTTACAGACCTGGGGGTTGATATTCATTAGTGAAATTCATTAGCCACCCAATCAATCAAGGAATAGGGAGCTCTTCAAGTTGCCAGCACTCTCCAGCCAAGACAAGATCACTAGACCTTCTCACTCTCTCTGTGAGCTCCTCCCTAGCCTGTTCTGCCCCATCCCATTCTCTCTCTGTCAGTGGCAGTCTATTTGGCAAACTGGCTAACTACAGTTCGTTTTGAAATCTAAAAACAGTTTAAATCTATGATTTGAACATTTGTCTGTCATGTCCTTATGAAATTTGTGTGCTTTTGACATTTCCTATTTTCACTCTTTCAAATATGGGCATCATTCCAAATAAAACCCAATAGAGGAAAAATTTCCCCAGATTTATAACAGAGAGTATATACCCAGATAATTCTTGGTCAGGTGAATGGCCTATTTCCTTTAAATCAGCACCCATAAATTCCACGGTGGTGAGACACAGATTTTTACTCTGATTAACTAGCCACAGTCTGATTCATAAATTGTGTTATGAACCCTTTATATCACCATCAAGGTCTGTTACTAGAACACAGAAAGCTAAGTACAAGAAGGAATCATCAGTGTTCCATGGGAAGCTCCTCCTCTGTTGAGGAGGGAAATTATATTTAAACAATTATATTTATTAAATCTAAACTTAAAATTTGAATTTTAAATTTCTTTTAAATCATTCATAACATTTCTAATACTGTTTAAGGTGGTAAAGTGTCTAAACATTTGAAACATAGCATATGGATTAAATTTTCTTGAAGGAAACAAATTCAAATCCAAGAAGTTACGTTCAGATTTCTTATTCCCTGATAATGCATCACATTCAAGGTCCTAAAAATCCACAGCATTTGAAACAGTCAGGCTGTAGAAATAGCAAACAAAGGATCCTAGAAGTATCGCATTCTATATTTAACAAGCTAAGCAACCTTTTACTTTCGCAAGTCCTAGAACACTGAGCTTTATATTAGTGCAGTAATGATACATTCATACTAGAGTGATATTTTTTGGCATTTTCCAAAGCTTGTATACGTGAGATATCAATTTTTCAAGAGAAAAGAAAATTAGTTATTTTAGGTATCAGGCTTGTCTCTGAGGATAAACAGTAATTAATCCAGATAATTAGAAGTGCTACAGTGAAAATCAATGAAGATCCTATAACATGAAGAATATGGAATCTAGGTTTGACTAAATTTTTCTTGTTTTACCTTTAATGACTAGACTACTCCTGAGACCATAATCAATAACTTATCAAATAACTTGTTTTCCAAATTTATAGCAGTGAAATTTGCAATTTACACCATGTTTAATCAGTGTATGTTAGGAATATACTCTATCTTTGCCAATTAACTGCAGATTGTCATGATCAGAGTACCATGTCAAGTGGTTTTATAGGAGCTGCTCAATTAAATCATCGGATTTTTTTTTTAAATTATGAAATCCATCAAAATTCCTACCAGGATATGCGTTGTGAAGATAAAACTGCTTGTTTTTATTTTTTAATATTCTTTAATTAGTAATTAGAGTTGGCCCTAATTATTGGTGAAGTAGGTAGCTGTCCAGAGAACATGAACTGAAAGGCATCAAGTCTCTATAAGCAAGGCATTATTAATTCCATAAAATATCCAATATCACATTTCAGATCTAGTTGATGGGGATTCAGTGGTTAATGCCAGTCACCTTTCTGGGAAGTTTCAGGACATAACTTGTTATGTAGAAAAGATAGACAACTAAAATTGAGAATAGAGTGGGAGCAATGAATACTATCACACAAAATAGAAATCAAAGCTAAGAGTTATGAAGATGAACACCAACCCAGAGTGACCTTCAAAATACAGATGTTACAAAGCCAAAGTCCCATTCATAAAAGTAACAAATCAAGGCAGCAACCAAAGACAAACAAATATCAAAAAGAAACTGGAGCTAAAATTGCAGAAGACCCTAAGTAAGAGAAGTGGTATCATTCATAGAACTTGGAGACAGTTTGATCTAGGAGAGCTATAAAAAACAAAACTAAACTAAGTTACCTATCTTCAACTCCTTAGCTCCTTGAATAGCATAAAACAAAATAAACAAAAACATAAAAGTGAACAAAACCTAGATATATCTAAAGAATAAAGTTTAAATAGACCAGAAGGACTCTGAGGTAGATTTTTTAAACAATGCTAACCAATAGATCAACCAGATTTTCAAAGTCAGGGAAAATCTGTAGAACTGTAAAAACAGCAACTACAACAATAACAAAAAAAAAAAAAAAAAACAATTGCATATGAACTTGATACTACCTTCAGTAAAATTCTCATAAGCTTTTATATTATTTCAGTAGCCTCAAATTCATCTCCCTGCCCCAAGACTCTTTCAAAACTTCAGTCCATTCCACATACTGATACTAGCATAATTTTTTTAAGCCCACATGACACAGTCTGTTCAAACAAATCTAATGGCTTCATAGAAACTCCTCTACTCAGTTATATTTTTTTTTATTTTTCTTTTTCCTTTTTAATGTTCTTCTTTTTTTTATTATGAACCTAGTAAACATGAACATTTCATATATAAAGAACAGAAAATAGTGTTATTTATGAAATTCATAACATATATGATCATGTATATGAAATTAATACAATATATTAAAATACATTAATATATGCTTGTGTATGTGTGTATGCATATATATGTATATATAAATATTAACATAAATTAAATATGAAAACTTTATGTATGGTTTAGTTTTCTTACAGTACATATTAAGATTTCATAGTGGTAACAAAACTGCCCTGAAAAAGTACCCTTCTGAAATACTTTCTGCTTTTTTTCAATATTCTTTTTAAAAAATCTTCCCTTGGGCAGCTAGGGGGCACAGTGAATAGAGTAACAGCCCTGGAGTCAGGAAGAACTGAATTCAAATCCAGACACAGACACTTGACATTTACTAACTGTGTGACCTTGGGTAAGTCTCTTAACTCCAATTGTCTTACCTCCCCCCTCAAAAAATTTTCCCAATTACATGTCAAATAATTGTAACATTCTTTTTTAAATTTTGGTTTCCAAATTCTCTCCCTCCTTCCCTCTGCCAAATCTCCCTGAGATGGCCAGCAATTTGATATAGGCTACATGTGTGTGGTAATGCAAAGGATATTTTTATTCTAGTCATGTTGTTAAATAAAACATAGACCAAAAACAAAACAAAACAAATGAGAAAAATAAAGAAATGTTTTAAAAGTACACTTCAATCTGTATTCACTCCATCATTTCTTTGGAGATAGATAACTATTTTTCTCTTAAGTCCTTTGGAATTATCTCAGATCATTGTATTGCTGAAAATAGCTAAGTCATTCAATGTTCTTCAGCTTACAATATTGCTAATACTGTGTGCAATGTTCTCCTTGTCCTGCTCATCTCACTTTGCATCAGTTCATGTAAGTCTTTATAAGTTTTTCGGAGAGCAGTCTATTCATCATTTCCTACAATACAATAGTATTCCATGACAATCATATACCACAGCTTATTCAGACATTCACCAACTGATGAACTTCTCATCAATTTCCAATTATTTGCTACCCCCAAAAAGAACTGCTATAAATATTGTACATAGAGGTACTTTTCCTTTTAGTTTTGCATCACTTTGGAATACAGCCTTAATAGTTCTATTGCTATGTCAAGTAGTGGTATTGCTAGGTATATTTTATAGACTTTTGGATATAGTTCCAAATTATTCTCCAGAATGGACGAATCAGTTTACAACTCCATCAACAGTACATTATTGTCTCAATATTCCTATATCCTCTCTAACACTAGTAATTTCACTTTTCTGTTATATTAGTCAATCTTATTGAATTATCTTGATTACTCTATAGATCAGTGGTTCTCAACCTTCCTGATGCCATAACCCTTTAATATAGTTCCTCATGTTGTGGTGACCCCCAATCATAAAATTATTTTTGTTGCTACTTCATAACTGTAATTTTACTACTATTATGAATCGTAATGTAAATATCTGATATGAAGGATGTATTTTCATTGTTCCAAACTGAACATAATCCACAGGTTAAGAAATGCTGCTATAGATACTTTCAGATTATATAATCTGAAAACTGTCCATAACTTTTGACCATTCATCAATGGAATTTGACCCAGTTCTCCATATATTTGATAAATGAGGTGTTAATCAAATTTGACTAGAAATTTGACTCAATTCTCCATATATTGGATAAATGAGGTGTTTATCATAGAAACTTCTCTGATTTTTTCACATTTATAATGACTTTGTATTTCTGTTCAACTCTTGTCTTTTCATCAGGAATACTTGAAAGTCCTCTATTTAATGGAATGTCTATTTTTTTTTTTTACCAAAGGAATATACTCAGTTTTGATAGGTAGGTGCTTCTTGGTTTTATCAGTAGCTCCTTTGTTTTCTGGTATATCATATTAAGAGCCATCCCACGTTTGATATAAAAGCCGCTAAATCATATGTTACTGTGGTTCCATGATTATTCCTTCCAGATAGGTTCCAAGCCATCCATGCCTTCTTATCATCCTGTGTGACTTTTTTGTTGTTGTTGTTCCTTCCCATGTTTGTCATGAGGGGTCCTCATAATGTGCTAAAAGTCTTTCTCTGTAATCTTGACAATGTGAGGATATAGTACATGGACATTGTAATAGCCAGCCCTTACTATTGCCATGTGATTATTCCATCTTCTTTCTCAAAAATACTTTATTGACATTCATTACTTTTTTGTAGTTTCTTGTTTGATGGTGTTACATCATATGTATACCTATACAACAATAATATAAGTGCACATGTGAATACACACATGTATGTGTATATTTTATACATACATACATACATACATACATACATGTGCATGTTTGTGTGAGTGTCTGTGTATGGCAGGTAATTGGCACAGTGTATAGAGCACTTACTGGGCCCCGAATCAGGGAGACCTGAGTTCAAATCCAGTCTCAGACACTAATTAACTGTGTGACTCTGGGCAAGTCAGTTAACCTTGCTTGCTAAAATTTCCTCATTTGTAAAATGAGCAGGAGTAGGAAATGGCAAACCACTCCAAGGTATTTCTTAAGAAAACCCCAGAAGAAGAAAACTTCATGAGCCCCCCTGCCATAACTACCTCAAATACCTTGAAAATATGACTCTAAACAAATTTTAGAGCTCTAGAACCCACAAACTCTCCCTCTGAAGGAAGGCTGACAGGTGGACAGGAAAGGTTCAAAATAGCATGCTGGGAGCCGAGCCCAGCCCCACATGAAACCATGGTTTTAGCCCCAGGGTGTCCAGGACAAGCCACGGTTGAAGCATTTGGGAGAGTGCATAACCAGCAGCTGTTGTGGTTTCCAGAATTATCAACTCATAATTGCCAAAGACAAAGTGAAAGGTCAGTGAAACTTGGGTGTATTTGGGGGACACAGGGGAGTGGGTCCAGCCATCTGAAACCAGAGCCAGAAGCAGTGGAAGCAGCGGCCCTGCAGCTGCCTCCATGTGACTGCTTCAGAGCTCCTAGCCCATAGATTGCAGCGCAGCCAAGCAATCATTCAGAGGCTAAGAGCTCTTGCCTTAACATGCCTGGATTGGGATTGTGGTCTTTGATGGTGGTACTGAGATGCCTGACCAGTGAGCCAAAGCTGGTGGGGGCTGTAGAGAAAGTGGCTTCCTACTAGCTCTGGCAGCTGCAAAAACCCCAGCAATTTGAGACAAAGCTCTCCCTTCTGGAAGCACAGTTCCATGGCAGCACAGAGCTAAAAAATCAAGTAATTGACTGGCAACATGAGCAGGCAAAGGAAGCAAAGTAAGCATGGTAATCCAACTTTAGATTCCTGTGTTGGGGGACAAAAAGGATCAAAGCATGGAACAGGAGGAAGACAACACAGTCAGAACTCCTGCACCAAAAGCTTCCAAGAAAAATGTAAACTGATTACAAGCCATAGAGGAGCTTAAGAAGGATTTTGAAAACCAAATAATAGAAGTGGAGGAAATATTGGGGAGAGAAATGTGAATGATGCAAGAAAATCATGAAAAGAGAGTCAACAACAACCTGACTGAACAAAATAACACCTTAAAAAATAGACTAACTCAAATGGCAAAAGAGGACCAAAAAGCCAATGAGGAGAAGAATGCCTTAAAAAGTCAAATTTGTCAGATGGAAAAAGAATCTCAAAAGCTTACTGAAGAAAATAAGTCATTCAGAATTATGTTGGAGCAAATGGAAGTGACTGACTTCATAAGAAATCAAGATAGTACTAAAAAATCTAAACAGATGAAAAATAGAAGGCAATGTGAAATATCTCCTTGAAAAAACCACTGACCTGGAAAATAGATTCAGGAAAGACCATTTAAAAATTATTAGACTACCTGAAAGCTATGATCATAAAAAGAACCTAGAAATCACCCTTCAAGAAATTCACAAGCAAAATTGTCCTGATATTTTAGAACCAGAGGGCAAAATAGAACTTGAAAGAATTCACTGATCACCTCTTGAAAAAGATCCCAAAAAGAAAACTCTTAGCAATGTTACAGCCAGGTTTCAGAGTTTCCAGATCAAGGAGAAAATATTACAAGCTGCCAAGAAGAAACAATTTGAATACTGTGGAAACACAATCAGGATAATGCAGGATCTAGCCACTTATATATTAAGGGATTGAAGGGTCTGAAATATGATATCCCAGGAATCAAGGGAGCTAGAATTAAAACCAAGAATCACCTACCCAACAAAACTGAGTAAAATTTTTCATTATACTCAGGGGCAAATATGGTCATTCAATGAGGTGGAGGACTTTTAAGCATTCTTGATGAAAAAAACCAGAGCTGAATAAAAAGTTTGACATTCAAATACAAGAAGCATGAGAAGGTAAACAGGGAAAAGAAATCATAAGGAACTTATCAAAGTTGAACTACTTATATGCCTACATGGAAAAACCATAATTGTAACTTATGAAACTTTCCTCAGTATGAGGATAGTTGAAGGGAATATAAATGTATTTATATTTATATATAAATATATATGTATATATGCATATATTTATATGTATATACACATATGTCTATATAGGAGGGTATATATGCATATGAATACATATGTGACTGTGTGTATCTATGTGTACAGGTATACATAGACAGAGGACACAATATCAGTTGAATAGGAAGAGATGATATTTAAAAGGTGAAATTGAGAGGTGAGAGAGGATTAGAATGAGAGGAGACAGGGATAGACAGAATGGGCTTAATTATCTCATATAGAAGAGGCACAGAATAACTGTTACAATGGAGGGCAAGAACAAGAAGGCAAAAGGAAATGGGTCAACCTTACTCTCATTGAATTTGGCTTAGGAAGGGAATGACATATACTCTAAACTGGGTATCTTGCCCTATAGGAGAGTAGGGGGGAAGGAGATGAGAGGGGGGATGATGGAGGGGAGGGCAGTTTGGGAAGAAGGGTTGTTAGAAGCACATACTTTTGTAAAGGGAAAGGCACAAAGTAGAAAATAGATACAAGTGGGGTGTGTGATAGGATGGAGGGAAATATAGTCAGTCTTTCATAATATGTCCATTGTGGAAATATTTTGTATAACTACACATATGTGGCCTGTATTGAATTGCTTGTCTTTCCAGTGTTGGTGAGTGAGGAGGAAGGGAAATAATCTAGAATTTAAAGTTTTAAAATCAAATGTTTAATATATTATTATTATTATTATTATTATTACTATTCACATGCAACTAAGAAATAAGCTATACAGGCACTGAGTAGGGAGATCCATCTTGCCTAACCAGAAAGTCAGAGGGCTAATGGGGGAGGCTATAGGAAAGAGCATATTGGGGCAGGGGGTATACAGTGGGATCACTGTTTTGGGGTGGTAGGTAGAGGAATGACAGGGAGAAAATTTGTAACTCAAAATCGTGTGGAAATGAATGATGTAAACTAAAAAATAAACAAATATATAAAAAGGGGAAAACAATAAAATGGAGTCAGCAAGAGTCAGACACAACTTCACTGACTGAACAACAAACAAAAAATTTACATACATACACACATATAGACATATGTGTTTGTGTGTTATGCATACACACACTCATTGTGCATATATACACAAATACATATATGCATATGGATGGAAATTAAAGGTTGTGTACTTCACTCTTTATTCCGCTGGATTTTCAAATATATATTTAATTAGTTTTTTAAAAAATTATGGATGCATCCAGAATTGATGGTTAGTCAAATGGTACATACAACGAACTGAGCACTGGGCCTAGATTCAAGAAGACTTAAATTTAAATCTGACCTGAGACACTTACTAACCATTTGACCCTGAGCAAGTTACTTATTCTCTGTCTGTTTCCTCATGGGTAAATTGGGAATAATAATAGCACTTACTATGGTTGTCATGAGGATCAAATGAGATAAGAGTTGTAAAGTACTTAAGAGGATCCCTGGAACATCAGAGATGCTACATGAATGTTAGTTGTCATTATTATTAGTAGTAGTAATATTGACTTGTAATGTTCCTAGGCTTGATGCAACTAGTATAATGTCATCTATGAAAAGCAGCAGCTGAATGAATCTACTATACATGGGGAATCCTCTTCAAGTTTGGATCGCATTTGCAAAATAAAAAGCAAAAAAAAAGAAAAACATAATATGAAAAAAATCTAAGAGACCTGTATTAATTTGTTTCTGCTAAGGAATCTATAACTATATGCCCTTTTATGTTTCAGTGGTTAAAGGATATAATTGATTCTCATTATGGGCAAACCATCTATCAGTATCAATACCAAACAAACCTTGTCATCTTGTGAGATTCTTGTCTATCTTCTCCAAAAGTCCTTTATAAAGGATCTATCAAATGTGCTGGATATATTCCTTTAGGTTGTATTTGTATGTCTATACATGTTAATTGATTTTTTTTGTCTTTACATCAAAATAATTGTAATACTCGCCACCAGATTGAACCCTTCCTGGTGACAAAGAAGAATAATGAAGGGAAAACTCCTATGGTGACAGCATTTGTCAGTATCTGCATTTTGTTCTCTAAGACAGTGACAAATGATGTTTGTCTGTCATTAGGTAGGAGGTATTATTTTCTGACCTCAAGTACTGTTATCTTTTTACATTTACATGGTGCTCAACTTTCCTTATTTCATTTAAATGATTGCAGTCAAATTGTAGAGTGTTCTTTTTTAAAATTTTGCTCTGAATCCATTCATAAAAGTCTTTGCTTATTTTTCTGATTTTATCACATTCATTATGTCTTACCATATATTATATGCATTTTACTCACATAGTGTTTTTTTCAGGTACTCTAATTCATGGGTACCTACCTACTTTGTTTCTAGTTCTTTGAAGCACAAAAACTGAATATATTGATATATAGTAGACCTCTGTTTAATCTGACTTGAACATTCTTGAATTATGTGCCTTTATACAGGTGCCTTGATGTTGGCCATTCCAATTTTTCTTCTTATTTGTCATTTTGTATCATATGAGGCAAAGCTTCTAAATTGTTTTAATTTATTAAAAATTAATTCCTACTGCAACTCTATTTGCAGCATGTTTATGTGGTTTTTATTTGAAAATAATGCATAAATTTTGGCCATTTATTTACCTAGTTCTTTATGTATTTTAATATATCTTATAAAACCATGCAGCACCAAGGATTCTCATTTATTATTTCTTTACTCACATTATGACTAGTTCACCAATTTTTCTAGTTATATGTTATAATACTTATGATATCTTTGAGGCCACTTCTTGAAAGCAAGATTTCACTGGTAATACGTTTCAGCCTGTTTAAAGTTCCCATATATCTCTCCATTGTCCTTTGTTTTACCCACAATTTTGATTCATCAGAGACTTCTTTGTTTCATGATTTTTAAGCATAAAATATTACAAGAGGATGAGTTTATAGACACTTATTTAAGAAAGATATGAAATTATTCCAAATATATATCTTATAAGAAGGAATACATCACCAAATTGTCCTATTTAAATGGTCAATAAAGTACATTTCTAAACTTGATTCAATTCCTTCTGAAATTTAAAATTCATTCCAATCAAACCAGGTTTATTTTGTGCTGGTGAGAGCCAAGTGATTAAATTTTTCTTTCAATTTTGAATAGTATGATGAGTCATTTATATAAACATTTATAAGACTGATTGCTTAGCTAGCCCATAAATAATTTCTGGCTTAAACAACTCCATTTGTCTATTCATTATTTATAGCCAATTTAACACTTATTAAATAACCCAGTGCTCCATCATTAACCTTTCATGCAGATGATGTGGCCCATCCACGTAAATTTAAGGAATACCTTAAATATGTTGGGCCTGCTCCACTTATGGATTTAAAATTATGTTGATTTGTCTAGTTTGAAGAAGCAGTGTTCTCATCAGTATGTATTGTCATAACTTATTGTAACAGCAGAATTAAGGAGACATTATGAAATCATGCAATTAACAACTTGGAATCAATGGGCAAAGAATGCAGAGGAACACAATTGAGTGATTTTATCATTATAAATTGTGGTGTCAGGAAAAACAGTATGGCTTTTTTTCTAAAGTATGGCTTATTCTCTAAAAACTTCTCTCTAGCCCTATTACTTCATGATTGTAAAACTCAAATCAGCAACTACTTTCCACTGAAGTTTGCAGAACCACTGAACTATAGATTATGTCATCTTTGTTTCTATCTCAGTTACCAAGCTGTATTCAAATGGCTTAGTCTCTGTCGAGGAATAAGAAAAAAAGCACAGTTAAAATGTCCAAAATAAATCTTCAAAAATTTAAAATTCATCTCAATTAGTTTTGAAGATTAATATATTATCCATGTCTGCAGGTATATACATTTGTAATTATATGTTTCTTTGATTTTTTTTTTCTTGCCTATTTGTTTTGTTTGTTTTTCTTGCCTATTTGTTTGTTTTTCTTGCCTATTTGTAAAATAAGAGGATCTTTTTCTGACTTACCCAAATATTTTTACTTAAATAGCCCAAAATTTTTAATCAACAGTTTGGATCAATAAAAAATTGATGGCAAAAGATGAAATGGCTTAATAATACATACTGATTAATTTTAAAGGAAGGAATAATTGCTCACTAAAGATGCTTCTCTACAAATTCCCTTTCTTCCCAGAAAGAACTGGACACCAGTATTACTTTTCTTAAAAGAGATACACATCAGTAAATATTATCCTATGAATGACATTGAATAAATCATGTCCTTAATTTAGATTACACAGAGCAACTAAGCACTATACAGGAGTATTCTTTCATTTTTTTTCTTTTTAATAATATTTCATTTATTCATCTCATTCATCCGTTCATTAACCAAATATTTATCAAGCAACTCCTACAGGTACTGTACTAGCTTTAAGGGATATAGAGGAAAAATGAAACAACTGTCAGGTAGTTTATTTTTTTTCTTTTTTAAATTTTACTTGAGAATTCATTTATTCATTTTTAGTTTTCAACATTCATTTCCACAAGATTTTAAGTTCCAAATTTTCTCCCCATCTCTCCCCTACCCCCAATCCCAAGATGACAAACATACTGATTACTCCTTCCCCCAACCTGCTCTCCCTATATCCTTCCCCATCCCCTTATCCTTTACTTTCTTGTAGGGCAAGATGTATTTCTATATCGAAATGCCTGTATATCCTATTTCCCGGTCACATGTAGCAAAAAAAAAAAAATTAACACTTGTTTTTAAAATGTTGAATTCCAGATTTTTTTCCTTCTTCTCTCCTCACCCACCCCCACCAGGAAGAAAAGCAATTCAATATAGGTAATACATATTTAGCTATGCAAAACATTTCCATAGTAGTCATGTTCTAAAAGACTAAATATATTTCCCTCCATCCTATGCCACCCCCCATTTATTCTATTTTCTCCTTTGACCCTATCTTTTTTCAAAAGTGTTTGCTTCTGACTACCCCTTCCCCCAATCTGCCCTCCCTTCTATCATGCCCCCTCTTATCCACTTCCCTGCTACTTTACTGTAGGGGAAAAGAAGGCGGAGCCATGATGGTAGCATAGGAGCAGCAAGGTACAGCAGCTCCCACATAGCCACCTCAAAATACCCATAAAATATGATTCTAAAAAAAATCTAGACCTCTAAAATGCACACGAATATACTTGCTGCTGAAGGCAGCTCATCTAGGAGGGACCATCTCAGTGATGGGAGCCAAAACCAGCCCAGCCTGAAACAGTGACTTGGCCCTGGGGGCAGCCTGACGAGCTGAGCCAAGCCACAGCTGGAGCTTCAGGAGAGCAGATCAGTGGCAGCTGTGGCAGTTTCCAGAATTATCAAGCCATAAGAAAAAAAGGACTAAGTGAAAGGTCAATGGAGCTCGGCTAAAATTGGGGGAGAAAAGCGGTCCTGTCAAACTGCCTCCAGGGCAAGGAAGCGGAAGAAGCAGAGGCCCTGAAGCCACCTCCACGTTGCTGCTTCAGAGCTCCCAGCCTGCAGACTGCAGGGGGGGCCAAGCAATCGTTCAGAGGCCAAGTGCTCTCATGTTGAGCAGCCTGGATCCGGATCATGGTCTTCGGTGGTGGTCCTGGGGTGTGTTTTCAGTGAGCCTAAGCTGGTGGGGGTTGCAGCAGCCTCCTAAAAGCTCCAGCAGCTGGGAACACCCCAGTGATTTGGGACAGAACTTTCCCCTCTGGAAGCAGAGTTCCACAGAGCTAAAAAATCATTGACTGGCCAACCATGAGCAGACAAAGGAAGCAAAGTAAGAACAGCAACCAAACTCTAGATTCCTTCTTTGGGGAAAAGAAGGATCAAAGCAGGGAATGGGAGGAAGACAACACAGAACTCCCACACCAAAAGCTTACTGTAGGGGAAGATACTCAATTGAATGTGTATGTTATTCCCTCTTTAAGCCAATTACAATGAGAGTAAAGGTAACTCATTGCCTTTCACCTCCCTGCTCTTCCCCTCCATTGTAATAGCTTTCTCTTTCCACTTTTATGTGAGATAATTTACCCTATTCTGCCTTTCCCTTTCTCTTTTTCCCAATAATTTCTCTCTCACCTCTTAATTTTACTTTTTAGGTATCATCCCTTCATATTCAATTCACCCTTTGCCCTCTGTCTATGTATACATGTACACACATATACATACATACATATATGTATGCAAATCTATGTGTGCATATATATACATACATATACATCCACCTATACATATATACATACATATATGTGTGTGTATATATACATATACATACATACATACATATATACACCTTCAACTATCCTAATACTGGGGAAAATTTCATGAGTAACAAATATTGTATTTCCACATAAGAATGTAAATAGTTCATCTTTAATAAGTTCCATATGATTTCTCTATCCCATTTGTCTTTTCATGCTTCTCTTGCTTCTTGTGACTGAAAGTCAAATTTTCTGTTCAGCACTGGTCTTTTCATCAAGAATGCTTGAAAGTCCTCTATTTCATTGAATGACCATATTTTCCCCTGATGTATTATACTCAGTTTTGCTGGGTAGGTGATTCTTTGTTTTAATCCTAGCTCCTTTGACCTCTAGAATATCATATTCCAAGTCTTTTGATCCCTTAATGTAGAAGCTGCTAGGTCTTGTGCTATCCAGATTGTGTTTCCACAATACTCAAATTGTTTCTTCCTGACTGCTTGTAATATTTTCTCCTTGACTTGGGAACTCTGGAATTTGGCTGTAATATTCCTAGGAATTTTCCTTTGGGGATGTTTTTCAAGAGGTGATTGGTGAATTCTTTCAATTCCTATTTTGCCCTCTGGTTCTACAATATCAGGGCAGTTTTCCCTGATAATTTCTTAAAAGATGATATTAGGACCTTTTTTTGATCACGGCTTTCAGGTAGTCCAATAACTTTTAAATTATCTCTCTTGGATCTATTTTTCCATGTCAGTGGTTTTTCCAATGAAATATTTCACATTTCCTTCTCTTTTTTCATTCTTTTGGATCTGTTTTGTAATATCTTGATTTCCCATGAAGTCATTAGCTTCTATTTGGGGCAATCTAGTTTTGAAGGAATTATTTTCTTGAGTGAGTTTTAGAAATTCCTTTTCCATCTGATCAATTCTGCTTTTTAAGCCATTCTTCTCCTCATTGGCGTTTTGGGCCTCTTTTGCCGATTGAATTAGTCTATTTTTAAGGTGTTATTTTCTTCAGTATTTTGGTGGTCTCCTTTAGCAAGCTGTTGATTCATTTTTTTTATTATTTTCTTGTAACCCTCTCATTTCTCTTCCCAATTTTTCCTCTACTTCTCCTACTTAATTTTTGAAGTTCCTCTTGAACTCCTCCATGGCTTGTCACCAATTCATATTTTTTTTTGGAGGCTTTTGATGCAGTAGTTTGACTTTGTCATCTTCTTCTGGTTCTATGGTTTGATCCTCTTTGGCACCAAAAAATGATTCTATAGTTTTATTTCCCTTCCTGTTTGCTCATCTTGCCAGCCATATACTTGACTTTTGAGCTCTTTTCCATGGTAAAACTCTACTTTCAGACTGGAGAATGCTGTGTCCCAAATTTATGGGGCTTTTCACAGTTGTTGTCAAAGCTTCTTCTAGGCACCTAGCTTAGAACTGTGAAGAGGATTGTCTCTTCACAGCCTCAACAAGCTATTCCATACCAAGTTCTCCTCACCCCAGAAATGCCACCCAAGACACTGACCCAGATCCAAGCAGAGCTAAGCAAGATAATCCCACCTCAGCACCAGCAGAGAGATTCTAGCAACTGCCCTCTGGTCAGTTGCATGGTCTCCCTACCCCCTGTGGGCCTGAAACTGTGGAAGCAGCCATGCTGCTGCTGCCACCTCTGCCACCTTGGGGTCAGGGGCCAAAATATACAGTTCCAACAGAGTTTCCCCACAGACCTTTCACTTTCTTTTTGGTGTTTATGGGCTAAGAAGTCTTTAAACCACCACAGCTACCAGTGATTTGATCCCCTGATGTCTGCTGCAGTTGGTCTGTGCTGCTGGTCTGTGCCAGCATGATCCATGTCATACCACACTCCACTCCCAGCCTGGTGAGATAGACCTTTCCTGTCAGTTTTCCAGGCCGTCCTCAGATGGAGACATATATCATTCTGTCATTTTGTTGGGTTCTGTAGCTCTAAAATTTGTTTAGAGTCATTTTTAGAGGTATTTGAGGTAATTGGGAACAAGTTCAAGTAAGTTCCTGCTTTTACTCTGTCATCGAGGTTCCATCTCTATAGCTTATATTCTTTTGTGGGAAATACAAGATAAACATACACAATGTATTTAACATATATTTATTTTACATTTATATATTACTTATATTACTAAATCATTTATAAATGATATAATTTATTTATTAATTTATATCACACATAAAATAAAATGTTTAAAACATATACTATATATATATATACATATACATATATACATATGTATATACATATATACACACACACAAAAGATAAAATATTTTGCAGAGACTATTAGCACCTGGGAGGGATCAGTAAAGGCCTTATGTAGGAAGTTTCACATAAACTGAATTTTAAAGGATGCTATGACATGCAAGTGACATCTAGGCATTGTGTTGGATAGAGTATTAGATTTGGAATCAAGAAGATTGGTCTTCATGAGATCAAATAAAGTCTTAGACACTTAATAGCTGTTTGAATCTGGGCAAGTTACTTAACCCTGTTTCCCTCAGTTTCCTTATCTGTAAAATGAACTGGAGAAGGAAATGGCAAACTGCTACAGTATCTTTGCCAAGAAAATCCCATATGGATTCGTAAAGAGTTGTACATGCCTGAAAATGCCTAAACAACAATATGATATGCTGAGTTTGTTCTAAGATGAAATGTGAAAAGTTTTTAAATTTAATAAGCAATTATTAAGTGTGTACCATACAGTAGGTACTCTCCTAAGTACTAAGGATACAAACACAAAGTAGAAAAGCTCTTGAATGATGTTGTTCTTTAATTTCTCTCTCCAGGGGGCAGAGTCAAGATGGCAGCATAGAAGCAGGAAAACTCCACAGCTCCCCCCATAACCACCTCAAAGACCTAGAAAATATGACTCTAAATAAATTTCAGAACTCTAGAACTCATAAAATGGCAGAGAAACAAGGCTCCCACTGAAGGCAGCCCAGCAGATGGATGGAAAGGGCTAATTGCAGCATGCAGGGAGAAGAGCCCAGCCCCATGTGGTTTTAGCCCCAGGCCATCTAGGAGAAGCCAGGGCTGGAGCTTTCAGGAGAGTGGATCACAGGCAGCTGTGCTGGTTTCCAGAATAACCAACCCATAAGAGCCAAGGACAAAGGGAAAAGGTCAGTGGAACTCAGCTAAATTTGGAGGAGAGGGTCCAGCCCCTGCCTCCAAAGCTAGAGGCAGTCTGAACCAAAAGCCCTGCAGCTGCTTCCACATGGTTGCTTCAGAAGCTCCCGGACTGCAGATTGCAAGGGGGTCAAGCAATCATTCAGAGACTAAGTGCTCTTGCCTTGAGCTTCCTGGATTGGGATCACCATCTTAAGTAGTGGTCCTGGGGTGCATGACAGGTGAGCCAAAGGTGGTAGGGGCTGTAGAGACAGCCTCCTAATAGCTCCAGCAGCTGTGAAAATCCCAGCAATTTGGGACAGAGCTCTCCATTCTGAAAGCAGAGTTCTAATGAGCCCAAAAGTCAAGTAACTGACTGGAAACATGAGCAGGCAAAGAAAGCAAAGAAAGCTCAGCAATCCAATTTTAGATTCCCTTTTGGGGACAGAAAGGATCAAAGCATAGAACAGGAGGAAGACATACATTCTAAATTGGGTATCTTGCCCTGCAGGAGAGTAGGGGGGAAGGGGATGAAAGGGGGATAATGGAGGGGAGGGCAGTTTGGGGGTAGGGTTGTTAGAAGCACGCACTTCTGTAAAGGGACAGGGACAAAGTAGAGAATAGAAAAAGGGGAGGGCAGGATAGAAAGGAGGGAAATATCATCAGTGTTATACAATATGTCCATTGTGAAGATGTTCTGCAAAACTACACATGTATGGCCTGTATTGAATTGCTTGTCTTTCCAGTGGGGGTGGGTGACAAGGGAGGAAAGGAAAGAATCTAGAACTTAAAGTTCTAAAATCATATGTTAAATATATATATATATAAAAATTATTATTATTTACATGGAACTGGGAAATAAGATATACAGGCACTGGGATAGGGAGATTCATTTGCTCTGCCAGAAAGTCAGAGGGTTGATGGGGGAGGATATGGGAGAGAGCAGATTGGGGGAGGGGGTATATGGTGGGATCACTCTTTTGGGAGGATGTGTAGGGGAAAGATGGGGAGAAAATTTGTAACTCAAAATCTTTTGGAAATCTATGATGTAAACTAAAAATAAACAAAAGTTACTTTAAAAAAGAGAAAAAAAAGAAATAATACTTTCTCTCTCCTACACATGCCTAGAATACATATATATCTGCCATATTTGTTTTTAAGTTTTGTTTAAGGTTTTCAAACGTTAAAATACCTATATTTTCTCTTTTGATCTTTAAAACAATCCTGTGAGACAGCTGCTATTTCCATCTCCATATATTGGAATCTGAAAGTCAGATGTATTTCCCTACAAAAAAAAATGAAATTATAAGATAACTTGTCACTTTTCACAAAACAATCACTACAAATTGGCAACTATATAAGGTCAGTCTTGTTCCAGCTTGTAGAGTTTACATTCTACATATCTTTCAATAATGGCTTCTTGAGCCAAGAAAACTATTACCCTGATCTCTTCCTCCCATAAAGCTCCCTTTCCTCATGCTATATCAGATTATTCTACCCTTATTTGCATTATCTCTCTCATCTCTTAAATAATAGATTCCATTTTTTATTCCTTTCTCTCCCTGAACCCACAAATAAGAGATAGACTCAATTTGGTTAAAATAATTGTGAATTCAACAATATGGGAATTCCACATTTGTTGTGTGTTCCCCAACAGGGAACACAACTCTTTCACCACTTAATAGATCATTGTATCAACAAGCACCCTAGCATACCTAGGGCAGCTACTAGCACAGGTTCATACATCTGCTTTTCTAAAGGAAAGCAACTCAAAATGGGTTAACAATCTAACTTTAATCAAGCATATCATTTACCTAGTTCAGGGGGAAAAGTCAGCACCCTGAACTTCAGAGAATACAAACAGAAGTT
>CM053585.1:147247463-147266732 GCA_028646515.1 Pseudochirops corinnae
AAGTGACATAGGAGAGAATAGACTGGGGGAGGGGGGACACACTGGGATGGCTGTTTTGGGGCGGTGGGTGGGGGAAAGAGGGGGAGAAAATATGTAACTCCAAATCTTGTGGAAATGAATGATGCAAACTATAATAAAAATTTAAAAATAATAAAAAAAAGTGATGAGGGGGAAAAAAAAAGAACCTTGCATTGCTAAAAAAAAAAAAATCAATATATAGCTGGCCCCTCATCTATGCCTGTCCATTCTATGTGACCCCTATTAATTTCTTCCCAAAAGTTCACCAAATGGGGCCACTGGATTAGATGGCGACCTTCTTTCCTTTCTCCCAACATCAGAAGAGTGGCAATGGAGCACATTGGGCATCCATCTGTCATAAATAACTTATTTTTTCAAGCATTTGTTATCTCTCAATCCCATTTCCCATCTCTAAAAGAACAATAAACAACAGCAATAACAACAAAACCCTCATAACAAATATGCATAGGTCAGCAAAATAAATGATCAGATTGTCAAAAAAATGTATGTTACATTTTGCATTTTAAGTTCATCAACTCTCTGACAGAAGGTGAAAGGCATGATTCATCTTTAGCTTTTGATTTTTTGGTTTATCATTTCATTAATTAGTGTACTAAAGCCTTTCATAATAATTTTTTTCCATAATGTTGTTAAAATTGTATACATTGTTTCTTTAAGTCTGCCCATTTCATTGTAAAAGTCCACAGAGCTCTTTCCAATTTTTCTGAAATTCCATTTTATAATTTCTTATATCATAATATTATTTTACTACATTTAAATATTATAATTTAGCCATCCCCAAATAGTTGAGTAATCCTTTAATTTCTTTCTTTTACTGCTACAAAAGACCATCTTTTTCAATCTCTCTGTATTTTTTAGATTTATTAAAATGAATGTTTTATAATTCTACCATTTGTATAATGGTGATTTCAAATAACATTCTGTTGATTTACCTAGTTCTGTATAGATGAAATATTTGTTTTGTGATTCCATTTAGCATCTATACTCCCTTTACCATTTCAGATGGTGATCTATCCATGCATTATCCTCCAGTTTGATTCTTGTCCCTGTTTTCCCATTAACTCTCCATAGAAAAGGTATTCAATATGTTTCCAGTCTTGCTCTGGGTCTTTGAATATTTCTGGGCTCTTGGTGTGGGATTCTGGCTATCTATCTATTACCCTTAATTCTTGCTTCATGACTGGACCATCTCTTTTCCCATCACACATATTGATCCAGGCTTTTGTTTTACTTCTTGTACATTTAGCCATTAATGATAATCTTGAAGTTTTGCTTTCATCTTACCACTAAATATAGTCATCCATTTATAAACTCCCTGAGAGCTAGCCAGTCATTCTTTACTTAATCAGTTCTAATGACAAAAAGGTCAAAACCAACACAGACAGACCATACTGCACTAGATAGATTTCCTTAATATTGAACCAAAATTATCACCATGCCGATTCTATCTATATGAGTTCTCCCTGGTTCTGCTTTCCAGAGCCACCATAAAATGAGTTTATTTCACTTTCCCATGTTGACATTTCAGATAATTGAAGACAGTAGTCATGTTGCATGTCCTTACTCTCATGCTCCACTAATTTTATTTTCTGAAATAGAATGTTAGGTTTATTGGAGTGGATTGCTTAGTACTATAATCTAACTATTTTTTTTAACAATCTCAGAAATATGAAAAGTTAAAGCTCAGCATTTCTGTATAGTCAAACTTGGATGGCTACCTATACCCCATTTTGAGAGAACTAAATTAGTATGTTTCTGGATTGTTTTGTACAGTGTACTTTTGTGAGATGTGTTACAGATTCTGATTATGAGCTTTTCATCTACAGAATAACCTCTGCAATCAAAAATCAATACTAGCACAATAGGGAAATCAGAATGTTCCTACCCTCAGCTACCTGTAACATTACGCAAGAAATAGCTGAAAATTTGCTTTGATTGCTAAGGATGAATAGAATGAAGTGAATGTTTTATATTCTACTTTGAGAGAAAAGTTGTAAGTAAGGGCAAAAAGGAACTTGGACAATTTCTTTCTATTACCCCAATGTCCATGAAATTAATTTCTCATGGTGTCATGCAATATGATAGGTCTGACTAGAAAAGGAGACAGAGTGGTTATGTAGTGGGAATGAGACATAGATTTTGGATGGTTCAAGTGCTGCATTGTTAATACTGAGTTCTTCAAAAGATGAGAAGAAAGCCTACAACCTACTGAGTGGACTCTCTACACAAGGCTTGTGGAAAAAACACTAACAAGAATAACATAACATAAAAGTGAAAAGAGGTTTTGATCTGCAGGTGATAGAGGATACATGCATATGGATGTACTTTTAAAAAGTATTGCCCTGTGTGACTGCTCCAAGGAATCACATATCTTGAAAAATAAGAGTGCTGACATTTCCTTGTATTTCATTAAATGAATCAATAAGTATTGATTACATGCTAAATATGTCTTAAGCACTGGAAAAAAAAGAAAAACAGTTCCTTTCCCCAAGGAGTTTACTTTCTAATTGGAGAAACAATGCATACATATCCCAGTATATGCAAAATATATACAAAATTTGTGTAGTAGCTTTGGGGTGGAGGTCTCTAGAAATATTGGTTTTGAGGTCTTCAGCAAGATAAATACTATTCACTAAAGAAATTAGCCAGAGGCACATCTGGAATCCAGGACCATTTTCTAGATACTATCTGCTTTGCCCTAATTATTTGGCATTCATTTGGGAAAATCATTTAATAGATTTTATTGATATATGTGAAGATATTTCTGTTAGACCACCTGCATGGAAAGAGTATCTTTCAATGATAGAGGAGAGAATTAGAATCATATTGGTTCTTTTTACATTTACCTCTAATTCCTACACACACATGCGCACACACACGCACACACACACACACACAGAAAAGTTTACACAAATCTCAAACATTTACAAGAAATTTTCAGGTGGAGAAATTATTTAACTTTTTTATTTTAATTCTGGATAATAGTCATTCAAGAGGCATTTACTGAATGCTTACTATGGGGCAGATGCTGCCCTAAGCACTGGACACTATATCTGTCTTCTAAGTTTAGACCTGAATCTATGAGATAGTCCTGATAACATGTAATATTGAATTGAAGTTTGAGGATAGAAGCATTATGGTAAAGGTGTTATCTAATGAAGAAACTAATATTCAACAAGGAGAGTATCCTTCATCATTTTGAGCCAAGGCCATGTCTTCTCATTCATGGCATTATACAAGAATTATCTGTTGAGAAGTTGGTTGGAATAAGAAGACAGACCCCCAAAATCATACAGATTGCCAAAGAAAGAAACATATTGGAAACCATTAAATGTAACATGAGAGAAAGCCAGCAAATACAATTGAATGCTCTGGATGATATGGCTCCTTTGCATTGAAGATGGTCCAGTGAATTCTAAAATTAAAACCAAATTAAGAAACTTGAGTGAAAGGGCTAAAATAAGAACTGGCACTTAGTAATGGCATGACATTATGAAAATATTCCAGGAGGCAGAAAAAATTACAAGGGAAATTCTGTTTCATTTTTCTTCAATGGTTTTTTCCCCCTAATGTAGATTGAGAATATATTAAAATGTGAAAATCACAAAATGATGAGTGCCAGAGGGGAGAAGAATAAGGGGCATCTCTTTAATGCTTTGAGATTCCATAAATTTACAAATGAATTTGAAGAATCTGGATTTGGGGAAAAATATGTATATTCTCTTTTATCTGAATAACAAATGATGAGTGAGTGCACAGTGTTTATGGATTTGTATCAAACTTAGGCCAAAATAACATATATTCCAATATTAACAAGCACAGTACAAATGAGATTATAAAATGCTGCATTTGTTGATTCAGATTCAAAATAAAAGGATTTTAAAGAATATATTGTCTAAAATAAACATGAAAAGTTCTTTTTAGATATTCAATTTAAATTTTGGGGGTGTGCATGTGTGTGTGTTTGTGTGTGTGATATGTATAGTTTAGACTCTAGCTCAGTGGTTCTCAACCTTCCTAATGCCGAGACCCTTTAATACAGTTCCTGAAGTTGTGGTGACCCCCAACCACAAAATTATTTTTGTTGCTACTTCATAAGTGTAATTTTGCTACTGTTATGAATCTAACTGATATGCAAGATGTATTTTCATTGTTACAAATTGAACATAACCCACAGGTTGAGAACTGCTGCTCTAGACTATAGATTTTATTGGTGTAGGTGACTCTTGGCACGTAAAGTTCCTCTACCAATTTTTCTTCAATTTTTAATCTTAGTTCCTGGCAGCACTAAGAGTTTAAATGGCTAGCCAAAGATCATATAGTTAGAATTTGCTCAAAGAAATAGGTCTTAAACCTATTTCTTTCTTACTCACTACCTCTCTAGCCACTATGTCATGTGTGCTACCTATCCTATCATATTACTTTTTTACAGTAATTATTTTCTTAGATACAATTTTCAAATCTAGATCTAATACTTCCTACTTTTGATGAGCTTTTGGCCTATAATAATTGCCTATTAAATGTATAAGCCTTTGATCAGAAAAGTTTAAATATTTGAAGAACACAAAATTTCCCAGTCTTTATTCAGAAGATCTTACAGAACCAGACATTCATGTCTATCAGTTTGCCTTCAAATTGTGCAGGTAAGTTAGCTCTATAAGTTACCTAGGAGCTAATTAACTCTGAATGAATTTTCTATCTCATAAAATAAAATGTGTAAAATCATGGTCTGAGGAACACCTCCTTTTTAACTTTTCTTGCATACCCCTACATTATAACTTTCTCCCATGAAAAGTGAGTCATCCTGTTGATACTGTAAATTCTTAAAGTGCACTTGGTACTAACCACAGTGACTTCATTTCAGGCAGCATTCAGTTGCTAATCATATTCAAATAGGTAGTGATATAAATTTTTAAAATCATCCCACTCTTTCTATTGATGAAAATGAAGAATTCACTATGATTATGTCCCTTTACATTCAAACTGCCTCTTAATAAGATTCTTCTGATGAATATTGCCTCACCAAAATATGAAAGGTTTGGAGAAAAATGTTCTTTTGCTGCTTTTCTTTGCTTGGTAGTGTTGAATAGCACTAAATAACTGATTTTCAACTAACTGCTTTGAAAGTAATGTCACATTTGATTGCATATATCCATGAATATAGATTTGCTGAGGTAGAATCTACTAACCATACTGTATGCTCATGATAATATAATTGGAATAGTGTCCCCCCCAAAAAAAGGAAATAGAAAAAAAAGACCGAGATCATAAAATAAGTCCAAGCTTTAACTTTTTCCAGTTACTTGCATACTAAATGAATAGGAAAATATAAATATATTGGAACTTTTACAATTCTGATATCTCCACCTAAAACTTGTCAGTATAATTTTTAGAATCTCTTGTTTACCGAGGGGGAAAAAATCTCACCCTGTCCTAATCATCATAATATCTTCCTTTTTAGACCCTTAAGATAAACCCATCAAGAAAAATAGCAATGATTTGAATTAGTAGACACCTTTAAGGTATTTGATGTGTTTTTCTCATTTTAAGTCTTTTGTGAAGACTACCTTTAAGCTAGGACCTCTTGTCACATAAAAACATATTGATTCTTAGTAACATGTGTTCTATATTCTGTCTATGGAGGGAATAGAAGGAATTTTTCTTACTTTTTTTTTTACTTTTACAAAAACAAAATAAAATGCATACGTACTGCCTTAAGAATCTTCTTAAGATCAATCTTTGAGCTAAACTCAATAAAAATAACTTTAGCAAATGTGTTTTGAGCTATGTTTTTGTCTCAGCTATTTTTTGGTAAAGAAAGGAAAAAGGGTCTTAATCTGCATTATAAAATCATAGGCTTATTGAATATCAAGGTTTAAAAGAACCTTAGAGATAATATAGTAGTAGACATCCCCCTTTATTTTAAAGATGAGGAAACCAAGACCCAGAGATATGAAACGTCTTGCCCAACTGTATATAAAGATTTCAGAATGCCCCTGTTGTGTTGTTAATATTTTGTTTAATTCCTTTTGAGTTCCTGATTTTGTTTTATTATTGTTACTTTTAAATTACTATAGATGCAAGGTCTAGAGTTCCTAAAATGGGGTTATACCATATTAAAGTTTATTTTGTTTTGTTTTAGAATTAGCTGATGTGATTTGTTTACTCTTTGTTTATTGACATAACTGATGTGGTATGTATCTGTTTGACATGGAAGTGACTCTAAAAAGTTTCCCACAATGCATTTTGACTCTCAATGTTTGAAATTTAAAAAGAAAGCAGCTGAATAAGGTCTCTGCCCTGACAGATGACTAGATCTTATACTATCTAGGTAGAGACTAAAGAGGTTTATGTCCATCCACTTCCTAGGATTGTTATGAAGTGAGTCTTTGTTTCTATCTTGAGACATAAAATAAGGTGCACTGAAGAAAAGTGTCCTGTGTGCCTGATGTTCTTTTAGGTTCAAAGTTATATTAAAATCTTTTAGTGCCCCTTATTTAACTAAGACTAAAATATTTAAATATAAGATTTTTGAAACCTCACTTCACACTGGCAATCTGCTTTTAGGGAATCTATTTCATAGGCAAAGCTAGTTGTCCAGGGAAAATATCACTATATCTACTGTAGAGTTGTACTATAGTTTCTTACAGGATTCAAAAGTAGCTGAAACCTTTTAGTCGTTTAGTCAAACTCCATTATTTTACAGTTTTAAGACTAGGTGTCACTATAGGTTCTTGTCACTTCTCCCACTCATCTTTTTTTTCTCTTTCTTTCTTTTCTGTCTTTTCTTTTTTTTTTTTTTTTTGGAGTGGGGAGGGCAAGGTAATTGGGGTTAAATGACTTGCCCAAGGTCACATAGTTAGTGTTAGGTGACTTAGGCCAGATTTGAACTCAGATCCCCTTGACTCCAGGGGCTGGTGCTCTATTCATTGAGCCACCTAGCTGACCCTTCTCCCACTCATCTTGAAAGGACTAGAATTAAATAAGATTCCCCTTCCCCTTGAGCTCAAATGCAGGACTTTATTTTCTATACTTTCTGGAAGCTCCCTCTTTTAATTAAATGAGATAGTGTTTAGCTGTTGATACTGGTGCTAATACCCAATGCAGCATCATTACTTTAACTGGCTCATTCTTCCTAGAGCAATTCTAAATAAGCTCTGAGCTTAAGAGTTAGATTTCTACTTGGAAGGTGATGAAATCATTCTTTTAAAAATATGAACATGTGAATTTATGCTTAAGGCACAGATGAGGATATTATTATTCTGAATCCAAATTCAAGGATGTAGAATTCAGATTTTGTTAGGAAGTGTCATCTTCAGAGAACAAATCCAACAACAAAATTCAGTTCCATGCACATTCATTAGATACTTGAGATGTATAGAATACTTTGCTTAAAACTTAGAGTGATAGAAAGTGTAGAAGAGAAAAAGTTCCTAACTTCTTGGAAACTATAACCTCATAAGGGATAATGATAAGTATGTAAATAATAATAATAATATATAATATCCCGTAGTAAATGAATTGGAATTGATAGAAAGTCCCCTGGGCATTGAAGTAAATGATATGAAAATATTGCCAGAAGAGGAGTCAAAAGATAAATAAAAGAGCTGATGACTCTTAGAACTGATTTTAAAGGATGGGGAAATAATGAGTGAGCAAATGGGGATAGGGATAACATTTCAGTCATAAATAAATATAAAGACAAAGGAACAGAACATTACTGCCTACATTTTCAGTATGACTAGGAAATAGAGTATTAAGAGGGAAGTATTATGAGATATTGGTGGAATGTAGGATGGATGGCCCAAGTTTTAGAGAGCCTTGAATGTTAATAAAGTAAGTTTGGACTTTATTTAAAAGTTTTTTTTTAGCACAAGAGTAACATAATCTGATCTATATTTAAAGAAATTAATTTAATAGTAGTAAATTTGGAGGTAAAATGGGAGATAATGAAAGCTATTATAGTAATCCAAGTAGAGGTCACTGGACTACAGTGGTAGGAGTAGAATTAAAGAGGGGATAGAATGAATGATGCTTCTTAGATGTAATTAATAATGGTAGCTGAAAGAACATGAAAAGTAAAGGTGAAGGGAGAATCAAACATAATAAATACCATTGATCTAAACATCATAAATGCCCAACAGAATGTAACTGATAACTATCAGTGATTCATGTTATCCAGTGTTCAATGATTTTGGTTTTTTACACGATGTAACAGGGAGTTATATTATATTGATAGGATTAACAGCAAAATGCCTTAAGTTTAGACTATTTCTGTGTTGACAACAATCTTCACAATTCTATTTAAGAATTACTAATAGCCTACTATGGTCGAGAGGCTGTATTAACTAATGGAAATCCACAAGGTGAAAATGACACAACCTCTGCTCTGAAGAGGCTTATAGTCTATTTGTGGAGATATGCCATCATCACAAGTAATCATGATAGAAATGTGATAGGAGAAAAAGAAGAGTTTCAGAGAAAGGAGGTAGGAAAATTGAAGAGAGAGAGATAGCATTTTCACTGAAGATATTCAGGAAAGTCTTCATAGAAAAGGTGGTAAATAGAATAGACCTTAAAGGAAGAAGAGAATATCTACAGGCAGAGATGGTAAATGAGAACATTCTAAGGATAAAGAATGACCTAAACTAATCAGTAGATGTTAGGTTATAATTAGTAGCCTAGTTAAGCATGAATATAGAATTTTTGTAGGAAATAATGTAAAATAAATTTGGAGCAGTAGGATATATAGTCGGCTGGGAGCCAGCTCCACGTATGAGGGCAAAGCATTTTTTTTCTAATAGGCAATTGGGAGACACTGATTAATTTTAAGCAGCAACTACAACATGGGAGTCATCAAATTGTGCAGTCTTCATAACAGGATTTAAATCTGCAAGGGATCTTTAGAGATAATTTGGTTCCAATGCCTTATTTTACAAATGAGAAAACTGAAAAGTTAAATAATAAACCCAAGGCACACAAGTTTGAATAACAGATCCAGGATTTAAATCCTAGTGTTCAAACTTTAAATACATTGTAGTTACCATTATGCTACATTTTTCACCAAGCCCAAAGAAAATGTTATTGAGGACAAGATATATTCTTCCAGATTAAAATAATCCCTATTAAAATTAGAGTTGAGGCCAGTGGACCTACAGGTTTCACAGATTTGTTAAGACAAATGACAGAGAGAATGAAAATATAGGTTTAGTACCAGGAATCTAGCCAAAAAGGAGGAGAAAAGTGTTTTGATTATATGATTGGGCAAAGCAAAAATCTGAAGCAAGGGTGAAGATCAGAAGTGTTCTGCTATTGGAGCAAATGATGAGAATGTTGGGTTAGAAAGCCTAAAGTCTGTTAGCAAGATATTAGGAACAAAGGGAAGGGAAGGTAACTGTGGGAGATGTACAGTAATTTTTCTGACTATTTCATGCCTGATGACTTCATTTTCTTTATTTCTTTAAGGTCTCATACTCTTTAATTAGGATCTTAGAGACTGAATGTATCAATAGTTGATTGATGATATAGCAAATACCAGATAATTTAAACATTCTACATTCCATTCCGAATTGATTTATTTTCTCATGAAATCTTACAATGTAGAGTACTGGGACCATACTTTTCAGGACTCCAAATGCAGTCCATGGTATTTTGATGTCTTTATCATTAGATCAAGATATGATGAATTCAAAGAAAGATAGAATGTAAAATGCCCATCAATGAACAAACATGCATTAAGTGTCTTCTGTATCCAGATGCTGCACTAGACACCAAGAAGGAAATACAAAATCAGAGCAGTAACTTCAAGGAAGTTATATTCTACTTGGGCAGGGGAGTAGGGTGTTTGGATATAATTGTTTAAAGATAAGTAAATATATGGAATATAAAAATAAATACACAATGATTTAAGAGTGGTACTACCAATTGAAAAACTCAAGAGGGATCACCTGAAGGAGGTAGCAGTACAGGTAGTAAATGGTAGAACCATGATTTGAAACCAGATTTTCTGATTTTAAGCCTCTACAGAGCACTGCTTTTTTATTTTAACTTTATAGGATCTCAGATTAGCCCAAGTCCTGATGTGTTTTTTTTTTTTTTTTGTGGGGGTGATGGTGGTTCTGTTTAGATTGGAAAGGAGAGATACAACCAATAAACCATTTGAGAATATGAAATTATCCACAAGGTCACGAGTGTCTTATTTTCCCACAACATCTTTTATGTGGAAGCGATGTTTTTGCCAAAGGTCATCATCATGTCACCTTGGTTACATTACATGAGGAAATTGAGGAATTGCTCTCATAAAAAAAGTGCCTAGAAGTTGTAGTAGCTTCAAATTGATTTTTATATTGAAAAGACTCTAAAGAACTTCAGTATATTTCAGGGTACTTGCTATGGCTATGTAATGCCAAGCAAAGGCAACTTCTAAAGTTCAGATTACCAGCATAGTAAAACCCCATTTATTCAGCAAACATTCACAGAATGGAAAAAGCCAAAATGCAGTGTAACTTGTTCCTTTAGCAAGTTCTCAATTTAATCCAGGTACTACTCCACCCCTAGACAGTACTTTCATTTAGTCAGTCAAAAGTCTCTTCTCAAATGGAGATTAGTCTCCAACCATAAACAAAGTACATTCATTTAGTCAACCACTCAAAGACTTTCCACCCCTGAATCTCAAAAGGGGCGGGAGAGCACAAAAGGCCATCCACCCTTAAGTTACAAGGTTAAGCTCAGCATTGAATACCCAAGGAAAGGGCCTTCTTTCATCTTCACTCCAGGCAAGCCCTCAGCAATCTCAGTTCTTGGGGAGACAAGGCTCAACAAAGCCATAGCCAGTGTCCTTATCAAGTCACTCTCTGCCTGTAGAACAGTCCCAGAATCCTTAAAACCTCAGCAAGGCCCTCTTCCAGGATTTCTATGCACGTACCACAAGAAAATCCTCCTTCAGGGCTTCTGAACCAACAGCCAGGTTCCGGGATCTCTACAACAGCAGCACCATCCTCCACCATCAGGTGAATATGGCAAAACAACACCAAAACAGACAGACAAAATACCGGCATCACAGCCATGCCTCCTCAGTTCTTGGCAGTTCCGGGTAGCAGTTCCAGGTGACAGTTCCAATGGGCTCTTAGCAGTCTTTCTCTCAGCAACTCAAGCTCCATGATACTGGATACTACTCTCCCAAATTCCGTCTGGCCTTCTCTAGGCTTGGGCCTCTCTCCCAATTCATGGCTCCTCCCAGTTCAGCCCTCTCTCTTCACTTCAACAAGTCCATCCCGCAAGTGGGATTCACAAGCTCTGGGTTTTAACATTCAACCCATAAACCAAGCCAACACAGGGGGATCTCCAAATTCCATTACTAATACAAGCTATCAAAAGTTACCTATTTTTTCCAAAGAAATTGAAAGGAAAAAAAAGGTCTTGTTTATCAATACATATTCATTTTGTAGGACAGTTGCAGAGGAGGAATAACAGAAAAACACAGAATATGTAAGACAGAAGGAGCCTAAATGGTGCTTTTAGTGTAAACTAAACCAAAGCAAGAATAGATTTTTTTAAACCTTTGTTTAAAGAATTTATGCGGCAAGAACCTCCCCATTGCCAGAGGTAGACTATTCTATTTTTAGAAAACTATAATTTTCATGAAGTATTTTTTTAAAATATCAAGCCAAAGTTTGTCTTTGTCATATCAACATGAATCTTGCCTTTTGATGTCAAACCAAAATAAACCAAAACAAACAAACAAAACAAACAAGTCTCTTTGTCTAGGCATCCCTTTAAAAACATGAAGGCAGTTTCTTTTTTGTTTGCTCATTTGTTCTGTTTTGTCTTGCTGGTGATAGTGGGATGCGATCTGTTCCTATGACATTGTTATCATAAGCAGCTTGTATGTGGATATTCTACTGATAGGAAAGAATAATTTTCTGTTAGCTGGAGAAATGAGATTAAATGTCTTGCCAGTGATTATAGAGTCAGTTAATGAGATAGCATAACCATTGAAACTGCTCATTTGATCACATTGCATTATATCCAGTGTTCTAATATGGAAATACATTTTTACATCTTCATTGTCATACAATGATTTTGTTAAATGTCCATTAAGGTTTGTGTCATGTGCTAATATGATTTGCGTACCATCTATGACTTCATTCAATTAACTGTCAACAATGTTAAAGGAAAGATACCTGGAGATGTACTCCATGAAAACTTCCTTTGAACTTCAAGAACTTTTGACTATGTCAGGTTCTTTCTCAAAATGTCACAATGTTTCTAACTGTGTATGTTTGCATGTCAAATACACATATACATGTACAGATACATGTACTCATGCCTATATGCCTGTGTGTGTGTATGTAAACTCAAGCTGCAACAATCAAATCTGTCAGTTATTTGTATTATGAAAATTGGGCCTGCCATGGATAAAGGTGTATTGCTTGTGTGTTTGCTTGTTCAGTAATTTTTCAGTTGTGTCTAACTCTTTTTGACCTCCTCGGGGGTTTCCTTGATAAAAACACTGGAGTAGTTTGCCATTTCCTTCTCTACCTCATTTTTATAGATGAGGAAACTGACTTAAACGGGGTAAATGACTTGCCCAGGGTGATGCAGCTAGGAAGGATCTGAGCTCAAATTTGAACTCAGGAAGATGAGTCTTCCTGCTCCGTGCCTGGCACTTTACCCACTGTGCAACTAAACCTAATAGAACATGGGAATTTCTTGCCTTGAGAATTAAAGATAGTAATAATAATAATAGCAGTAGTAACAACAACGGTAGCATAAGAGTGGCTATCATTTATATAATACTTTATGTCTTATAAATTACTGATCATTATTTCATTTTTTCCTCATCACAATTCTGGAAGGTACATGCTGTTATTATCCTCATTTCATAGATGAGGAACTTAGGCAAACAGTGCCTCAGTAACATGCCCAGAGTCACACAGCTAGTAAATTCTGAGTCCAGATTTTATCTTACATCTTCTTGACTCCTTGGCATATTCAGACTTGCCAGTTGGCTTCCTCTAATCGCAATGGTATAGCACAGGAAATTAACATATTCCAAGAAATTAGGTAGACTATAAAATTGAACATAACAATGAATCTGGAAGAATGAGATAAGAAAATCAATGGAATGAGAATGTAACACCTTGAGCAAACCACTTGCACATCCTCTTCTAGAACTATATTTAGAGACAGGCAAACAGGACTGTTTTAGGGGACCGGCATTTAGAGAGCATGCTTCCACCAATCATTATCCTTATAGCTCTGATGTGTATCTATACTCCTTTTCTTGCCTCTGGCAAATATCCTGAGTCCCTTTTAGTGCAGTTCAATTTCATGAACCAAATCTGACAAATGTCCCTCCATTTTCCTGGGAGCTGGCATTTAGGAGTTAGACATTTGTTATTTTAACTAAAGATTCAGTACAGACTCGCGGAGGGATAGGCACTGCTGTCTTCGGGTATGACCAGACTAGAATTAGGGGTGTTGAATGTTCAGGGTACATGTAACATGCTTTTTGGGGTAGGACCACCTTGATGTCTCTCGTACTCATAGATGAACTCTGGGGCTCTCTTAATTGCAGCACATATTTGTTCCCAAAGTGTTGCATTCATCTTTTCTACTGAATTTGTCCGAGACACAAAAATTCTTAGTGAGAGCTGTGTCACCTCCTTTAGTTTCTTCATCTGCAAGATGTCAGTTTGGACTAGGTGATTTCTAAGGCCACTTCCAAGTTTAACATTCTGTGCCTCTACGTTCGTCTATCTCAATATATAACCACACTCATCTAAGGAGATACATTTTGGACGGGCTTCTGTAATATCAGATGTTTACCAAGACTGGTCAAGAAAAACAGTGCAATATTTTAAAAGAATGGCCTCAAGCTACTTAGGTTTTAAATGGGAAAGAGAACACACAGCATGGTTCCAAGTCCTGCTTTTATTACAAGTCAGAAAATCACAGAGAGTGCATGCTAATAAAAATCTAATGATCAGAGAGAGGCATATTTTTATTACAAGGCTCAGTGTAAAACTATATGGTCATAAGTCTTGCGATGAAATAATTTTTTATTATAAGATTATATAAATATTGTGCAATAACCTTTTTTGCTATGCTGGAGGTATTTTTGGTACGTTGTGTTTAAAGAATTTAGCCATCCTTTCAGAGCTGCATATTTTCTAAGCTACCCAGGGCAAACTTCTTTATTGTTAGAAACACATTGGTACTTTTTAATAGCTCTCTTACATTTTCTTCATAAGAAATTTAACTTCAACTTTCCAAACGGAGAGATTTTTAGCAAAATCATATAAATTATCCATAAAGTAATGAGAAAAACATACATTTTTACAGCCCCACACTTACATTAATAAATATCCAGATATCCCTTCAAAGGCATCATAAATGATATGAACTATTAATGTGAAATTGAAATCTTAGACTATAAATACAACAACTTATGTTAATTTCCTGTGCTACTAGAGAAGATTGAGAATATTGATTCTGTGGAATCAACCTAAACCATAAGATGAAATATTATTTTCACCCCAATTATTTCAAGACTCAAAACAATAATCCTTTCCCAAACACTCAAAGTGTAACTAAATAGGCAATATATTAAAATGCACGCATGTGGACTCATCTCTTTTTGAAAAAAATGCAAATATCTGCCTTCAAAGAAACTGAATCCATTTTGTCTGAAAGCATGGTTGGACAAGGAGTTTTTATGTGTTTTGGTGATAGGCAACATAAAACCAGCTCAAAATCTAATCCAATTGCATTGGGTGAAACACCATAAAATTGACTGCTTCATGACATGGAAAAATTGGGTCCTCCCTAGCATATGATTATCAATATTTTGGATGTGAATTTCAATTGACACTTAAAATCTGATTATTTACATAACACCTGCCAACTTGAAGAAAACTACTTAAAATTGTTATATGCTTTTTAAAAAAAATACACTATTGTGAACTAGGGGGAAAAATGATTTCTATATTCAGGTAATCTAGGATTTGAATAGATTTTCTAACAAGCATGAATAAACCATGTTTAAAAGAAAACCTTGTCAAGGGATTAGCCTGTAGAATAGGGACTCCTTACTCTGTAGAAACTTCAATGCCTATGCATTGTTTTTTCTCTGAAAGATTTCTTCTTATTCCTTTGCTAAGGGTGTGAAACAGAAAACAAGAATATAAATAATCTGAATGAGAAGAATTATCATAAATAGTATCATAAATAGATAAATCTCTCCTGAATGAGATAGAATATTGTTTTTCCAGGCATGGTTCATGAAAGTAAAACACCTTCCAATGCAGCCACATATATCAGATAAAAATATACATACCTGTTATTACTGCAAACCATGCTAGACACTGCATTTCTCAACAAAATCTATGCCCAGACTCTACAGGGATTACATCTGATTTCAGTTTCTATGTTAGAGATACTTAATCAGGGGTTTGTGTATTTGTTTTTTTTTAAAGTTATTTTAATAACTACTTCAATATAATTAGTTTCCTTTGTAATCCCAAGAATTTTATTTGATACATTAAAAATTATCCTGAGAAAAGGTCCACAGGTTTAATCATATTGTTAAAGGGGCCTATGAAATGAAACACATATGGACCCCTCCTTATGTAGAGAGGTTCCCTACATCACTGCCTCAAGGACCTTTGATTTCATCTTCACTATCACGTCCTCTAAGTTTCAAGTTTTAGAGAAGGTCAGAGAGGTTTAGTGATTTACTTATGATCATAGAAAATGGTGGCAGAGTCAGGATTTGAACAGATACCTTCTTACTCTAAGTTTAGCACTTTATTCATTAAGCAATGCCACCTTTTCAAGGTAGGAGATGCACCAGCATAGAACATGAAACCTCCCCGGGTATTAGTCTGTACATATCATCCTATGTAGAGCAGATGTGAAATCACCCTGAACTGTCAAAGCATGCAGGAGAACTTTTCTCTTGCCTCTTTCTCTAGAGTTTTCTCTGAGAACCTTCCCCTCACCTTACACCATTCAAGGCTAGGTTTGATAAAGCAGCTTGATTTGGCAAGTGCTATTCATTTGCTTCCCTGAGACCTTCAAGGCTGGTATCAATTCAACTGTATTATTCTTGCTGCCTGTTAGGTTGTGTCCAATTTTCTTTTAGGCAGCAGTGTTCTCCAAAATGGACTCAGAAAATTGGACACAGCCTTAACAGCCCAAGAGAACAATGTCCCTATAATCATTTGTTGTTTAGGGGCTGATGCCACAGGTGTTGAACATTCCTAATTAAGCCAAACATGGTTAGTTTTTATACCACGGCATTATTGTTCATGTAAAATAATATAGCCCAGACAGTTTGCTGATGAGCTCATTTCCTTAGCTTGGCACCCCAGAACAGAGCAGAATGGCATCATGTTTGTTTTTTGATGATAAAGGATGTTCTTCCCAGCATACTCCTCCTCCCATTTTTCTATTTAGTTTCATCTTTCTTTCTTTTATTCCTTTGAGTTTTGATCCATTCCCCTCCAGACCGTTGTTATGATGCTTTTGAGCAGTCCCTAGCCTGTTTGTTATGTTTTTTTCCTCACCCTTTATCCCCACTTGCCAATTCAATCTGAAACAGTCTGTCTTCTGAAGAGCTACAGAATTGTTTTTTTCCCCAATATCCCTTGTAGCTATAGCTTCCAATGACAATTTCACCCTTTTGTTAGATCCCTTTTCTAGGGCTGGATATGGCCTAGCTTCTGTGTATCACTTCTTTACAATGGGGATGAAAAAAGAGTTAGTGAAAATAAGCCTATTTTCCTACTGTAAAGTAAACATGGAATTATGGAAAAATAGGAGCATAAAATAAAGTCATCTATTCTCCCTCCCCATGTTTACCTACTCCAAATTTGGCGTGAATATATAACTTTTCACTAAATTCAAACTTAACTTGATCATCTTTTTATTTTGCTTTTCATTTTTAAAATAATAGCCTCCTATCAAGATAACTTAAAAATAACAGGACCTCTGCGAAACTTTCATAACACCTTTTCTCTTATAAAAGGTCATCCTTACAGAAGCCAATTTAAAGGGGGGACGTTTAGAGGAAGGGGTAGCTGACCTGACAAGTGTGATGGATCTTCCTATCTATCTAGTGAAGTAAGGGAACAAGGAAGGTTATTAAGAGATGAACCAAAGTGAAATCAAGAGAGTGAAGGAGAGTTGAAGGATATTTTTTGAAGAGCTACTGAAGGACTGTGGTGTTAGTGATAGAAGGGGACAAGTGGGTCACCATTAATAGGGAACTGAACTGAGTGAATAGAAAGGAGGGTAATTTTTAAGTATAATTCTCAGTAAATTGCAAAAGAAAGAAGTAAACAACAAAAATGATTAGAATATTCCAATCATCACAGTAATCGTTATATAATCATCAAATAAGACTTTACCCTAGGAATGAAAAATCAGAATGATTTAGCAGAAGACAGAGACTCATTTGAAAAAAAGTTATGGGTTTGAGAAGAAAAAGAAAAATGCCAAGGGCCTTTCTCAAGTAAAGCAATATTTACCTGAATTAAAAATTTAAAAAGGCAAAAAAGAATAGATGCAGAGATCCATGAAAATCTGTTTTAAAGGACTTTTTTAGAGACTGATGAGAAATCCATTTTTAATATAATTCTTACTATAAAACTTTCAATGTAGTATAATGTTTATTTTTAAAATTGAGTTTATCATGAATATGTGCATATGGACATGTGAGGACACATACAACATGCTATATTCCAAGTCTTAGTCAGACTTTGGGGTTTATGTGTATATGTAACATTTTTTAATAATAGCAGTAGCTGGCATTCATATAGAAACACTTTGAGAGGCATTTTACATAAGTTAACTCCTTTGATTCTCACTGAAATCTTATGAGGTAGATTTTACTATTCTCGTTACACAAAGAAAGAAACTAAGGCACAGAGTGGTTAACCTGTGTGTATGTATATGTGTTTGTATACTCATATAACTGTTTCTATAACAGTCTATACATATATTTATAACTGTATAAATACTATATATATATATATAGATATATATACTACATATATATATCTATATATACTATAACAGTTTATAACTATGTATTTATAACTATAAATAGTTCCATTAGGAACTAAGAATTGGCTTTATCTGTGAGTGACAGCCTTGCAAAGACTTTCTTTTTATTTCTAACAGAGAGATTCTGACCTGGATCTGTGCTGCCTGCTCAGTGATAACAAGATCAGTTGTCTTCCATCCTTTATAATACCTCACTCTCCCCAAGGCCCAATACACACTCTGGCAACACCCTCTTTTGGAGAGCAATTACAGCACACAGTGTAGCTCACCCAGTGCTCTGAAGAGTCAGTGAACCATTTGAGATAGAGAAAACTCCTTGCACAAAGCAGTAGGTGGGAGAAGTTCATTAAGAGAAGGAGCAAAATAGGAGTGCTCAAAAATTGTGTTCCACATTTCCCACTTGAGTTTCTAATTTGAAATCCAATTGAAATCCCAAAATTGGAGGCCTCTGAGAATAACTCAGAAGTGTTGTTCCTAAGCAGTCACATGGAAAATTTCTTGAATTAGAGATTGGTTGATGTTGGGTACATGTCTACTAACCTTTCCAAATATAGGACACAAATCTAATCTGAAATTGTTAATATATTGGGCCTTAATAAGACAGCCAATATTTACTGAGGGCCTGGGATATTCCTAGCAGACTAGCTTTGCATGGAGATAGAGTCCACCATTACCACTGATGTAAAGACATAGTAGACTCCTGTGTGGATTTCAGGGCCTTTTTGGTTACTCCCACCTAAACCAAGGCTAACTCCCCTTTACACCTCCCTGCTTCCTGCCTTTGGGAAGCCTATATCGGCACAGATGCAGAAACAAGAGCTAAAACAGGAGTTTTTAGAAAATCAGAAACAAAGATCATTATTCTTCTCTCATCTGGTTCTTTTCAGATGCACATAGGCATCACCCCATTACTTCTGTGATCCTTAAAGTTGGAGAAAACCCCTCATCTCCTTCTTCTTAACCAAACATACACATTCAGCCTTCGCATTACCAAGTATGATTTGTGCTCATTTCCTACACCCCAGGATTCTAACTTGTAGAGATTCTAACTTGCTCTGTATATTTTAGCTGAAGCTAAGATTTTTCATTATTTATTATGTTTTCTTAAGTACAGAGACTATCTTTTTTTGAAATAATCAGTAATGAATCTATGAATTC
>CM053585.1:147267232-147281943 GCA_028646515.1 Pseudochirops corinnae
CATGATCTTTCTTTTCCCCAAAGAAGGAATCTAGGGTTTGGGAGCTGTTCTTACTTTGCTTCTTATGCTTATTCTTACTCATGGTTGTTCAGACCATGATTTTTTTTTTAATCTCTATGGGGCTCTGCTTCCAGAAGGGAAAGCTCTGTCCCAAATCGCTGGGGTCCTCCTGGCTGCTGTAGACTTCCGGCTGACTCAATAATGAAGACTCCAAGACTGAGGCCCAAGACGATGATCTGGATCCAGGCCGCTCAAAGTGAGAGCACTGGCCTGAAAACAATCGCTCAGTCCCCCTGCTGTCTGCAGGCCATGGGCAGGAAGCTACAATGCAGAGGTGGGTGCAAAACCTCTCCCTTTTGCTTTTGCGCTCTGGAGACCTTTCGGCCGGACTGCTTTTCTCCCCCTTTCACAATCCCCAGGTGCAGCTGTCGCTAATCCACTCACCAGAGAGCTTTCTCTGCTTCTCCCGCCCAGCCGCCCCGGGGCACAGTCCCGGCTTCAGGCCAGGCTGGTTTCGGTTCACAGTGCTGATATGGTTCCTTGTAGCTGAGCTGACTTTAGTGGGAAGTATCCTTGTGTGCGTTTTGGAGTTCTAGGATTGGTTTAGAGTCCTATTTTATGGGTATTTTGGGTTGGCTATGTGAGAGCTGCGATATGTTGCTGCTGATACACCGCCATCTTGGCTCTGCCCCCCCCAGCTATATATTGAAAAGGAATACCCAAACTGATGAGATCACAAAAACTTTTGAGTCCTGAGTAAGAAGTACTGGGAAAGATAATGTTGTTTAGCAAAATGACTTTGAATTCATCAAGATATAGCTACAATTCATGTTTCTGATGCATATTAGCTCTATGAAAATTGACAAGCCACATAGCTTCCCAGTGTCCCAGGCATTCACTTAAATTATATTACTAACAACAACAATAATCATAATCATAATAAACAACTTTAAAGCTTGCAAAATCCTTAATATATGCTAGCTCTCATTTGTTCCTCACAACAATCCTGTGAGGTAGCTGCCATTGTTACCCCCAGATAAGGAAACTGAGGCACAGAGGGATTAAATGAATTTGTCCAAAGACACATAATAGTGAATTTCTGAGACAGGATTTGAACTCAGATTTTCCTGACTACTAAGTCTGGCACTTTTTCCCGTATGCCACCTAGGCTGCCTAGCTGAGGTACCCATATGCATTGGTAGAGAGAGTTTCCATACCAGTAGCTCTTTACTGATGAAGTTCCTTACTGAACAAAAAGAAAGAAAATAATAAATATTATAGACAACTTATTTTAAATGAAAATGTTTTTTTTTTTATTTTTGCATTTTACAGTATTGCATTTCCTTATATAACTTTGCATGAATGATTTTCAAGATTGGTGGAGTTGCAAACTGATCCAACAATTATGGAAAGCAATTTGAAACTATTCCCAAAAGGCTATGCAACTGTGCATACCCTTAAATCCAGCAATATCACTGCTAGGTCTATATCCCAAAAAGATTTTCATAAAAGAAAGGGAAAAGGACCAACTTGCATGAATATATTTATACCCCCTCTTTTTGTGGTGGCTAAGAATTGGAAATTGAGGGGATGTCCATCAATTTGGGAATGGCTGAACAAGTTGTTGTATGCAATTGCGATGGAATATTATTATTCTATAAGAAATGACAAGCAAGATTATTTCACAAAAACCTGGAAAGACTTACATCAACTGATACAAAGTGAAGTAAACAGAGTAAGAACTTTGTACATGGTAACAACAATATTGTATGATGAAGAGCTTTGAACGACAGCTACTTTCAGCAACACAATGATCCAAGACAATCCCAAAGGACTCATGATGAAACATGCTATCTGCCTCCCAAGAAAGAACTGATATTTCCTGTATACAGACTAAAGCGTACCATTTTTCTCTGTTTCTTTCTTTTTCACTCTTTTTTTAAGTCTTCTTGTACAAAATGACTACATGACTACACATGTAGATGGATAAGTAAGGAGAATGAGGAATGGGAATCAGAGAAGAGGTAGTAATGAAACAATGAAGGGCCTCATTTTTTTCACCAAAGTCTTAGACAAGTTCATCAGATGAGAATGCAGGAGGAGGTACCTTAGTGGGGTACAAGAGAGATGAGAAGGTGTATAAGCAGAATATATATTCAGCTGCTAGAGAGTCATATATAAATTTCAAATCTGGCCACAAGGGTGAGGTGCATGTGTAATACTGATTCATAGATAAATTTCACATGTAATGCCCCATTCTGTGTCTCCAAAGAAGCCTGTGATTTCTTTCTTTGTGAAGACTAACAACTATAGGAGTTTGCTCCTTTGCACTGCTATATTGAGTCTGATTCCCATTCCTCATTTTCCTTACTTATCCATCTACTAGGAAGCAGTCTTCTCATTCTGGAGATGCCTTAACTCTGTGATATTCTCTTATTATTGGTGAGTCTTTTACCTCATGAAATACATAGGATGAACTCACTTCCCTCCTGGCTTTGTTCTTCACTTCCTGAACTTTGTCAATTCACTAACAGCCTTGCCCTGTATATGTATCCCCACCCTGACCCATTCCACCAAGTTCTTATGTGCTGTCTTCACTCATTATTGTAATGCAAGCACTATGAGGTTATGGACTATAGTTTTTGCTTTTTAAATATCCTTAGTATTTAGAAGTGCCAGGTACACAGTAATTGCTTTAAAAATGATTGTCCATCTCATTATCTATCTATCTGTGTGTCTATATCTATTTTACTAGCTATCTTCTGTCTAGCTTCAAGAGAGGCATATCTGGAGTCCAGGAGTATTATCTTCTTTGGGAATTTCAGGATAAGAACAATTTTGCCTAGTTTCTCCAAGTGTTAAGTAGTCCTCTCCTACACTAGGGGAGTAATAGTTCATTTTTTCTTAGACAAATATTCTGTCCCATGAAATGCTTATTACACAAAAGACAATCACAGACAGCAAGAAAACATATTTATCAATGCAATTTTAAAAAGCGTATTCAGGGACATTATGCAGATTAGATTAGACAATAGAATACAAAAGAGTTAGGAGTCTAAGAAGAGGTGAAATCTCAGCCCTTCTAATCAGAGAATAATTTCACCTAAAATGTCCATTCATAGAAATCTATGTGGTGCAGTCACTCAAGATCAAAGAACATTTTGAGTGACAGCTTTCCCCACATAACTATGGTTTTTGGAAAGTTTCTTATCCACCATTCAAAGTGTATCCTCTCCTCATCTGTGAGTGTGTGTGTGTGTGTGTGTGTGTGTGTGTGTGTGTGAGAGAGAGAGAGAGAGAGAGAGAGACTCTGACTCTCTCTGTCTCTGTATCTGTCTTGATCTCTGTGTGTGAGTCTCTCTGTGTGTCTTTGTTTCTGTCTTTGTCTCTCTATGTGTCTCTATTTCTCTGTCTGTGTGTCTCTGTGTATCTATCTCTGTGTATCAGTCTCTCTGTCTGTCTTTGTTTCTCTGTCTGTGTCTCTCTGTCTGTCTGTCTCTCTCTGTCTCTGTCTCTCTCACCTGGGCCCTGACCCTCCTCCAATTCCACATGATAGCTCCCTGCATTATTCAGCAACTCAAGACTGCCTTTCTGAGAAACTATAGATCAGCCTGGGGTGGGAATAGGGCTACATTGGAATAAATATCAACTTCAGGAAGAAAAGTACACAGAGAAGCGATAAGGAACCATGTAAAATGGTACAATCTGTTTTGCAAAGGAAAAACAATCTAGATCGATGTCAAGATACGTGGCCTCCCACTTCTGCCATTTTCCTCAGGAAAATCAGTTGTCATCTTTGTTCAGTTTTCTTGCCTGTAAAGAAGACTGGACAAAATGATCTTCTAATAACTATATGGTATATGATATGAAATATATTCCCCAGCAGCAGTCTTTAAGTATTGTCTTGTGCCTTTAAAATAGGCTTCTTAAAATATAGCGAACATTTAACACATCTTCATGGAATTGAAGTCTATTGTGAGAGATACTAGATTCCAGAGGGCACCCCTTTTCTAGTCTACCTTTAAAAATACAGTAAATTCTGTAAAAACAATAGCAGTACCTGACATTTTAAGTAATTTACCAAGGTCTATATCTCTCTCTTGACCAAAGCAACCACCTTTAGTTCTGGATAATGGCTGCATTTTTATACCAATTTTACTAATAAGGAACCAAGACCCAAGAAATCAGGTGACGTTCAGGGCTAAAAAATTTCTTAAATACCAAAACTGCAAATCAACAATAGTTCATTTGTTACCAGATTCATTTTTATTTCCAGAGTATTACAGCTGTCTCTATAAAATGGAGATGCCTATTAATCTTACATTAGAATTTTTAGACACATACATATGTGTTTACATCTTAATTCAGTGTCTAAGAGGATTATATTTTAAAGAGAACCATTATAACGTCACAACCTGTTACTCTTATGTAAGTTGGGTATATCCTTTTTGTATCTCATCCCAATCCATTCTTTAAACCCAAGCTTACAGATCATCTTATTGGGGAAATTTTCCCTGGTCACCATCAGAAAACTATTTTTGCCATTACTAAGAAATCAAATAGTCACTTTTTTGTACATATATGTTTATGTATTAGTTTTATGATCTTTATTTCTGTATGTCACATCCCATTATTAAACAATAGGCTCCATGACAATGGGATTCATATTACAGACAAATTCTTACTTTCTTAGGTCCTAGCACAGATGCCTTGTACATAGTATTTCCAAATCAATCTTTGCTTTATTAAATTGAACTAAATTGATTGAGGTACAACATAGAAAAGAAAAGTTCATTAAATTTGAAGTCTGAATATCTTTGTTTTAGTCCTGATTCTGTTATTTTTTTCTCTCACTTTGGAGAAGTCAATAAACCTCAGCTTATTTTCCCAAAAACAAAATGAAATAGGTGGACAAGATGAACAAATCTACAAATAATTATCATCAAGACAACTACCCCATCACCACCAGATAGTCACTTCAAAGTTATTATTTTGATTTGTTCTATGAACTCTTAAGTAGCCCACATATGCAATCAGGACTCAGAAGCAGCATCCCTAGCTTCGACTACTTTCCTGTTACCTACCTCATCACTGGCCTCCCCTGTGTCCTATGAACATAAAATTTGTTATCTATCAGGCAACTCTATTCCTCTAAATTCTGCCTCTGAATCTCCATGGTCACTTGGGGCCTGGGATCTTGTCACCAGAAATTGCTGAGAAGTTGTAAATATACATTGATATATTTGTGAAACCTTTTGATGATTTTGTTTTAAAATCAAATACATCTTAAACAGATAGAGACCATGCTGTCTTTCATATGCAAAAAAATGGTTAGATGCCACAGAGTGGGTGGCAATGCCTTGACCATATGTTGAGTTAAGAATACTTCATTATGCATTTTCGGCACACAACAACCTGCTTTCCTTCAAATGGCATCTAAATTCACAACATGTGATGATTTTGATCTCTGCTGTGACATAATGCAGCATTCTACTCACTTAGCATAGAGGGGTTGTCAGCAATTTAGTGGACTGTGGAGGGGAACAGAAAAAAAAATTAAGCTTATATTAAGGCATAAAAATGTCTTGAAGACACATCATGATTTTTTATTCCTTCTGTTTGTTTGTTTTTTAATTTATAAGGATACACTGATAAATACCACTTTGATTAATGACAAAAGTCACAAAATTGAAAAACAATCTACAGTCAATGATTCCTCATAACAAAGATAAAACCAAATCAAAAGCACTTAATAAACCCTTACTGTGTGCCAACAACTGTACTATGTTCTAAGAATATAAAAGAGGTAAAAAAAAAAAAAAATTGAAAGCCCAAAGACCAGATAACATACATTGCATATTATCACAAAAGGAAGTTCTATTGATAAGGATGTTGCTTGAATCAGCTAATTAATGACTATAAGGTGTTTTGACAATGTCAAGCACTATATAACTGCTAATTACTATTATTAATTGTGGCTTAGAGATATTCTTTATTACTATTTTAACAAAGAGCCAGATGATGAGGTTGCTATAAGATAGAGTGTATATACTATTATCACATTTTTTGTTTTTTCTTACTTGTATTTTTTCCCTTTTAATATGATTCTTCTTTCACAACATGACTAATGTTGAAATACTTTTAACATGATTGCACATGTATAACCAATATCAAATTGCTTGCTGTCTTGGGGAGGGGGAGTCAAGAGAGAAAGGGAGAAAAATTTGGAACTCAAAATCTTACAAAAATGAATGATGAAAACTATCTTTACATGTAATTGAAAAAATACTATTAAGTGTAAAAAAAGATACAATGCACAGCACATTTTTTAATGTCACAAAAGAGATGGGATAATAAAATTGATAAACTAGTGGTATTTGGTTTGGGAGTTGACCCCTATTTTGTGTTGCTGATAATATGAGTGACATGTGGAAATAAAATGGGTATCTGCAAAGCCTGGACAGACATCACAAATGACTATTTTTTTTCCCTTTAAAGATATATGGCTGCACTGTGAGTTATTTCTCAATATTGTAGCTGGCTGGAAGCAAGTCGATTTGTTGAACACAGGCACAGCAGAGAGTTTTGACTGTGCTTGTGATGCCTATTGAAAGGTCTAGACAAAAACAAATGAGTTCTAATTTATCTGTTTAACACTGCCAGTAGTTGAAGATATCCAGAGTAGAAAGGAGGGAGAGGTAAATTTCAATTGCCTCTGAAGGATTAAAACCAGAGGAAGAGAAGGGGATCACTTTACCCTCTATTATTAGCTAGGACAATTTAGGCTGTACCATCTTATTTCCCTTCATCCCTCTATCAGTTAGAATAACAGTGAGAGGAGTGTCATGGAAAAGAGTAGGTGTAAGCATCAATATCAGAATTATACAGATAAATAATTAAGAGATATCAAGCATCTTAGAAAAATTCCACTACTAAGAAGGACAAGCACTAGCCTTGAAGTCATTAAGATCTGATTTCAAATCCTGCCTCAGATACTTAACTTAATATGTATGTGACCCAGAGGAAGTCACTGACCTCTCTCATTCTCTATTTTCTAATCTATAAAACAGATAAAATAGAAGCAATATCACAAGGTTGTTGTGGGGATCAAATAAGTCAACATATGTACAATATTTAGCAAATCTTAAAGAACAGTGTAAACACCAGCTATTACTGTAGTAGGAAGATAAGTGAAGCAATAGATAAAAAGTTCAGCTTGAAGATAGATCTGAGTTCAAATTTGACCTCAGACATTTACCAGCTGCGTGATCCTGAGCAAACCATTTAACCTCCATCTAACATAGTTTCTTCAACCATAAAATAACTCATGGAAATTGTATTTGTCAAGCAGTTAACACAGTCTCTGGCATATAGTAGGCACTCAATAAGTGCTTGTTTCCATCCCTCCTCCCCATTCCCTCCTCCCTGGGCAAATAGAAAGGAGGTGTGGCCGAGTGCAATAAGCTCCATACTTCAAAAAAAAAAAAAGTTTATTTTATCTGATTGGAAAAGGTTATAATTATTTAGAACATTAACTTTCACTAATGGATACCAAGCAGCATATTTGTATTCTTTCTCTGGATGTTCATTACAGCTCTGTGACTACGTAGTGCAAGGATAATTATCTCCCCTTTACAGATGAGGAAACTGAGATTTAGAGAGCAGAAGTGACTTGCACAAATCACTTCTGTTAAATAGTGACACCAAGAAACAAACTCAAACTCCTCATGCCCAAGCCCAGTGATCTGTCACTGTACTATTTCTAAGAGTTTCTACCTGTTAATATCATGAACTCTATACCTATGGCAACATCTAACAGGGATATAGACAAACAGAGGGTGTGGGTATAAACTAAGCAAAATGATGATAAAAATCCCTATTAAGGGACTGCAATGGAAGAAGAGGAAAGAATGAAGCAGAAAAGGATAAATTATGCTACACAGAGAGGCATAAAAACAATACAGTAGAGGGAAAGAAGGGAGGGAGGTGACCATTATATGAGCTTTTCCCTCACTGGTTCTGGTGCAAGGAGGGAATAACACAACCAGTTAAAGATAAGACTCTATCAAGAAGAGACCTAAAACTTATCATAATAGATGGAAAGAGGGGAGGGAGAGGAGCACTGTATGAGATCTATTCTTGTCAGTCTTGGTCCAAGGAAGAAATAACATACAACATTGAGTATAACAATCGATCGTATCCTACAGGCAGTAGGAGAGGGGAAGGGCTATGAAAGGGGGGTGGGGCCTTTAGAAGGGAGGGAAGAAGTAGAAAGGGAAAAGAGTAGGAAAAGGGAGAGGAGTGGATAAGAAGGGAATATTGAGGGAGGTGGTGGTCAAAAAGGAAAACTCTTAGGAAGGGGAAGGGAGAAGGGTAAAAATAAAAGCATAAACAGGGAAGGGAATAGGATGGGGGGAAAGACACAGTAATCATAACTGTGAATGTGAATGGGATGAACTCTCCCTATTTCTAAGAGTTTCACAAAAAGATCTGTGCTCTAATATAGGTGAAACAACAGCAGATATAGGTAGTATAAACAGGTAGTATTATTATTTCCATATTCAGAATGAGATTCTTAAAACCGATTATTAGGGAGGTTAAGTGATTTTATTGCCACACAGCTAGCCAATGTTCTATTGATTCTAAAATGGTCAATAGAAATGATGTATTCAAATTTTCTGAGAAAATTTTCATTCAGGAGAAGGAGCTAACTCAAGACCACTGAAGATGTCAACACTTTTTGTTGAATTTATGCTTCAATAAAAGAAGTGGTGTCCAGAATGTGGCAAGTTGGAGTCTCAGTGTATTCTGACCTGATTAGACCATATCTGCAATACTGAGTTCAAAGACCACATACTCAGAAAGACGATAATAAGCTCAAGTCTTTCTAGAGGAGGGCAACCAACAAGGTGAAAGGACCAGATAGCTTACCATTTAAAGACTGAGTGAAAGAAATGGGGATATTTTACCTAGAGAAAAGATTTCAGGAGGACATGATAAGCAAGGATTGCAAGAGCTGCCAAGTGGGAAAAAAGAATTATTCTTCTTTTGTTTTTCTATAAAGGGTAGAATTAGAAAGAAGGGTGGAAATTGAGAAGGACACTTTTTTCCCTCATTGTAAGGAAAATCTTCTTAGTAATCACAGTTGTTCAAAATTGAAATGAACTACTTCTGGGTGAGTTGATCTTCTGGAGGTTTTCAAAGAAAGTTTAGTGTTCTAGAGGCTACTTCTTTTCATTTATGGATTGAATTAGATGGCCTCTGAGCCCTTCCAACTTGGGATTCTATGTTACTATGGCCTAACTTCTCTTAACTTTAAAGCAGAGGGTGTGTGTGTGTGTGTGTGTGTGTGTGTGTGTGTGTGTGTGTGTGTGTAAGAGAGAAACAGACAGAGAGTATTGTGGACTTCCTAATCCTTGAAGTTCTGTAGTTAATTCTGTTCATTAATGTGAGAAAAAAGTCATATTGGTAAAAAAAAAAAATCGCTAAAAAAATCTAAGAACTAATACATTCAATCTATTTTTTCAATACCCATTAAAGTGGTTACAAACATTGCTAAATGAACAGCTTGAATAATTTGCACTGCATCACTATCAGTAGAAGCATGAGAAAAGGTTGGGTGCCCAGAAACATTATAAGAATACAAATAACAAACAAAACACTTGTTTTGCAATTCTTATCCATGATAAACATTAACTGACTACTTGTTTATCATGGATTAAATTATTAAAATTACAACTTCGACCAACCTGAACTACATTAAAAGTCAATAATATATAGGTTTTGCCCATTTTAAGGATCATGTGCAGTGAGTCTAAGATTGAACATAAAAGGGATATCCTACTTCTGCTACTTATAAAAGAAAAAAATATTGTATCCTCCAAGAGGCTCTTGCCTCAAAAACTTGCCTATTTTTTGTATATATATACATATATATATATATATATATATATATATATATATCTCAAGTAACATGACATAATATAAGTATATATTATGGTCACCAATGATCTTTTCAGGTTTCAGTGTTTCTATACATGCATATTGTTGGATCTCCTCAGGGACTGAGGGGTCCCAATAGGACACTGCATCATGCTGCCACACTAAAATCAAATTTATGAGAATTTTGCAAGAATTCACATTTTTTCCTACCATGACTAAAAACTTGAATTCTACTATTTCCCAGTCTTTTACCAGGCCTAATTATTGCAAGAAACCATTCTAATAGGTGTCCCATTTATGGAATCTATTTTTAGCTAAAGTATAGAAAAAATAAATCCACACAAAAGAGAAATACCTAATCAAAGCCATTTCATATGCAAAAATGGCAAGCTTGAATCATAAGAACATTTGAAGATTTCATATCTGGATACTATGTAATGATTTGGAAGCCAAGTGCTTCTTTCCCTTTTATTAGGTTATTTTTATAAATATACTTTTTTTTAACATCAATAGAATGTTTCTTTTGGGGGGAGAATTATTATATGCACAATTAAAGATCATGATGCACATTTCATGTGCTCCACAGGTACACACAAACCCCTAAAGAAAGCATCATAGAAGCAATGATCCCTTTTTAATGTGTGATGTCAGCACGATAAATGATCAATATGCAAACTCCAGCAGTGTCTTTTTCTCTAGTTTGTGTTAACTTTCATAATGATCCTAGTCATTTGGTTCTGAAGTGCTCTGTTCTTCATCTTCACATTAAATACCTCCAATGAAGCCAGGCAATATATATTTAGCCATACTTCATATTCTGAGGTCTGCTGCTGTCAGCACTGCCAAGGCTGTGTTGCAGGAGTACACTTAGGCAAAACCTGCCACCCCCTCTCTGATTGCTGCACATCAGGGTGGTCAGAGGCTTCAGCTTCCCAGCTGTCAGGAGCCAGATCACATTCATTCAGATTGCCTCTCTATGCCCTTCACACTGCATGCTCCTACCTTGCTGGCAACTGTCTCCACATCAGCTCACCATAGAAATGTAGCTGGGTTATTCCAAATTTTTTTTTTATGTCTGACCAGAAAATTTAAATTTTCAATGCAGCTCTAGTACCAATGGATAAGCAGGCACTAGCATTCTCCTTCATTTACTCTACATGGCTTTATGGACCTTAAATAGGATTTCATCCCATGTTAGACAAGGATCAGTAAGATCACTGGACCATGAGATCAATTACTCGATCAAATAATTATTAAGCACCAGAGATGCTGGGGACACAGAAACAAAAAATGAAACAGTTCCTGCTCTCAGAAAGCTTACATTCTATTGAAGGAAAGAGAAAGTTAAAAATGAACATAAAACACATATGAAATAAAAGCAAAAATTGAAAAATCTTGGGGTGAGGAAAACATGACCCCTGTAATGGGGTCATTTGGGCTCAACTTTGAAGAAAGCTAAGGATAAACATGTACCTCTGAAGAAGTACATTTTATTTATGGAAGGTATGACTTGAAAAAAGACAAAGATAAGAAACATAATGTTATACATAAAAAATACAAGTAGACCACTTTGCTTTAAATGTAGTGGACAGAGAAGATAATGACAAGTCATAAACTAGTAAAAGTAGCCTGGAGTCAGATCGTGAAAGAAAGAGCAGTTTGTAATTTATCCTAAAAAGTAATTTATCCTATTAGTAGGAAACTAATGAATTGGAAGGAAGGGTGATGTGGTCAGACCTGTGCTTTAGTAATATCACTTTGGAAACCACATGAAAGATAGGCTGGAAATGAAAGAGACTTAAGAACATGAAAAAAAAAATAGAAGGTTATCCCAATAGACCAAGCAAATGCTTAACCTAGAGTGGTGGTTGTCTCAATATAGAGAAGGAGATACAAGTAGAGGAAACTGTTTGCATATGGGAGGAGAGGGAGAATGAACAGTCCAGGATAACAATATGATTGCAATCCTAGGTGACTGGCAGGATGGTGGTACCCTAGACAGAAATAGGGGAGCTAGGAAGAAGTGTAGCTTTGGGGAGGAAGATAATGAGTTCTGTTTTGAACATGTTGAGCATGAGATACATAGAGGATATTCAGTTGGAACTGTGTAATTGGTTGTTAATAATGAGGACTGGGGAGCTTGGAAGAAAAGTCAGGTAGTGTGGTTTCAAATCCCAGCTCTGCCACTTACTATCTGGGCAATCTAGGTCAGACTAATGACTCTGAGATTCAATTTCATCTTCTGCAAACTAGGAATGATAAAATTTATCCTACCCATATCAGAGCATTATTGTGAAGATTATGTATGTTAATGTATATAGAAAGTACTTCTTAAGGAGAAAATTATTTTATGTCCATATTTGAATTTCTCCTTATACTTTGTATTTCTTCTATGCTTTTTTTTTTCATATTCTAGTTATTATAGATACTGGAATCACCAAATTCTACAACTACAAGGTAAATTAGAGATAATTTTCTAATCTAACACCCTTATTGTACAGACAGGAAAATAAGGTCCAGAGTCATAAGGCAATCTACCCAAGGACACATAACAAGTAAGTATCAGAAACAGGGCTCAAGCCTGCATCTTCAGAGTCCAACCCTCTTTCCCACTACCCGACACACAATGTCTTATCTCCATAAGTTTCTCCAGGCCAGAAATTATGTCTATTAATCTTTGTATCCCCAACAATTAGAAGAGTTGCTTGTACAAAGAAAGGGTTTTTTTGAGCTAAATCATATTCACATGCCTCCTTTAGAAAAATGGCATAAGTCTATTCTAACACTCTTCAGATTTTGCAGACAAGTAAATTGACTTAGTAACATCCGTGTTGCTGAGTTTCTTTCCTGAAATTCAAATGGTTGAATTTCAGATCCTGAGACCAATGGACTGACATGTACTTCTGTGATCTCTTTACCAGAAGCCATATGATGAGTGAAAGTCCTAAAATAATAAAGCTCCAGGAATTAAATAAATAAATTCAGTTTGAGTAAAAAATTTTAAGTTTTGGTTAAGATGATTTGCACATACTTCATATACAACTATCAATATTCCCACAGTGCCATCTAATGGAAACATGAAATAAATAAATAAACCAAGCAGCCTGGAGTGATGATTTATAGGTAAATTGGCATAAGTTTTGCTCATCTATTCAAAATAAGAGGTTAGGTTTAATGAAATCTAAGGTTTTAAAATTGAAATGTATTTAATAAGGAGAAGGTAATCTTTCCAGTCTACACTTCTTTAAAAAAAAAAAAGAGTTGCATAATACAATAATTCAGAGTCCTTTATCACAATTCCAATTTTATTACCTATAGATTATAAGCATTTAAGATGTGTTCTTTTTATTTTCACTCTTTTAAATGAAAAATTAATTTGGTAATATATGAATTTCATTACATAAACATTATAATTATATTCATATTTATGCTCTTCTGTACATATTTTAAGAAAATATGCATAAAGTTGAGTTAGTCAATAAGCATTTATTACACACCTACTATATGCCAAACACTGTACTAAGTCCTGAGGATACTGAGTAAGCCTAAAGATAATCCCTGCTCTCCAGGAATTTACAATATAATGGCAGAGACAACATGAAAACAATAATGCAGAAATAAATATTTAGAAGATAAATTAGAGATTATTGACAGAGGAAAGTGAGTGGCATTAAGGGAGACTCAGAAAGGTTTTTCATAGAAAGTAGGATTTTAATTTGGAGTTGAAGGAAACCAGGGAAGCCAGGAGGCAGAGGTGATAATGGAAAGAATCTCAAGCATGGGAGACAGCCAAAAAAATTCCAGAGTCAGGAGACAGAGCATCTTATGCCAGGAAAAAGGAAAGAGAAAAGTGTCACTGGATTGCAGAATACATAAGGGGAATGAAATGAAAGAAAACTGAAAAGTGTTGCTTTGGAATTCAAGACATAAATTATCAGATATTGTAGTAGGTTTTCTAGGACCAAAAAAATAAATGTCATACTAACTTAACCTAAGCATTTCCTTAGATCACATTTAACTTGATTATTCATAAGAATCCTTCAATTTCAGGGTAGAGCCAAGTTGGCAAACTATAGGCAACCCTGGGATGCAAGCCTGTACACAGCCCACATGTAGTGGCTGCATGCCACCAGGACCAGCTGATTCAGGAGTTCTCAGACCAGAGATGGCAAGGGGGTTGGACAACTGTTCAGAAAGAAATTATTGGGGGCCCTTTTCTGGCACTGGATACAGCTGGCACTGATAGGTAACTCTATTGCCCATACACAGTTCTGGGTTTTCTGGGTTATAGATCCACGGTGGAGAAGAGCACTGGGGGTCGGTCACATGGGAGCAGGGGCCTTGGTCTCAGCTCCAAGGCAAAGACGGCACCAGTCCTTATAGCTGCAGGGGACCAGAGAGCTTTCATGGTTAAAGATCAGGGTGCAGACCTGGAGACCAATGACCAAACCTCTCACCAGATCATACCTTGGAAGTACTGAAAATTTTCAGATCCCCAGAACTGGCTCTGAAAACAGGAGCACAAAAGAAATGTGAAGCTAGGGTAAGTGACTCCTCACACCCAGGGTAGCAGAGCCCTACTTTGACATAAAGTTCAAAATCAAGAAAGAGGATGAGAAAATTAGGCAAACAAACAAACAAAATAAAAGATATGAACATAGAGAATTACAGTGGCAGGGAAGGCAAGACATAAACACAAAAAAGGTAACAGTGTGAAAACACCTACAAACAAAGCCTCAAAGAAAAATGCCAATTGGACTAAAGCCCAA
>CM053585.1:147282043-147315952 GCA_028646515.1 Pseudochirops corinnae
TGATTAACTGGGTGGAAGAAAAGCTATACGATCTCACTGAAGAAAATAATTTCTTAAAAATTCAAATTGGGCAACTGGAAGTTAATAATTCTATGAAACCTCAAGGAATAATAAAACATATAATAAATGTTTTATGTATGTTATATAACAAATATAAGTTTATATGTAGCAAATAATAAAGAAAAACAATGAAACATTTTTTTTCATTTAAAAGAATGAAACACATAGAAGAAAATGTGAAATATTTCATCAGATAAACAACTGATCAGAAAATAGATTCAGGGGAGATAATTTAAGAATTTTTAAACTATCTGAAAGACGTGATCAAAGAAAAGTCTAGAAATCATCTTTCAAGAAGTTATCAAGAAAAACTGCTTTGATATATTAGATCCAAAGGATAAAATAAAAATAGAATTGGTGAAAGAATTCACCAGTCATCTCCTGAAAGAGATCCCAAATTGAAAACCCCCAGGAAAATTATAGTGAAATTCCAGAGATCTCAGGTCAAAGAGAAAATTCTTCAAGCATCCAAAAAGAAAACATTCTAATATCATGGAGCCACAGTCAGAATGACACAAGATTTAACATTCAAGGAGAAGAGTGCTAGGAATATGATGTTCTGTCAAGTAAAGAAGTAAATATTACAACCAAAAATAACTTTAAAAGCAAAACCAAGTATAATCATTTGGAGGAAAAACAAATATTTTTTTTTAATACAGGATTTTAAAGCATTTTTCATGAAAAGACCAAAGTTGAATAGAAAGTTCAAACACAATACTCAAGAATAAAAATGTAAACAAGACAGAAGAATCATAAGGGATTCAATAAGGTTAATCTGCTTACATTTCTATATGGGAAGATAATACATGTAACTCCTATGATCTTTAGCATTACTAGGGCTGGTAAAGAAAGAAAAAAGTTTACATAGACTGATGTAGCAGCATGCACCCTTACATACACAGAATGGCTAAGATAGATAGATAGTGAGAGAGAGAGAGAGAGAGAGAGAGAGAGAGAGAGAGAGATTATTCACTTAGTTCAGGGGGAAAAGTCAGCACCCTGAACTTCAGAAAATACAAACAGTAATTATAAGCAGACAAAAAATGCAGACAGAGAAAATAACACAATTCAATAGATCAACAGATAGGGCTTCTAGCTGTCTGACCATTACATACATATAGTGAGTTACCAGAGAGAGAAGCACCAACATATGGGTTTTCAAAGCTGGGGGGATCAACAGCTTCCCAGAGTCTCATCTGGTCAAATCATATGACTCTTCCCCTAAGTGATCCCTAAAGCAAAACCTTCATGTCATGGTATATATAGATATAGATATAGATATAGATATAGATACAGATATAGATATAGATATAGATATAGATATAGATATAGATATAGATATAGATATAGCCTTCTCCAAGGTCAGAAGACACCACAACCTTGTGATGTTGACTAATTACAAAGTAACAAAAGGTGGTTCTTCCTAAAAAACAAGCTTCCCCTAAGCAAGCTTCTCTTGTTGGGCTCCAAGTGAGGCCCAATGGGACAGGGAAGATCTTCAAATTTCCTTACCAATACAACTCAGGGCAAGGATATAAGTTAATTGTGTTGCAATAATCTCCAAAAATATATATAAAGAGTGAGAAAGAGGGATGCCTTGGGAAAAGGGGAAGGGAGAGACAGAATGGGGGAAATTCCCTCATATAAATGAGGCACACAAGGAAAAACTTTAAAAATATAGCAGTAAATGGGGGGAGGAGGCAGGCAATACTTTAACCTCAGTCTTATCAGAAGTCATTCAAGGAAGGAAAAGCACATATACACATACACAGGTGTTTATAGAAATGTAACTTACCCAACAGAGAAATAGGAGAGAAAGGGGATAAGAGAAAGTTGTGGGTGATAAAAGTGAGGGCAGAGGTTGTGGGTGATAAAAGCTAGGGCAGATCAAGTGATGCTGTAGCAAGAAGCAAAATATACTTTTGAAGAAGGAAAGGATAAAAAGTGAGAGAGAAGAAGAAACAGAAGAAAATGAGATGGAGGTAAATATGCAGTTAGTAGTAATAACTGTGAATGTGATTAGCTCACCCATAAAGCAGAAGAAGAAAATAGAATGGATTAGAAACTAGAATTCAACAATATGTTGTTGATAAGAGATACAGATGAAACATAAAGACACACACAGAGTTAAAATAGCAGAATCTAATATGTTTCAGCTGAACTAAAAAAGTCAGAGATAGCAATAATAATATCAGACAAAGAAAAACCAAAACATACACCCAATTAAAAAGGATAACTGGGAAAATTACATTTTGCTAAAAGGTACTATAGAAAATCAAGTAAATATAAAAAAAAAATTACAGCAAGAGTCTCAGATAAAGTTCTCATTTCTCAAATATATGCTGAGTATAAAACTCAGTCAAAAGTATAAAAATAAAAACCATCCTCAACAGTTAAAGATTAAAAATATAAACAGGTAGTTTTCAGAAGAAAAAATCAAAGCTATATATAGTCATGCAAAAAAAAAATGTTCTAAATCACTGTTGATTGAAGAAAGACAAATTAAAGCAACCCTGACATGCCACCTCATACATATCAGAAATGACAAATACTTGGAAGGGATGAGGTAAAAACAAGTACACTAATGAACTGTTGATGGAGTAGGTGGAATTAACTTGTCCAACTATTTTGAAGAGCAATTTTGAAATATGTCCCAGTGGCTACAAAACTCTGCATAGCTATTGATGCAACAATACCACTACTAGGTCTGCATTATAAATAAATCAAAGGAAAAGGAAAAGCACCTATGTGTACAAAAATTTTTTATATCTGTTCTTCTCATTGTGGCAAAGAATTAGAAACCAAGGGAATGTTCATCATTTGGGGAATATTTGGACATATGTAGCCTATGATTGCAATGGAATACTGTTGTGCTATGGGGAATGGGGGGGCATTCAGAAAAATGTGGCAAGATATATATGAACTGGGCCAAAGTGAAGTAAAAAGAATGAGGAGATCAGTGTGAACAGTCACAGCAATGTGACAATGACAACCAAATGTGAAAGACTTAGCTACTCTGATCAATACAATGTTCCAAAATAATTCCAAAGTCATGATGAAATGCTATCTACTTCCAGAGAGAGAACTGATGAACTCTGAGTGCAAACTGAAGGAAATTTTCTCACTTAATTTTTCTTGCTTTTGAAAATATGGCTAATATAGAAATATTTTTGTGCAATTTCACATGTATAATTGCTATCATATTGCTTGTCTTCTCATTGGAGGGAGGGAGAGAAAATAAAAGAAAGTTAAAAATAAATAAATGCTAAATTGAAACATATTTTTAAAAAAATTAAAAATAAAATTGCTTCTAATTGTTTCCAACTTAAACAACTGTTTAAGGATTCAGGATTTCAAAAGTATTGCTTTGCCTTGAGACACTGGGAATTATTTCAGTAATTAATTTTGAGAAAAACCATCAATGTCTTTTTATGAGGACTTTTAATAACAGAGAGGGCTTATATAAACTTGAATAAATTTATAAAAACTCAGCATTTTCAACATACATAATGGATAGTAGGTATTGTTACCCCAAATTTGTAGATGAGACAACAGGATAACAGAGGTTAAACGAATTGCCCATGGTCACACAGCTGGCAATTGTCAGAGGTGAAATGAAACCCACAGTTGTTTCTGACACCAATTCATCACTCTATCCGTTATGCCAGAGGTGTAGAACATATGGCCAGAAGTAGCAGAAAGCCTAACACTCTGAAGTGCAGCTGAAATAGCTTAAAATGTAATTGGGAAATATTTTTTTTTAATAAAAATACAATAAAACATAGATGACATTACATTTTAAGACTAAGTCATTACGGAGATTGCAGAGAGCTTTATGTATGGATTAGTGGTTCTGTTTTTATTTGATTTTGACACCACTGTACTATGCAACACTTCTTCAAAAAGCATTCTATAATGTTAAATACTGGGGTAGTTAGGCAGCATAGCATGTATAGTACTGGACTTTGAATTACAAAGATTAGAGTTCAAAACCTGCCTCGGATTCTTGTGAGTTCTATGACTCTGGGGAAAACATTAAATCTCTCTCAACCTCAATTTCCACATCAGTAAAGTGGGGATAATAATAATAATACGTGTATCACTGGGTTGTTGTAAAAATTAGATGATATGACATTCTCCATAATGACTAGTTTTAAAATGTATCCCCTCCCCCCAGTATTTGGAAAATATTGAAGCAAAACGTAAATGTTAGCTATTATCGTTGCTTAGGAGCCCCTAGAAAATGTTCTAAAAACTATTTCTAGTGTCAGCAGCACAACTATATTAAAGACTAGGAAAAATTCTGCTTCAATGTTTTATCATGATTGTGGCCTCTCAAAGGCCGTGCCATTCAAGTCCTGTCAGGCAAATCCTATCAACTTCAAACCCAGACCCAAGGAGACACAGTAAACATGATTCCCAAGAGCAAGCCTAGCTCAGTGCTGGTGTACTATAAGACTTTCTGGCACTTAGCAGAATTCCTGGTACATAAGTTCTTAGTCAACAGCCATTAATTGGACGTGACTTGATGAGTTTCCAAAAACCTTGATGAAATTATAAGCTGTGAGATATGATTTGGAGATATCTGCGGGGAAACTTGCATGGACACTGTAGATATGTCCACTGGCATCTTACTGAAGAGATACAGACTTGGATTCAGGAAGATACGTTTTTGTTGTGGGGCGGGGTAGAGAGACAACTTCTCCCTGTGGTCTTAAATGTGAACTGACAGAGTAGTTCATGTTTCCTTTTCCTATTTTTTTTTTCCTTTTGCTTTTTGGAGGGCAGTTGGGGTTAAATGACTTGCCCAAGGTCACACAGCTAGTAAGTCATTTTCCTCTTAACTCTATTCATAATACATTCCCACATTTACCAGAGCAGACCTGATCCTTGGTGAGGAGACTGTGCATAAACATGGGTTTCTTCCCCTCCCTCCATCCCCCAGAATTTGACATGTTTGTTGAGGAGCACAGTCATATGCAAATTTCATGTACATGCCTGTGGCCTGAAAGGAAATATTCTGAGACTGGAGATTCCTAGTCCAAGAGATGGTAGCAATCTGCACTCTGATGGATTTCCTGTAGAAGTGCATGGAAGAGGCATATTTCCACAAGGTTTGAAAGAATAATTTATGATACCCAGACTTTGGTGTGAAGGAAAAGGTGTTCTGAATTCCCAAGGCAGTGTTGTTTCAGGATCTAGCTTTGTTGTTAGAGGTCACCTGCTGGGTAACCACAAGTTTGAAGTTCCCAATTCAAGATTTGGGAGACAGGCTTTTTAGAGAGAAAAGGGGATTTTCTAATTCAGCCTGCTCCCTTTGGAAAGAAGAAGATAGCTCAAAGCTCTTGAATAGCATCCTACTTAGAGATCAAAAAGAATGAGGTTTTCAAACTTGGAAAATCAAAGACAGTGTACATTCGATGGGGAAAAGGACTTTCTTATTCAACAATCTCAAATCTGTTTTCTTTCTTGGTGGAGTCCAAAACATAAGGCCATACTATGATTTTGGAGAGAAACTATATAGGACTCTCTCTCTACGAGAGGGCCAAGGATTCAAGAGAATGTCAAAGTTTGCCACAATAATAATCACTTACATTTTCTTGTGGTAAAATAAAGTCCTTATTAACAATTTTATGAATAATTTAAAACTCTGTAGGATCGGAGGCCCTTTTAAAAATTGAGGAGGGGGACTAGGCCATGAGCACAATGTAAGCTGAAATTAAAGATCGTCCTGGAGAATTTCGAGTAGAGGAAATGAACCAAACGGAAATCATCACCATTTGAAAGTATCAGCTTCCAGTATCTGACCTGAGTCAGTGTGAATACAGAGGTTTTGGTGCTTAAACGTGGATCATCCCTCAATCTAACCAAATAAACAATTAAATAAGCACATGTTGAATTTATAAAACATCTACTAAGTGCTATGCACTGGCATAGATGTTAAATAACACATAAATGTGGCAGTTTAGTAAATGGGAGAAAGGCATTGTAGGAAACACTGGACAGCATTAAAATGGAGAAGCTAAAACCCTTTTTAAATAGCCAGAAAGATTTCAAGTTTTTTCACCACCTAGTGTATACATTTCACACCTTAGGTTTTAGAAATGCACTAAGGAATTTTATCCAGTTTAAACTGTACCAGAAAAGGTACAACACTGAAGCAACGTAATATTTTCTTTGAGCCCAATGTTTCAAAAGCTGCCTCAATACTGATCCTTGACAAGCAATAACAACATGTTGGGTAAGCTCCAAACTAGGTTAGTAGCTTTTGGAAAACTGAAAAAAAAATTTGAAATAGATTATAATGGTCAATTGGAGAAGGCTATTATGTGTGAGTATATGTGTGTATACAGGTATATAAGTATGTATATGTGTGTGTACATTTATGTATATATAAATATATACATGCATGTGCATATCTCTATTTATGTGTGTGTATGTATGTGTGTATATGTATGTATGTGTATATGTGTGTGTGCATGTATACACACACACACACACACACACACACACACACACACGGCACCACCAACAGACCTAGCCTCTGAGAGGAATGATTAGCTCAAACAGCATCACTAAACAATAATATTAATATCACCTGAGAATTCAAAATATAATAGATGAATGTTAATTTTCTTCCCATGTCATTCTGTATAAGAATTTGTTGTTTGCCACATTTCCTTTAGAAAAAATAAAGGTTAATTTTGTATTCTTCAAATATCATCTTGAGTGCTTCTGTTTGGCAGCCACTAAACCCCGATCTATATCATTATTTTTTTTAATATGAGAAAGGTCTAACTCTATACATATCTTAAGAGGAGAAAGGAAAAAAAGCATTTTTAAATTGCTACTATTTCCAAATATTACCTCATTTGATCCTCACAACCTTGTGAAGTTGATGCTACTCTTTTTTCCATGTTGAAGTTGGAAAAACTGAGTCACAGAAAGATTAATGACTAAACCAGGGTAACACAAATATTAAGGGTCTATAGCTTGTTTTGAACTAACTTCTTCACTCCAGGCCCAGTGCTATACCAACACAACTACACAAATGCCTATTAAAATAATTTTAAATGAATATGGGCTGAAATTTGTGAATTTACTCACCATATATAATCAGGCTGACATGGCTCTTGATAACCTAAGTGTGCATAGTGAATCTTCTGTCTGAATTTCTTCCTATTCTCAGCATTTATAATTTCCCTATCTTGATGGATGCCTCACTAAATATAAACATCTGACCACATAATCTTCTTGACACAGATGTTAGTATGCTGGTTTCTTATCTGTGGGAAAATATAGATTTTTCTTGACCACAGATTTACTTGTAATTAATATTTTTGTTCACAATCAAATATGAATCCTAAATGCTCTATCTTTATTATCAAGTTTTGGTATATTTTATTCATTCAAGTAGTGTAAATACCCAAAGCAAATAAATAGACCCAACCAAATAAGAATTATGGTAGACTACCTCTTTTTTGTCAGTTTCTTAGATGCTGAACAAAATTATTTTTTTCTGAGTAAACATTAACCAATATTTTTTGTTATATAAATGTGGTTATACAAATGTGTTATATAAATGAGAAGATTATTCTCCTCTGCAAGGAATTAAGGTTTAAGATTACCCAAAAGACAATGGAGAAGAGCATGGTAGATGTGAGTGAGCAGCAGTGTAGAACCATACAAATGATAAATTGTATAGGAGAAGTAGAGAAATTAAGAATGCTACCAGAGACATATATAACCTGAAGGAAAAAAAAATAAAGCTTGGCAAGTCACATAGTAAAGGTCCTTGGGATAATCAATGATCTCTATAATCCATCAATATCTCTTTAACATCAAGTGAATGCACAAGTTGTCTGGCTATCTTGTGGTGAATTTACCAGAGGAGATTGAGGACAGTCACACAGGATGGGTAGGCTTGGATGAGATTCCATTGGCACCATGGGAGAGAATACCCCTATCAGTGAGTTTTCAGATCCATCGGTTATATTGTAGTAGTGATTCTACCAGCTCCTGAGGAACATATTGTCTTATGGAATGTAAACTTCAAGTTTAGACTGAGATATTCCCCACTAAGATTTTAGCCTATATATGTAGTTGAACTATAGTCTTTAAAGTTTTGCCCATTCCTCAATTACAAATAATTAGGTATTATACTATTTTCATATTATTTTCTTTTGAAACAAAATATACTTTGAACTTAAACTTTTTTGTACGTACTGTATTTTTCTCATTATGAATGTTTACTGTCAACATTATACAGCATTATGTTAATAACAATATACTGATTTGGTAGGAACACATATTGTATTATTTCATCTCTCACAAAATTAATGCTTTTTTTGACAGTCAAAATGCTTTTCCAGGGCATCTCACATCTGTCATATACTTCTCCTTCTGTTCTCTGACACTACCACTATCCTGGTAGGTCCTCATTACTTCATGCTTGGAGTATTGCAATAACTTTTGATTGGTTGTCCTGCCTCAGATTTTTCCCAACTGTAGTATATTTTCCATTCAGCTGTCAAATTAATCACCTTAAAGTGCAGATCACCATGTCATCTCCCTATTCAATAAACACCAGTGCCTCTCTATGTCCTAGATGAGATTCACAACCTAGATCCCTCCTACCTTTCCAATTGTATTTCCCATCCCCATCCCTGCCATGTGTTCTGCAATTCAGTGACACAGGCCTTCCTGCTCTTCCTTACACAAGATATTTCATCACTTTTTTTAAAAAAAAATTATTTTCTTTTAAATTTATGGAATAAAACAAGTATTTCTAAAATATACTATAATTTAAAAAACATGATTGCATACAAAATTACAAATATATTGTATTGCTATTTCTTTTAAGTATCCAATAAAATTATCATGTAATTTTTTTTCATTTTTTTCTACCCTCCCTTCCTCCTGCCCTACAGATGGTTATCATTAGACACAAATAAGTATATATGTAAAATAATTATATACATATTCCCATTTATCAGTTCTTTCTCTAAATGCAGATATTGTCTTCCTTTATATATTGTTTGAAGTTAATTTAGATATTTGTGTAGAACTTGAAATATATTGCTTATTAGACTTAAGGTCAGGCAAACAATTTACAAATAAACAAGAGCTAGAGAGCAGAATAAGGTATGAAATGTATAATTTTGTTTACATTAAATTGAAAAGGTTTTGTACAAATAAAAAAAAATGTAGCCAAACTCAGAAGGAAAACAGAAAATTGGCAAGGGGAGTAAAATTTGATAGACAATTTCTCAGGTAAAGGTCTTATGTCTCAAATACAAAGAACTTTGTCAGATCTATAAGAATATGAGTCATTCCCCAATTGATAAATGATCAAAGGACCCAAACAGGCAATTTTCCAAAGAAGAAATCAAAACAGTTTACAGTCACATGAAAAAAAATGTTGTAAATCATTATTGATTATAGAAATGCAAATTAAAACAACCTTGCAATTTTTTAAACCTATCAGATTAGATACTTCAGCTCCTGACTCTGGACATTTTCACTGGGTCTCTCCACAGACTGGAATTCTTGCTCTCCTCTCTGTCTACTGACTTCCCTGGCTTCTATCAAATCTAAATAGAGACTTACCTTCTACAAGAAACCTTTCTTCATGCTCACTGATGCTAGTGCCTTTTCTCTATTATCCTCAATTTTATCTAGTAAATATCTTATTTAAACAAGATTGTTTGCATTTCTTCTCCCATGTAACTATGAACTCCTTGAGAATAGAGAGTCTATATACTGGGAGCTCCCTAAAGGCAGGAACTACTTTTTTATTCTTTCTTTAAAATCCCAGTGCTTAATACAGTGTCTCTCACATGGCAAGTACTTAATAAATGTCTATTGACTGACTGACTTGTAGATATTCTAATTCTAGGAGGTAGGCTTTCTTTCCTAAGAGGAAGCATGCAGTACAAGAGCTCGAGGAAAATGAGAATTAGCATTGTAAACATCTTTAGGTAAATTTCTTCTTTCTCCTTGGTTTTAAAATGTCATGCTTTCTTTTCCTCCAGAATTTGGGATTGTTTTCAAAGCAGGTGTTCCTGTGACTAGTTAGCAGACATGCTTTCAGGTGTAAAAACTACAAGCTAAGGAGAGACGGCTCACACTTAGTTCAGACCAAAATCTTGAGATAGTCCAGGCATTTTACCCACCTATAATATTTACATTATTAAACTTTCTAAAATCAACTAAGAATATAAAGAATAACTGTAAAGTGATCTCATCTAGTATTTTTAACTGAAAAAAGACATTTTCTGAGTTACTGAAGGGTGATATTTATATTTTCCTATAGTAGAGTAGTCGTTGAAAGAGGAAAGATTGAAGCATAAAATACCCATTAATTCAATGGTAATCCCTAAATAGATATTGGTCAGTCCGTCAACAAGCATTTTCTAAGTACCTACTAAGTGTGAGGCATTATACAAAGGGCATATTAATGAACTTCCTTTAGGATTCCACCTTCTCTCACATCAAAAACTACTGAATTGGACTGAATAATTCTAGTGGCCTTTATGGAATGATACCAGAGGCCTGTGGGAACCTGTGCTTTTATACTATCCCTAGATGAAGGAAGCAGCAGGATATCATCTCTAAAAACTCTCTTAATCTTGAGCAAAAGGTGTGTACTGACCTGATTTATGGAATTAATCATTGGAATTTGAATGACCAACTACATGAAAAACTGAGGTAATTGTAAAAGCCTAAGAACAATATAAAATCACACATAATGCGCCTATTGTGTATCTATTTTCTGTTGTAGCTATTTATATGGACACTTTCTACTTCCTAGAATCGGAATGTCTTTCCATTATCCTTAGCACCAAAAAAGGGCTTTTCATACAGTAGGCACTCAACATATGTTTACTGAGTTTTTAAAAGTAGGAAAGAATAAATTTTATAGTAATAATGACATAAGAAACATAAATGACATGATTTTAGAAATTCAAAATATCTTAGAGATCCTTTGTCCCAAGACCTATTTTACAGACAAGGAAAATGAGACAGAGAAAAGTAAAGAACTTGTCCGGTGTCACAGATCTATAATTGTGGTCATCCAAGCCCAGATTTTCTCCTGATTCTTAGTCCAGTGCTTTTATTTCTAAACAATCCTATCTCTTAAACCAAGAAGAGCCAAGAGGGACTCAAAGTGTGGAAGGGGTGATACACAATGCAGAATTGAAAGACAAGAAGAGCAGGAAGAAAAAAGGGAAAATTTTAAAGTCAAATGGGGGGAAAATAATGAATTCATAGTTGGTGTTGGACATGCGGCTACCTCAGAAAAGCTTTGCAGAATACAAATGTGAATGTATAAGAATAGGTTTTCAGTAGGTCTGGCTCTAGGAGCCATGGATCTCTGAACCTTTGGGAATTTTCTCCTTTACAAAAGATCACGGAAACAGAGTCAGAATCTTAGAAGTCATTTGATTCAACTTTATAATTTTACATATGAAAAAAACTATGGCACAGGGAGGTTCAGCAACTTGCCCAAGGTAAAATAGGCAGTAAACATCAAAGTTTATATTTGAAGTCTATTCTTCTGACTCTAGTCATTGGCATCTGTTCTGTTTTATGCTACCTCCCTACCCTTATAAAGTTGGAAAGTCAGGCATTTTTTCAGCTAATTTGTCCCAACAAATATGTATGTACTTTTTGGAAATGTTTCACATAATACAATACATTAAAATATAGGCAATTTTACATCTCCATTAATACGTATATGTGCATGTACATGCCTCTACTAAACAGTTATTTTTCTCTTCTCACTCCCCTCACATGATTCATCTGATCTCTTTAAAAAGATCACCAAAGAAGTTTTTATTTTGAATTCCACAATGTGACCTAATAACAAAAAAAAAATACTAATTCAGTTAGATTAAACAAAGAGCATGATTACATAGAAAGAGAAGGAAAAAAAAGATAGTAGCATTTGATGTAGAATCTATGAAAGAAGAAGCGACGGACACAAGCTAATACTGACAAGAGAACAGAAGCATGGACTCCTGTTCACCCCCTGCTTTTATTCTCCTGAGATATTATTACCATTTATTATAGCCAAGCTCTGGCCAGAAACAATCTTCCATTGCAGAAACCCTGTCCAACATAGAGTGCTACTCCTGAAGGTTATGCTTTCATTCCTTCTCCTTGACAAAAATACCTAAAATATTGGGGATCTACTTAGTTCCCCTTTATCCATTTACTTTATGATTTTTCCTGCTTTAAACTAAGATTTCCAAATATCCCGATGAAAGCTTCTCGCTGTCTAATTAATCCTGAATAGGCTTTCTCTGCCCTACAAGCCTTCAATGAGTCTAACTTTCCTATGCAAATTAATCACTGTTGCCTTCTGGGATAAGATAACTCCATAAAAGGAGAAGTGCCTAATCCTGTAACTTGTTATTCCAGTAATGATCCAAAAAGAGTGTCAGATCAAGCAATGACCAAAGAAGTCCAAAATAAGCTTTAAAAACCCCCATATCCAGCCAAAGACTGAAAAAAGAAATAACCAAAAGGTTCAGATATGATTCTTGCCAACATTAATGTGGGTAAAGAGACCAGCGGGCACCCAAACGTGGTCTGAATAGAATAAAATAAAAATAAACAAAAATTAATTCAGGTTGGGAGAACTAGGAAACCGCAGCAGCACCAAGGGAATCTGATGCCCAGAGGGCGTTGGGACAAAGAAAGCACAATTGACAACAAAGGGCAGTATGGTCATGTCAGTCACCTGACCAGGGAAGCACTAGAAGACAGAAAAGACAACACTGATCAAGGTTAGAAGCCAGTGTCCTCATCATGGATAGTTACCAACTGAATTCTATTGGAGATATGAAGAGTGCATAAATGTATTCTCAAAGAGAGAAAAAAAAAATCTACATGGATTTACAAATGAATTCTATCAACCAGTCAAGGAAAAATCTCCCTCTCATCTGCTTTCAATTCCTTCCATTATTGTACTGTATCAGCAAGCACCCTAGCATACCTAGGATGGCTGCTAGCACAGGTTCTTAGATCTGTTTTTCTAAAGGAAAGCAGCTCAAAATGGGTTAACAATCTTACTTTAATCAATGAAACATATATCATTTACCTAATTCAGGGGAAAAAGTAAGCACTCTGAACTTCAGAGAATACAAACAGAATGCAAACAGGAGTTACAAGCAGAAGTTATAAGCAGACAAAGAAACTGATCAGCAGACAGGAGCCGTCTGTCCATTATATCCATACCTAGTTATTTACCAGAGAAGGAAGCACCAACATCTGGTTTTTCAAAGTGCAGAACAGGGTGGGGGTGGTGGGGGTGGAGAGGGACCTCAACGGCCCTCATCTGGCCAAATCACACAACTCTTTCCAAAGTGAGCCCCAAAGCAAAAACTCACATCAGGGTATATATAGCCTTCTCCCGGATCAGAGAATGTCGCAACCCTGTTGACCAACTGCCCAATAACAAAGTAATAAGGTGTAGGGATTCTTGAAAAACAAGCTTCCTGCCATAGGCTCCATGTGACCACATTCAGCCTATTAGGGAAGAGAGTATATTTTCAAATCAGGGAAGGTTCTCAGAGTCACTTAAGCCTATCAAAGGGCCTAGGGGCAGGGAAGATCTTCAGATTCCCATAACACATACAAAATACGGCCTTGATACCTAAGCCAGGGAGAAATCAAAGCAGAGAAAGAAAACTATAGACCAAAAAAATCAATGAATACCAATGTAAAAATTTAATAAAATATTAGCAAAGGAGCTTTAATAACATATTGACATTTATACACTATATCCAGGATCAATTTATATCAGGATTATAGAATTTGTTCATATAAAGAAAGCTATAACCATAATGAACCATATTATTAATAATATGATAATTAAATACATGATTATAGCAGTAGATACTGAAAATATGTTTGCAAAAGTTAAAGCCAATTTCTGTTTTTAAAAAAACCCTCTAATTAGAATAGGAATAAATATACCTTTCCTTAGTATGATGAATGGTATCTATAAAAAATCAAGAATCAATATATTTTGTACTAGAAAAAAAATGGTGGCCTTTTCATGGGTAAAATCATGGATAAATCAAGTACATCAATAATTGCTATTACCTCTTACTATAGTGTTTGAAATGCTACCTGTAGAAGAAGACATTAACAAAAACTGGCAGGAATAAGCATAGTCAAAAAGAAAATATTTACCAGTTTGTAGATGACATGATGGTCTATTTATAGAACCATAATGTCAATCAAAATTTTCTTGAAATATTAACTTCACCAAGGTTTCAAGAAAAAAAAAATTAATCCACACAAACCCCTGGAATTTCTGTATATAAGCCCAGCAAGAAAAGTCAGAAAAAGAAATTCCATTCAAATCTACAGACTGTATAAAATTCTTGAGACTCTGCCTAATAAGATATAGACAGGAATTGTAAAATTATAACAAACAAAAATCCTTTAGAGAAATAAAAATAGATCTAAACAATGGAAGAAATATTACTTATTTATGGTTAAGCCATAACAATACAATAAAATTGACAATATTACCTTACCTGTTTTACTTATTCAGTGTCATAGCAAAGTACAAAAGGTTTACTTTATAGAGACTGGAAAAATAATAAAATTCATCATCTAGAGGAACAAAAGTTTAAAAATCTCAAGGGATATAATGAAAAAGAAGGAGGAGAGAGAAAGAGAAAGGCCTAGCAATACAAGATAGCATATTTTACTTCAAAACAATAATAAAAGTTTTTAGTACTGAATTTTAAGAAATACAAATGTAAATCAGTGGAACAGAATAGATGTACAACATCCCAAAGCAAATGGACATAAAAATCATAGTTTAAAAAAAAAAAAAAAACAATGAGTCCAATGACTGAGTTAAGGGCTAATTCCAACAGTTACTCCTGGGCAAACTGTAAGGTAGTCTGGCAGAAATTAGGTTTAGACATACATCTCATAAGGCATCATATTTCAAAATAAGGTCATAATGTATATGCTATACAATTATAAGTTCACATCATTTAAAATAAAGAATCAAGGAAGGAAATTATTCCGAACATGAATAGGAGGAGATTTCATGATCAAACAAAGGGTAGAAATAATAATAAAAGGCAAAATGAACAAGTTTGATTATATAAAATTGAAAAATAAAAGATTTCCCCAACATACCCAAGATGGTTAAATTTTTTTTAAAGGAAATAGTTATCTCAGGGGGAGAAAAATTCGCTTCATCAGATTCTTCTGATAAGCATTTGATGTCCAAGATAGAGAAGGAGTTTTGGTTTGTTGTGTTTTTTTTTTAAATAAAATGTGACAAGAATCACTCCTCAATGAAAATTGGTGAAAGAGGTAAAACAGACAGGTTTTAATGGAAGAAATCCAAGTCGTCAACATCTGTGTGGAAAAAAAAAATGCTCCAAATCACAATTAATTAGAAAACTGTACATGAAAACTCCTTTGAGGTTTCCTGTCACTCTGAACAAATTAGTAAAGATGACAAAAATAGAAAAGAGCAATTTTTAGGAGAGTATTGGGAAAACACGATACTGTTATGTTGACCTTATCCTAAATTCCTCATTCTTCTTCACTTCGGATATATAATCAGTTTCCAAAATTTGCAATTTTTACTTCCATGGTTTCTATCAAATTTCACTTCCTTCCACTTATACCTTAGTTCAGGCATTTACCACCTCTTACCTAGATTATTGCAGTTGCCTCCTAATTGGCTTCCCTGCCTCAAGTCTCTCCCTCCTTCAATCCATCCTCTGTACTGCTGCCAAAATGATTTTCCTTAAACACCATTTATATCATGTCACTCCCCAAATCAATAAGCCACTCTAGTGGCTTTCTACTGCATCTGGAATAAAATATGACCCCCTCTGTTTAGTTTTTAAATCCCTTCACAACCTTGCCTGCAACAAATCTTTGCAGCCTCCTGGTATATTAGTCTCCCTTCCCATTCTTTTCTAAATGGCATTTTTAGAGGACATAGTCAAGATGGTGGGATAGAGATGGCAACCCAATAGAACTCTCTTAATGTTCACCTCCAAACAACTTTGAAATGTATCAAATGGAATTCTGGAGCAGCATAACCAACCAAATATTAAGGTGTGATGTTTTTCCAGCCCAAACAACTTATGAGGTCAAAAGGAGAAGTCTATAAAGCCAAGTTGGGAGCGAACCCAGAGCATACATGGAAGTAACACCAAATATAGGCCTTAAAGTGAGTTGCAATAGCAAAAGGTTTGGGGGCTATCAATCCAGTGATAGTAAGAGGATTGGAAAGTTGATGAAAAAGAGATTATAGGTGACACTAAACTTACACTGTGTACAGGACAAGAATCTTTTTAGCAACTCCATTGCCCATATACAATTCTGGGTAGCAATTCCAGAGCAGGGAGGAGCAGTGGTAGCTGCAAGAGAGTAGGGGCCATGATTGCAGTTCTAGGGCAGAGAGGAGTACTAGAGATTGAAGCCTTAAGTAAGAAAAGCCCAAGACCAGAGCACAGGTGGGGGAGCATTAACCACACATCTTCCTGGATCACACCACCTTGGAAGCATGACAAATTCCAAATACTCAGAACTAGCTAGGAAAATAGCAGTGTGCAAAAACTTAAAGCTTAGAACAGTTCCTCTTCTTCCCCACTCTACCTCCCCCATGCCAAGAACAGAGTCTAACTTTAACATAAAGTTCAATGTCAAGAAATAAGCTGGAAAAAAATGAGAAAACAACAAGAAAAAAGAATTTGACTATCAAAAAGTTATGGTAACAGGGAAGATCAAGAGGCAACCTCAGAAGAAGACAAAATAAAAATAGCTACAAACAAAGCCTTAAAGGAAAACAAATACAAATTGGACACAAGCCCAACAAGAATTGCTGGAAGAGCTAAAGGAAGACATAAGAGTGATAGAGGAAAAATTGGGTAAAGAAATGAAAGTGCTGCAAGACAATTAAGAAAAAAAGTAACTACTTGGGAGGAAGAGGTACAAAAAACACTGAGGAAAACAACAATTTGAAACATAGAATTGGCCAATTGGTACAAAAGGCACAAAAATTCATTGAAAAAAAGAACTTCTTAAAAAATGGAATTGGGCAAATTGAAAAAAGAAAGTTCAAAAGTTCACTAAAGAAAATATAGAATTAAACAAGTGAAAATTAATGACTTGGGGAAATATCAAGAAACAACAAAACAAAGAAACAAAGATTAAAGTAATAAAACAAAATGTGAGATATCTCAACAGAAAAATAACTGACCTGGAAAATAGATTGAGGGGAGATTATTTAACTCACTGGACTACCTAAAAGCCACAATTTAAAAAAAACACATCTTATTTCAAGAAATTATCAATGAAAACTGGTGTGATATCTTAGATCTAGAGGGAAAAAAAACATAAATTGAAAGTAACAACTGATCACCTCCTAAAAGAGATTCCATAATGAAAACTCTCAGGAATATTATTGCCAAAATCCTGGGATCTCAGGTCAAGGAGAAAACACAGAAAGCAGGCAGAAAGAAAATATTCAAATGCCATGGAGTCACAGTCAAGATCACATGACATTTAGCAGTAACCACATTAAAGAGTGAAGGGCTTGGAATATGATATTCTAGAAGGCAAAGGAGCAAGGGTTAGAATGAAGAATAATCCACCCAGAAAAAACAAGCACAATTCCTTGGGAAAGAGGAGGTGGAGAATGGACATTTAATGAATTACAGGACTTTCAAATGTACCTGATTAAAACAAAAAGATTGGAGCATTCAAACACAAGACTCAAGAGAAGCAAAAAAAAAAAAAAAAAAAAAAAAAGGCAAGCATGAAAGGGAAATCATAAAGGATTTAGTAAAGTTAAACTGTCTACATTCCTATGTAAGAAAATAATAATGGTAACTCCTAAGAATTTTATCATTTTAGTGATGTTAGATTGAGTCTATTTAGAGAGGGCAGGGGTTTGAGGCAATTATGTTGGGATGATCTCAAAAAAAAATAAATGGTTGAAATAGAGTGATACATTGGGAAAAGGAGAAGGAGGGAAGGGAGAGGAAGAATGTGGAACACAAAAAAGGAGTGGGAAATGGTAGGTAGGTAATACTTCAACTTTGCTCTCATCAGAATTGGTTCAAAGACGGAAGAATATATCTACACATTCAGTTGGGAAAAGGTAAGTATAATTTTTCATGTTCATTATTTTTCTTGTTTTTTAAAGCAACATGGCTAATGTGGAAGTATATTTTGCATGATTTCCTATGTATAATTGATATCTTATTGATTACCTTCTCAATAGGTGGTAGAAAGGTTGTAAGAAAGGAGAGAATTTATAACTCAAAATCATTTAAAATTGAAAATTAAAAATAAATATGAAATATTTTAAAAATAAAATGACATTTTATGTGTTCCACTAACACAGGATTTACACATTTTGATAAAAAACAGAAGGAAAGTCTACTAGATTGACTAAGTCACATAATTTTAGAATTCAAATAGAATGATTCTAGTTTAGCTTCTCATTTCTCATTTGAGGAAACAGAAGCTCAAAAGGTAAAGGGATTTGCCCAAGGAAAATGACTTCCCACAAATTGGAACTGTAAGAGTTAGGACTAAAAGCCAATTTTCTATCACTTAAACATAATTTCTCTTGGTTTTGATATGACAATGTACAGAATTAACATCAACCCCAAAGGCAGTGGAGAGTGGTATTTGCAGGAATTATTTGAATTTGCTCATAGTTCACACCAAAGTTACTGGAAAAATATTAAATGAACTTTTTAAAAGTTTTCCAAAACAAAAGCACTGAAATTTCAATATTCTTGGCTTTTAGATCCTCACCTTCAAGTCAATCCAACAAGCTTTTATTAAATGTCCATTATAGATAAATCACTATGGTAGAAATACAAAGATTAAAAAAAATACTATGCCTACTCCCATTACTAATAATTATTAGTATAGGTACCATTTATATAGTGCTTTACAAATATTTTTCATGTTATCCTCTTAAGAACCCTGGGAGGTAGGTGCCACTATTATCCCCTTTTTTAAAGATGAAGGACCTAAGGAAGACAGGAATTATGTGACTTGCTCTAGGTCACACAGCTATTTAATATCTGAGTTTGAATCTTCCTGGTTTCAATCTTCACACTCTATCCATGATGCCATTTAGCTTTCAAGAAGAATAGACCTTACCCTCAAAGAGACTGTATTCTACCTCTACTGAGTAATGGCTAAACCCCACTGAGTGAATAATCTCCATCAGTAGTAGGAATTGGTTTGTGATGGACCATTTGTTCTCAATTGTATCTAAACTCAGTATGACCTGAGGTCTCCTGATCCATAAAAATGGGGAAAGTTTTGTCCCATTCCACTGAAAGAATAATAGGAATTTTTTAAATTGTAAATCTATTTAAACTTTATCAAGATGCTCATATTAAAAAGGTCCTAGGAAGGAAAAGTAAAACCTGTTTTTAATACCTTATCTGCCTTATCAAAATGGGAGATTTCAAAGATGCTTAAATTCTATTATCCTTCCTTCCTCCCTCTCTCGCTTCCTCCCTCCCTCTCTCCTCCTGCTCCACTACCTCCCTCAGCTCTCCCAAAGTAATGGACTATCCTTTTTGTCCAGCTCCTTCTAGCTTGAAAAGAATACCACACAGTCTCAGATTTTTTTTTTTCCAGATGGGTTTGGGGTTTGCAGACTACAAGTCATGAAATATGCATTGTAGAAAAGGTATCAAAGTAGTGAACAATCCATATGCAAAATCCCAAGCTGAAAATTTTAACTGTCAAAATCAGATACAAAGTAATTCAGAAGAGAAAAAAAATAGGACACTGAAACCACAAAGATCTTTTTCAGGTCGCCTTCGGAGCCTTATATATCAGTTCTAAAAATGTGCTCCAGGCTAAAGCTTGGCACACCAGGTTGAAGACTCAGAGCATTCTTTTTACCAAATGTGGAAAGAAAAAAAAAATACAGCTCATTTTTAAGTTGGAGAAGTGAAGAAAAGGAATGGATTCCTTTGTGATATTTTCTGATATAGTTATAATTCAAAACCACTGACCATCCTCAGACCAACGCAATTCCTTTTACAGACTATAATTCACTCTTCAAATTCCCAAAGGACAAACAAAGGTATTATTAATTGATTGCATACACCTATACTTTAAAAAAAAGTCCCTAAAGTCAAACTCTCATCTCATTTTACAATTTTACAATAAAAAATCTGTTTTCATTTAGGCTTATAAAATCATAGGTCAGGGTTAAGGACTAGAAAAGATTTTATGCTCATCAAGTCCAATATTATTTAATAAATAAGGAAACAAAGGCCCAGAGACATTAAAGGATGCCTAAAATCACACTCAGCTAATATCAGAGTTGACCTTTGAATCCAATTCCTTGGGTTCCTAATTCAATACTCTCTCTTATAGATTAGTAAAGAATCTTCCTACTCAAAAGTAACATTTCTTTCTTAGGCTAAATATACCATCTCCTCTTTTTCATCAGTGTTATTCATACACTCTTTCTTTGTAGTGATGCCTAAATCAAAATTAAAAATAAACAGCAACAACAAACACTATGCCTGGGCATGCCACTTATATGATAAAATAAGTCATGATTGGAAGACCAAAGCCATAGAATACCCTTGGCAGTAATAACTGGAGAATTGAAGGGAGTGGTTAAGCCCTTCCCATTTTGATTAAAGCTGGATATTGATTTGCTATCTTAATCAAGTATTTGAAGAAAATTAAGACATTTTTATAATTTAAAATTATTTCTCTGATTCAAAAACAAACAAAAAAGAACTTATTGCAGATATCTTAGACAAACTCCTTATTTTGACATTATGGGACTTCCAAAATCTAGCTTCAAACTAGAACTAGCATTAGAAAGACTACAGGTCATAAACTGTTGATTTTATAAATTATATAAATTTATAAATTTTATAAATATCTGTATGCCCATTTCTTCTGTGGAGGCTTCAATTTCTCCATTTGCCAAATAAAAGAATTGGTCATGAATGATGTCTAAAGGGCCTTCTAGTTTTAAAATTCTAACCTTGCCCTTCCAAGCTCATTTTCTATCACCATTGCTTCTAGTATTTCCCAACACTACACCATGTAGATTTATCTATCCAGAGTCAAAGGATTTTCCTTCTCATTCCTACCTCTTACCTTCATATCCTATGTCCATGTTCTCTCTATCTTTTAGTTTTATGTACTAATTTTGTTATATAACATTGGTCAACTAACTCAGGCCATAGTGATCTTTCCTGCCTCTGAATAGCTGTAAGACCTGTCCATATTACTATTATAAAACATTATCATAGACTGCCTTGCAGTGTTATTTACATCTCTATGAGTTTATGTATTTGTCTTGTCTTTCTCCATTATATCTTAAGTTCCTTGAGGTTAGGACTCAACTCCAAAATTAAAGAACTTAGTGGTTAAAATGTTAGCCATTCAGTCTGAAAATTTCAAGTGTCAGATGGTAAAGACAGGGACTCACTGATATCTCCCTGAAACCTATCCAAATACATTTTAAAATGACTCTAAACAAATTCTGGAGTAACAGAACCCAAAAAAGATGGAATGAAATGATTTTCTAGCCTAAGACAACTTAGAAGGTCAGTAGGAAAGTTCTGTTGCACCAGAGTGACAGAAGAGCAAAGTCCAGTGTAGGCCACACCAGCATAGACCAGGCCCCAGCAAACCGTGATTAGGCCTTAGGAAAACTGAAAACTGAATGAAAACTAAGAGTGGTAGCAGTGGCAGTTTCCAGATCTCTGACCACAGATGGTAAGAGGATCTGACAGTGGGTCAGAAGGATATTTACAAGGATCCCTTTGCTAGCACCAGAGGCAGGACTCTTGCATTGCCTATAGAGCAATCCAGGTCACAATCCTGGATCTTAGTTCCAGTGTGAGGATAATCTTTTGATCACAAGGTTGCAGGGTCCCTAGTCACACAGTTCCAGGGTTGAAAAAAGTAGTAGTTGTAGTTGCTCACAAACCAGGAGAATAGCAAACATACTTCTCACTAAATCATACCACCTGGGAACAACTGAAATTTTACAGATTCCCAGAATTATCTCTGAAAACAGCAGCACAAAAAACCTAAAGTTTGAGACAGTGCCCCCTCCATTTTGGAAGCAGAATACTACTTTAGCAGAGAGTTAAAAGTCAAGAAGTAGACTGGAAAATGAACAAGCAATAAAAAAAATCTGGTCATAGAAAGTAATTTTGGTGACAAGGAAGATCAAAACACATATTCAGAAGAAAAGAACAAAGTCAAAATCCCTGCATCCAAATACTCAAAGAAAAATATGAATTGGATTCAGGCCATGGAAGAACATGGAAAAGAGTCTAAAAATAAAGTAAGAAAGATAGAGGAAAAATGCAAAGAGAAATTAGAATGATTCAAGAAAATCATGAAAAAAGAGTCAACAATGTTTTAAAGGAGACTCCAAAATACTGAAGAAAATAATACCTTAAAAAACAGAAGAGGCCAAATGGTAAAATAGCAAAAAATTCAATGGAGAAAAAAAATGCCTTGAAAAGCAGAGTTAGCCAAATGGGAAGTGAGGCAAAAAGTTCACTGAAGATAAGAACTCCTTAAAAAGTAGACTTGGACAAATGGAAAAGGTGGTACAAAAGCTCACTGAAGAAAGTAATTCCTTAAAAGTTAGAATTGGGCAAGTGGAAGCTAGTGACTTCATGAGACATCAAGAAATAATCAAACAAAACCAACAGAAAGAAAAAATAGAAGAAAATGTGAAATACCTAATTGCAAAAATAACTGACCTGGAAACTTTATCCAGGAGAGATGATTTAAGAATTATTGAACCACCTGAAAGAAATGATAAAAAGAGCCTAGACATCATCTTTCAAGAAATTATCAAGTAAAACTGCCCTGATATTCTAGAAAAATATCTTAAAATAGAAATTGAAAGAATACACTGGTCACCTTCTGAAAGAGATAGCAAAATGAAAACTCCCAGGAATATTATAGCCAAATTCCAGACCTCTGAAGTCAAAGAGAAAATACTATAAGCAGCCAAAAAGAAACAATTCAAATATCATGTAACCCTAGTCAGAATAAATCAAGATTTAGTAGCTTCTACATTAAAGGATCAGAGGGCTTAGAATATGATATGTGAGAGGGCAAAAGAACTAGCATAACAATCAAGAATCATTTACCATGAAAAACTGAGTAAAATCCTCCAGGGGAAAAATGAACATTGAATGAAATAGAAGATTTTCAAGTATTCCTGGTGAAAAGATCAGAGTTGAATAGAAAATTTGACTTCCAAATATAGGTTGCAAAAGAAGCATAAAAAGGTAAACAGGAAAGAGAAGTCAAAAGTAATTCAATAAGGTTAAACTATTTATATTCATACGTGGGAAATTATATTTATAACTCCCCAAAATTCTAATTATTAGGGCTTTTAGAAGGAATATACATACACAGAAAACAGAGGAGTGAGTTGAATGTGATGGTATGGTTATCTAAAAAAATAAAATTAAGGGATAAGAAAGAAGAATGCACTGGATGAAGGGGAAAGGGAGTTGTAGGATAGGATAAATTATCTGAAAGAGATTTTACAGTGGAAGGGAAAATGGAGGACGTGGAGAAGTGAGCACATGAACCTTACTCTCCTTGTAACTGGCTCAAAGTGGGAATGATACACATACCCAGTTGGGTAGAGAAATCTATATCACCATACAGGAAAGTAGGAAGGGAAGGGGATAAGAGAAGATGGGGAGCTGAAAGAAGGGAGGGCAGTTTGGGGCAGGTAAAAGTCAGAAGCAAAATATTTTGAGAATGGACAGGGTAAAGGAGATAGAGAGTAGGATAAACAGGGGGAAAATGGGATGGAGGGAAATACATAGTTGGTAATCATTACTGTGAAAAAAATTAATAGTGCATTTCTCTGATAAAGCCTTCATTTCTCAAATATATAGGAAAATGAGTCAAATTTATAGAAATAAGAGCCATTCCTCAATTGATAAATGACAAAGGATATGAACAGGCAGTTTTCAGACAAATTAATCAAAGGTATTTATAGTCATATAAAAAAGGCTCTAAATCATTACTGATGAAATTCAAATTAAAACAACCTTGATCTACTCTCTTACACTTGTGATATTAACTAATATGACAGAAAAGGAAAATGACAAATGTTGGAGGGGATGTGGAGAAATTAAAATACTAATGTACTATCTGTGAAGTTGTATACTGATTCAGCCATTCTGGAGATCAGTTTGGAGCTATGCCCAAAGGACTATAAAACAGGCCTGCCCAACTTGCAGCCCACAGGCTGCTTACAGTCCTCAGATCTCTTGCAGCAAGTGAAAGGATTTCACGTGGTCTGTAAAAGATATGGAGGAAAAGATCCTTTGTATGTAGAGGAAATTCTTTGGTGGTTTGCACTGGCAATGGGCAAGTTATGCAGGCTTGCTATAAACTCATACATACCCTTTGACTAAGCAATACCACTACCTTTTGCCTAAGCAATTCCTCTACTACGTCTGCATCCCAAAGAGATTATATACATACATATATATATATATATACACACACACACACATACATATATATTTATAGCAGCTCTTTAAGTGGTGGCGAAGAATTAGAAATTGAGAGAATGTCCATCAATTGGGGAATGCCTGAGAAAGTTTTTATATATGGTTATGATTGAATACTATTGTGCTTTAAGTAATGATGAGCAAGATGCTCTCAGAAAAAAACATGAAAAGATTTTCATGAACTGATTCAAAGTCAAAGGAGCAGAACCAGGAGATTATTAGATACAGTAAGAGCAATATTGTATTATAATCTATATGAATAACATCTATTCTCAGCAATATAATGATCCACAACAATTCTGTGTGATTTATGATGAAAGGTGCTATCCATCTCCAGAATACTAACTGGTAGCGCCTGAGTATAGATCAAAGATACTTTTCTTTACTTTAATTTTGGGGGGGGGGGGGTTTGTCTGCATTTTCTTTCATATAATGACTTACATGGAAATATGTTTTGCATGACTACACATATATGTCAAATTGCTTGCTTTCTCAATGGGGGAGAGGGGAGAGAGGGAGAGAATTTCTAACTCAAAACTTGAAGACAACAAAAGATTGTTAAAATTGTTTTCACATGTAACTGGGAAAAATAAAATATTAAATGAGATTTTTAAAATAAAGTACTAAAGGCTTGGGGGGGAAAGAAAATTTCAAGTATCTATCTCAAAAGAAGAAAACAAGTTATGAGTTAGAGTACAGAGAAAAAATTAAAATATATATGTTATAAAATAGAACATTTTCAAGACTAGATATAATTTTTTCAGTTTTCATCCTACTTGACCTACATGGAATGTCTGTCCTTTCTTCTGGATTACATCTTTGCCTAAGCATCAAAGACACAGTTCTCTTCTTCTTCTCCAAATTTACAAATGCAACCTTGCTGTGTTCTCAGCTCCAATACTGTATGATCAGCTTCATGTTGGATGCCTCTGGCTGGATATCCCATTGGCAACTCAAACTCACCATGCTCAAAATTTAATTCATATTCCTCCCCTTTCTGCCTACCTTTCTGCAAAATTATTTTTTCTATACAGAGCACCACAATTCCTTCAATCAACCTAGGCCACAACCTCATAATGACTTTCAATGATTCCCTCCCTTCCTTCCACTACATCTATCCATTTGCCAAGTCTTATATTCTAAAAGCACATGATATCTTACATAATTTACTTCTTCCTCAAAGGGTCACCACCTTGGTCTAGATGTTAAAACTTAAACTTTTCCCACTCACGAGCCCTTTTCACCCCAGAAATTTTTATGTGACCCTGCATATATTGGTATATAAAATAGGTCTACAAATCAAACATTTACTGATAATAAATCATAAAGGAATTTATTTTAAAATAATTCTTTAGTATACATATATTTTTACCATGTATTAAAAATGAAAACAAATTTGCATACTAATGAGATAGCTGTGCTTTCTTATTTTTACATAAAGAATTAAATCTTGCTATAATATTTGATCCTACAGGACGTAGAGCATCTTTAATATTTTTCAGAGTTGAATGATATTCTGATTTTAAAATCATCAGTGCTGAGAACTACATTTTGTATAAATATATAGTACAAAATGGTAGACATATGTTTAGAGTCATTTCAGAAATTGTTAGGAATTCTGTCCTAATCCCAAACCAAAATTCATTTAACAATTTTTAGGAAACTCAAGTCTTAACCCTATGTCACTTGATAACTCAGCAAATTCTTCTTGAACTTTTAATGGCAGATGACAATAATTTTTTTATTTTATTTGAGTATGGTTTATAAACCTAACTTAGATTTTTTTTTTTTTTTTAGAATCAAACTTTGAAAGAAAATATTTCTGAAACTCTGTCTCCAGGCACTTTAGGTAATCAATTGCAACTCTTACAATTCAATCTTTTGGAAAATTATTCTTCAATTATAAAATCATCTGTAGCTATAAACATTTCTAAAGAACCATTTTCCACCCTATTCTTCCATATATTAACTTTTTAGTAAGACTTTCAATTTTATCTTTTAACACATGTGTTACAATTTTTGTTTGAAGTGACATGTTTAAATCATTGAATTTTTTGAAAATATCTGACAAATAACAGGTTTGAAAGCCATAAGTCATTATGAAAATAATAAAATCAAATTTATCCTCAGTCAAAAATATGATTTTATCTTTCAATTTCAATAATCTGTTTAAACTTTGGCATGTTGAGAGCCACCTGATCTCTGCATGTATAAAAGGAATGAGAATTTGAAGATCTTCCCTGCCCCTTAATAGACCTGAGAGGGAATTTGAAGACCTTCGCTGCTTTGAAAGTAAACTCTGCCCCCAGTAGGTTGAATATAACCACATGGAGCCTGTGATGGAGGGAATTTTCTAAAGGGTGGAGCAGAGCCCACAGGAAACTGGGAGTCAGAGCCAGAAAGACAGTGGGAGAGAGAAGAGGTTCAAGCAAGGAGTCAGATAGGTTCATGAATAGATATTGATCTTGTATTGATTTGTGAGAAGGCTGAAGGATGGCATGGCTCTCTCTGTTATGGCTTGTTAATTTCTTTACTATTGTGAAGGAATCAAATTACTGGTTTTTGCATTCAGTTTTCTGGCATCTAAATAAATGTTTAGGTTCTCTCCTCTATATAGAGTTTGTTATATTTTGCAATTGAACATCATGTGATATTTATAGTCACAGTCTTTATTGTGATTGTAGGCACTGCAACTATTGCATTGGCACTACATTTGGCATCATGAACAGGATTGCAAAGTATGATACATCTAGTTGGAGGCAGAAGGGATTTAGAAGAATAAATGGCTATCCCAGGGTGGGTGGATTTGCCTTATGCCTCCCTAGCAAGGGAGTGGTCTAAAAGTACAGAGCTCTGTGAAAACTGGGAACAGAGGTTACAGCAGGGAGAACCTAGAGATTTAAAAACATGTTTGCAAAGACTACCAATAAAACCTGGGAGAGAGCTGGAGGCAGTGAGTAAAAGATACTGGGTTTTACTAACAGGCTACTAAATTGTGTGTAAAAGCAGAGACAAGCTGTTGGAAGAGTTGGCTAACCGACAGAATTTGAGCCCTTCTTTAGAAGAGCAAGTTGAGTCTCAGGTGGTAGAAGGGAGAACTGGAGAGTCTCAGTTGATGGGAGGAGGGCTGCTGTGAATTTGACTCAGAAAAAGAAAGAAAAAAGTAACAGGATGAAAGTTCATACAACTTTGATAGAATTTAAGCCTAGTTGCTATGACAACAACTCCCAGGAAATTCCATGTATCATATAGAATAGTGATACAATGTTACCGAGTAATGCATTGTTTCATGGTGAAGTTTTTATAGGGGCAGAAGCTCACCTCATACTGACAAGAAGGTAGAAGAATCAGGGAGTGCAAGTAGTCTTCAAGGAGATAAATGAGGATTTCACTCAACTGAAGATTATTGATATTTTGAGCAGATTCACCCAAAGGATGGGAGAATCCTCAGTGTCTTGGATGGTAAGAATCATTGACAAAGGAGCTGGAGGGGTAGTGATAGATACTGTGTATTGCTTGAAATTTATAAGTATTTGTCAGAATACTTTTGTCCAGCAAGCTTTTAGGGACTTTCATTTGGCAGGAGGTAACAATATGATCAATCTGTTAGCTTTAGCTGTTGATGGATGCAATAGAATGTATCCCACTGACGCCATACAGCCTAGTAGAGACAGACTCTGGTACTCAGAGACTGTATGAGAAAGTTGAAATAAGTAATGAAAACTGCTATCATGATTGGAGAAGCAGATACATATGATGTCCCCTTAGCAGTTCCTCATAGAGATATTACAGTGGAGACAGTTCCTCCTGCTTATGAGCACCTACTTATGACTCTATTAATTGGTGAAATACGAAACCCTCTGTCAGAAGTGCTGGATAAGATTTCATAGCTATGTGACTTAGGAGAATGGGAAAAAGCAAAATTTCCCCATGAGAGAAAAGTAAATGAGTAAATGGCCAGTGGATTAAAAGTCAGAATAGATTGTTAAAAAAAGAATTGTTTACTGGTCTATTGAGAGTAGGGATTAATTTTAGAAAATTGGATTACATTCCAAGTAATGAACTATATAAAATATACCAAGATAAGGGAATTAATGTCAGAGGGAATAGAGAAGTAAGGGCCACCCCAAAAGATGTTCCTGAATCATTGCATCCAGGTTCATCACACCTCCAGGGAGAATAGGAAATTGGCCAAGCCCCAGCTCAGATTTAAAAAAATACACAGACAAGATTGCAGACCCCATATCAATCTGACTATTTATTGGAAAAAATGGATAAAATACTGTAACCAGGGCATTATTGGATAATGGGGTGGAGGCCTCCCTCATTTATGGGAACCCTGATAAGTTCAAGCATGTAACTCCTATTACCATCACAGGACTAGGAGGAGCTGAAATATCAACCAGACAAGTCAAACTAATGATAAAAATTGAACAATTACTTAAGAAATAATATAATGTGGTTATTGAACCAATTCCTGAATACATCTTTGAAATAGATATATTGAGAGGTATGAACATTAATTTACCTGAAGGAAGACATTAATTTGCAGTAAGGAAGGTAGGAATTAATACAGTATTAATAAGAAAAATAAAAATGGACCCAATCACTTTACCTGAACCTTCTGAAGTAATTACCTTAAAGCAGTATTGTGTGCCAGATGGGCAAGATGAAATTATCAGTACCATAAAGGAATATGTTGAAGCAGGAGTGTTACTCCCTATAGCCACACAATGGCATAATCCTGTTTTGCCAGTATGAAAATCAGATGGGACATGGAGAATGACAGTGGATTATAGACAGTTGAATAAGGTGACTCCTCCCTTGTATGTTGCTATTCATACTGTCACCTTAATAGAAAGGATCCAGAAATATGATGGGATTTGGTATGCAGTGATTAATTTAGCCAATGCTTTCTTCACCATCCCAATAGACTCTAAACAATGGGACCAGTTTGCTTTCACTTGGCAGGGCAGACAATATACTTTCACACACCTGCCACAAGGATATCTACATAGCCCCACTATTTGTCAGAGCCTTGTGGCTGAACATTTGGATGAATTAAAGCTACCTGGTATACAGTTTACCCACTATATTGATGATATTATAATACAAGCAAAAATGAAAAGAAGTGGAGAAGAGTTTGACACTTTTGATTGAACATATAAAAGCAAAGGGTGGGGAACTAACTCTGCAAAGATTCAAGGACTAGCTCAAAATGTAATATTTTGGAGTATGCAATGGAATAAGGGACTGTGAGAGATCCTTCCACAAATCTGACAAAAGATTCAGGATTTTCCTATCCCTACCAATAAGAAAGAGGACCAAAAGTTTATAGGATTATTTGGATATTGGCAACATCATATTCCACATCTGGGACAGATTTTTGAAACCCTTATATAAAGGTACTCGGAAGAAATATGAATTTGATGGGGGTCTTGAGCAGAGTAAAGCTTTTGAAGAAGCCAACACTGCTCTACAATTGGCTCTAGATTTATGGCCTATGCAAAATGGCCCCGGGGAATTAAAAGTGACTTTACAAGATGATTATGCAAACTGCAGTTTATGACAGAAACAATAAAGCCAAAACATACCCTTGGGATTTTGGTCCAGGAAACTTACTTCATCTGGAGTGTAATATATACCTTTCAAAAAGCAGTTGTTAGCTGCATATTGGGCTTTGGTAGAGACCAAACAACTGACTCTGGCCCATAAAGTGACATTAAGGTCTGGAATCCCTATTATGACCTATTATGAGACTCCCAACTTCTCACAGAATTTGACATGCCCAAGAGGCCAGCATAATTAAATGGAAATGGTATATTCAAAATAGAGTTAAAACTGACAAAAGTGGAATTTCCACCTTACGTGAATCTTTAGCAAGTATCAATACTACAGGACATGATACATTCCCTGAACCAAAGCAACAGTTGGTACAGTCCTTGGTAAAATGGGATGATGGATATGATGGATTGCCTGAAGAACAAAAGAAACATGCATAGTTCACTGATGGGATGGTAAAATATTTGGGCCAAAAAAAGAAATTGGAAAGCAGTAGCCTATAACCCATGTACTAAGCAGACTTGAGAAAGTACTAGGATAGGTGGAAGGAGTCAATATGCAAAACTTATGGCAGTACATCAAGCCATTAAAACAGAACAAGGAGGACAGTGTCATATGTTCACTGATTCATGGGCAGTAGCTAATGGGTTAGCTACATGGATGTCCATGTGGAAAAATCAAAATTGGGAAATTCATGCAAACAAGTCTGGGGCAAAGAATTATGGGAAGATATATGGGACATATCTTTAGTTATTGATTTATCAAGTTTTCATGTAGTTGCTCATGCGGCCCTAACTACACCAGAATGTGAATAAAATGCACATGCTGATTGACTAGCAAAGATAGGTACTGAATATATCATCCCCACTCTGACAACAACTCACGATCTGATACTAGCAAAATGGGTCCACCAGATGCAAGTCATTTGGGGGTCCAGGCCACATACCAGTGGGCACAAGACCTAGGTATTAGTGTCTCTCATTCATCGTTAAAGCAGATAGCAGAAGAATGTCATATATGTCTATTGGAAAAGGAAAACAGTATTCCTTGGGTAGTAACTGGGGAGATAGCAAGGGGAAAAGTTCCCAGCTCAAATTTGACAAATAGATTATATTGGTCCCCTACCCTAAGATAAAGGATGCAAATTTATATGTAGTTGTGTCAACACCTAGTTAGGTGTACTGGTGGCTTGTCCTTATAAGAATATAACCCAGAAAAACCCCTGTAAAACTCTAGGTCTCATAAATTTGTATTATGGAACCCCAACGCAGATTCAAAGTAATAATGGGTCACATTTCAAAGGTAATGAAATGAAGATATGGTGTATATTAAACAATATAAAATGGATATATCATATTCTATATTATCCACAAACATTTGGGTTAATTGAAAGAATAAATGGATTATTGAAAGAACACTTAAGAAGTTCAGTTCTAATAATTTGTATCAACATTGAAAAGATAATTTATTCACTCTTTATGTAATTTGAATAATAGACCATTGGGAGAAAGTAGGCCTCTAGCCAGAGAGATGACCTCAAATCTGCAAATTAGAAAACAGCAGACACATAAGATCCCAAATATTGAGTACTAGACTGTGAGGCAAGATGTCCCAGCACTGTCTCCAGGAACACCTAGTTCAGCAGGATATGATTTACATTGTTTAGGAGACTTTTGGTTGGATAGAAAAGAAATAGGAGGAGCAGCTAGGTGGCACAGTAAATAGAGCACTGGCCCTGGAGTCAGAAGGACCTGAGTTCAAATTCAGCCTCAGATACTTAACACTTACTAGTCATGTGACCTTGGGCAAGTCACTTAACCCCAATTGCCCTGCCTCCCCACCTCCAGAAAGCAAAAAAAGAAAAAGAAAAGAAAAGAAATAAATAACATCTCTACTGGGATATGTGTGAGAATCCCTAAAATCATTTTGAATGGATATTACCTATATCAGGTTTAGCAGATCGAGGTATACATGTATTGGCTGGGGTAATAGATTCTAATTATCAAGAAGAAATTGTGACATTGCAAAATTTGGGTGAAGAACCCATACAGTTTTGTAAAATTGATAGAATAGTTCAAGTGATTATTATTCCTTGTGAAACAATAACCCTTGTAAAAACTGACCCTCCTGGGGGTGGAGCCAAAATGGCGGCATAGGAGCAGCAACATATTGCAGCTCTCACATAGCCACCTCAAAATACCCATAAAATATGACTCTAAACAAATTTTAGAACTCCATAACACACACAAATATACTTTCCGCTAAAGGCAGCTCAGCTACAAGGAACCATCTCAGCTCTACGCGCCAAAATCAGCCCAGCCTGAAACCGTGGCTTTGCCCCGGAGGTGGCTGGATGAGATGAGCCAAGCCCCAACTGATGCTTCGGGAGAGCAGATCTGTGGCAGCTGTGGCAGTTCCCAGAAAGGTTAGTGGAGGTTGGCTAAATCGGGGGAGAAAAGCGGGTCTGGCCAAACCATCTCCAGGGCAAGGAGACCACAGAAGTGGAGGTCTTGCACCCACCTTGCCACTGCCACTTCAGAGCTCCCGGCCTGCAGACTGCAGGGGGACCAAGTGATCATTCAGAGGCCAAGTGCTCTCCTGTTGAGCGGCCTGGATCTGGATCGCGGTCTTGGGTGGTGGTCCTGGGGTGTGTTTTCAGTGAGCCTAAGCTGGTGGGGGTTGCAGCTGCCTCCTAAAAGCTCCGGCAGCTGGGAAAACCCCAGTGATTTGGGACAGAGCTTTCCTCTCTGGAAGTAGAGTTCCACAGAGCTAAAAAAAAAATTTTTCACTGACCAGCCAGCCATGAATAAGCCCAGGAAGCAAAGTAAGAACAGTAACCAAACTCTGGATTCCTTCTTTGGGGAAAAGAAGGATCAAGGCAGGGAACAGGAGGAGGACAGCACAGTCAGAACCCCCACACCAAAAGCTTCCAAGAAACATGAAGATTGCCTAAAAGCTAGAGATCAGATTTAAAAAGATTTTGAAAACCAAATGAGAGAAGTGGAAGAAAAACTGGGAAGAGAAATAAGAATGATGCAAGAAAAACATGAAAAGAGAGTCAGCAACCTGACGGAAGAAATTAACACCTTAAAAAATAGATTAATTCAAATGACAAAAGAGGCCCAAAAAGCCAATGAGGAGAAGAATGCCTTAAAAAGTCAACTTTGCCAGATGGAAAAAGAATCTCAAAAGCATTCTGAAGAGAATAATTCCTTCAGAATTAGAGCAGAGCAAATGGAAGCAAATGACTTAATGAGAAATCAAGATACTATCAAACCGATCCAAACAAATGAAAAAATAGAATGCAATGTGAAATATCTCCTTGAAAAAAACCACAGACCTGGAAAACAGATCCAGAAGAGACAAATTAAAAATTATTGGACTACCTGAAAGCCATGATCAAAAAAAAGAACTTAGAAAGCATCTTTCAAGAAATTCTCAAGAAAAATTGCCCTGATATTTTAGAATCAGAGGGCAAAATAGAACTTGAAATAGAACTTGAAATAGAAATTCACCGCTCACCTCTTGAAAAAGATCCCCAAAAGAAAACTCCTAGAAATATTATAGCCAGGTTCTGGAATCCCCAGACCAAGGAGAAGATGTTGTAAGCTGCCAGGAAGGAACAATTTGAAATATTGTGGAAACACAATTAGGATAACCCAGGATCTAGAAGCTTCTACATTAAGGAATTGAAGGGCTTGGAATATGA
>CM053585.1:147316452-147337565 GCA_028646515.1 Pseudochirops corinnae
TAAACATGTAAACATATATATATATATATATATATATATATATATATATACAACTATTATTATTAACTAAATCCAACTGGAACTTAAGATACACAGGCACTGTGGTAGGGAGATCCATCTTGCCCCACTGGAAAGTCAGAGGGGTGATGAGGGAGGACATAGGAGAGAATAGATTAGGGGAGGGGTTATAGAATGGGATGGTTGTTTTGGGGTGGTGAGTAGGGCAAAGATGAGGAGAAAATTTGTAACTCAAAATCTCATGGAAATGAATGATGTAAACTAAAATAAATAAAAATTAAAAAAAAAACTGACCCAACTGAAACAATTATCTGAGGAACTGAAGAGTTTGGTTCAACTAATAGAATAAATTGGGAGCTAAAGTATGGATAAAGCAGAAGTCAAATGATGTTTCAAAGGCTGCGGAGATTATTGCACATGGTTAAGACAATACTGTACCTGTTGTTTACTCAGGAGAAGATGACTACCAAATTGTAGCCTTAACTCATGTCTATCATGAATGAGGCTATGTTAGTGAGTTCATAGACTCCAGAGGCACGGCTTATCCTGTATTTGTTTATTTCTGGCTTTTTTTCAGTTAACCTTGTTTGCGAAATTTGATTCCTCCACCTACAGATGCCTCATTGCTTAAGCTGGATGCAACCCCCTCCATGACTGTGATGTGCCACTTCTGGACCTAGCACTGACCAACTTCCAGATGACAGTTAAAGAAATGAACTCTTGAGTGGGACCTCTTGGGAAAGGGACAGCTCTACATCTACAGCTCTACATCTACAACTCTACAATTTCAGCTTGAAGTAGCTTTGGAGAAGAGACCTTCACCCTTTACCCCAAGACTTTGAGCCCCATTCATTCAAGTGGGGAAGGATGGGGTGCTTTTGCCTAAACCCCCACCCTAAGCTATTATTTTATGTGCAAAGTTTTTCTATTATCCCTATTATATTGTTGCAAAGTTCTGTTGACACCAGTTTTCCACCAGTTATCCCTGAACTGTCATTTATTGTTAATGTATTTTTGCTATGTAAGGGACATGAAAGATCTTGAGGCCAAATGTAATGGGAATGGGAATTTGAAGATCTTCCCTGATTTAAAAGTAAACTCTGCCCCCCAATAGGCTGAATGTAATTATGTGGAGCCTGTGAAGGAGGAAATTTACTAAAGGGTGGAGCACAGCCTACAGGAAACTGGGAGTCAGAGCAGGAAAGACAGTGGGAGTGAGAGGAGGTTCAGGCAAGGAGTCAGATAGGCTTGTGAGTAGATACTGATCTTGTTTTGGTATGTGGGAAGGCTGAAGGATGGCATGGCACTCTCTTTTATGGTTTGTTAATTTCTTTACCATTATTATGGAATCAACTTACTGGTTTTGAGATTCAGTTTTCTGGTGTCTAAATAAATGCTTCGGTTCTGTCCTCTATATGGAGAGTTTGTTAAATTTTGAAACTGAATGCCATGTGATATTTATAGTCACAGTCTTTATCATGATTGTGGCTCCTGTAAATATTGTATTGGCACTATAACACATAGCAATAAGTTGTTGTAATCAGAGTCCATGTTTTTTTTTTCCAAAAGTTTAAAAATGAATGACTGCTAAGGGCAAAGCTTTTAATGGAATTAGTGATTTTGATAGTATAACAAAGTACAACATCTAACACTGGTGATTTTTTTTTTCTATGAGTACCTCCCAATAGATCATGCAGTGAATAAAGTGATATATTCATTGCCACCAACTTTAACTGTTGCTACAAATCCAACATTGTCACCTTTCATTGCTCTAACACCATCTGTATGGATTTCAATGTAATTTTTCCACTGTAAACCTTCATTTGTTAAAATTCATCAACTTTAAGATATATATCTTCCCCACTTGTGTGCCTTTCCAAAGAGCAACAAAACAATAGTGCCTCATATATGTTTCCTTCATACATGTCTTATATAAAGTAACAACTGTGACATATTAGAACTATCAGTTATTTACTCTAACTGTATTGAGAACTTTGGGCTGCCTTTAAGCCCAATAATAAGCTACTGGAATAGGTCATTACTAATTTCAGAAATCCTTTTGGAAATACTATAATTTGATAAAGGAATTTTACAAATTTCATCCCCATACTTTTTCCAGTGAACTCTTTCTGATATTTTAATAGCAGCAGGTAACAGGAGATCTTCTCCTGTCATGTAGGGCCTTCTGTTCTTTGCAATTCAATAAGTTTCAAAATATGCAAGCAAATACTTTTTGTTGACAATGACAAAATTCTCAAAACAGTGTTTTTCTTTATTTGAAGATTTTAAAAGTCCTTCAAAATATTTCTTTGGTTTATTGCAGTATACTGTATGCTTGGTATTAAAATGTCATTTTATATGGTTAGTTTTGTGCTCTCCATAGCCAAAACCTCATTATAAATTAAGCAAAGAGGTTTTTTCCACACTATCATCATCATTATTAAAAGTAAATCCATATTGCAAAAATGATTCAACATATTTTCTTCTTCTTGTCAATTTAGGTGTACTACAATGTGGTAACAAAAACTATGGTGCACTGTCATCAGTATTTTTACCTTTTCTGTGTAAATTTAGCCACTTATCCATAAGCAAAAAATATTTTATCTTAAAATATTAATAAATATTTCTAATAATTTATCAAATAACTACTAGCTTTAGTTTATGAAAATATATTTATTTGGGCTTAATTTTAAAAACTGATGTTCACACTTACATACATGTACAATGGTGATGGTGGAGAAATATCATTAAAGGGCTTTTTTCTCTATTTGCTGCAATTAAACACTTTTGTTTCTGTAAAAGAAGGAGATAACAACAATTTTAAAATCAAATGTTCTAACACAATACAATCCAAAGATATACTAATTTCATACTTATATGCTAAGAAATAATGGTAGGAAAACACTAAGTCTTTACTTTCATAAACTATTACATTTCTTTAAAAGCAGAAAATTTTGTATGTACAGTAAAAACACTGCAATTCATAACATTCGGTAGCCTTGAATCTGAGTCAATGTGTTTCTGGCAGAATTTGTTGGTATTGTGTGGTGTGACAGCATGCACACTGAAAAGTGTGCATGTTGTATTTTCAGAAACAAGGCTGCAGTGAAATCATGCAAAGCAATACAGGCAAACACTGACAGAAACACCTGGGATTCATTATGCATTTGATTTTGAATTTATTTTTGGTCATTGCATGTTCATAAGCCTTTTACTGTTGCCAAATTTTTCATGACCCCCACATTCAATTACATGATCCCATAGGGTTGAAACCCACAGTTTAAGAAGCACTTGTCCAGACCTCTTTCCCTTCTCACCTGGACAACTACAAGAGACTCAAATTGATTCTCTGCCTCTACTACTTCCTTTTTCCAATTTATTTTCCAAAGAGGTGACAAAATAAACTTTCTAAAATACCAAGTCTGACCATGTGCCTTCTCTGATCATGGTGAGACATTCCCCATTACCTCTAAGATAAAATACAGACTCTTTAACTTGACTTTCAAAGCCCTTCACAATATAACTCTGACCCAATTTTCTGTAATTATTTCACATTAGTCCCCTTCATACACTATCTTTCAGCCAAACATAATGCCATCTGTTACCAGAACTCATCATTCTCTCTCCTGCCCTCATGAACTGAAATAGGCTGGCCCCTTAACCTCAAATGCAGTCTGCCTTAGCTTGCACAACTTCGAATTCCAGGTAGATTTCTTCATGTCACCTCTTATGTGAAACTTTTCTTGAATTCCCTCTCTTCTAAATTATCGGGGATATAATTATTTTCATATTTTCCCAGGAGAACAATAGTCTCTGAATGGAAGGTACTTCCCTTCCCCCCCCCCCATTTTGTTTCTGTGTCTTCAGGGACTATTATAGACTCTTGTCCATAATAGGGACATATTTCTACCTCAACTCTACCTCTTAGAAATTCTGCTTCCTTTCAGTTTTAGCTTAAGTGTCACCTTCTGCAAAAGACTCTTCATGATGTCCCAATCCAGCTGTTGCTCTGCCTTCCACACAAATGTTACATTGTGTCTATTTACTATATATTTTGAATATACCACTGCAGCATCAAACACCTATGCACACTGGTCATTACCTTCAAGACCCTTCTCTACCCTTAACATTACCTTGGATTCTGCCTATGGGTCTGATTAATTTGATAGGTCAGCTTTCTATTTACCTTTACTGGGAGTATTCCTTCAAGCACTACATGGATATCTCCACACAATGAAACCTCATGTGTAACCCTTTCCCTCTTTCCGGATTCCCTTTATGGATTGTCTCCTACCCCATTAGATAGTAAGCCCTCTGAAAGTAGGGACTGTCTTTCTTATTTGTGTTTATATCCCCAGTGCTATGATCTATAGTATGTACTTACTAAATGATCTGTCTATCTATCTACCTTTCATCTATCTATGTTAAAGTTCTATTGTCTCCCCCCCTCCCCATGCTCCCCACACCCTTAACACAAATAAAAATGTAAGTTCTTTGATGATAGTGATTGTTTTGCTTTTGTCTTTATATTTCCAGAGTCTAACATAGTGGCTGGAACAAGGCATACATTTAGATGTTTGTCACTTAATTGATTGACTTAGTAAATTTTCATATTATAAGTTCCTCAGACTTAGTCAATAGTAAATACTGAGTAAATTTTCAGATTATCAATTCTTCAAACTACAAATTATAAATTCCAAAGTGGAGATTTTTTTTCAATGATGTATTGTTTTAAAATCTATAAAAATTAAAATACATTATAAAATTGAACAGGTAAACAAGACAGTAATGCTTTTCCCCAAATGGAACCTTGGAAACTAGGAACCTTTCTAGCAGTCATCTTTTTATTATGTTAAGTTATGGAAATGCTTATTTTATTCCATAAACTAAATTTTAAAAAGAAAGAAAAACATGTCATGGGTTATTCCAGAGAAAGTCAATAGACATACTTTCTCCTGCCTGTTCACTTGTTACTCAAGGGATTGTAAACTCATTCCCTGAAGGAAGATGACTATGCTCCCTTGGCTTAGTTTAGGCCTTAGCACACAGTAGGCACACAATAAATTCTATTGACTGGTAGAGAAGGGAAGATGTTGGAAGTGAGTGTACATCAATTTTTAAAAGTTAAATAAATTCCAATGGCATGCAATAAGTCAATTTAGAGGAATACTAATGGGAGAGAATGGTTTTCAAGTCTTTTAGGATGAAAAGGATTCCAAAATAGTAGGAGGTAATAAAATGAATGACTAGGGAAAGGCCATTTTCCTAAAAATCGGAAACTAAAGTAGTCAATTGTGAAGGAATTAGTATATAATGAATATTTCATTAGAGGGAACTAAGTGGTGCAATGGATACACTGTTGTATCAGCAAGCACCCTAGCTTACCCAGGATGGCTGCTAGCACAGGTTTTTAGATCTGCTTTCCTAAAGGAAAGCAACTCAAAATGGGTTAACAATCATACTTTAATAAAACATATATCATTTACCTAGTTCAGGGGGAAAAGTCAGCACCATGAACTTCAGAGAATATAAACAGAAGTTACAAGCAGATAAAGAAACAGATCAGTAGATGGGCTTCTAGCCATCTGACCATTACATCCATACCTAGTCAGTTACTAGAGAGGGAAGCACCAACATCTGGGTTTTCAAAGCCGGGGGCTCAATGGCTTCCCAGAGTCTTGTCTGGCTAAATCACACAACACTTTTCAAAGTGAGCCCCAAAGCAAAAACTCACATCAGGGTATATATAGCCTTCTCCCGGATCAGAGCATGTCACAGCCCTCTTGACCCACTGTCCAATCTCAAAGTAATAAGGCATGGGCATTCCTGAAGAACAAGCCTCCCACCACAGGCTCCATGGGACCACTTTCAGCCTATTAGGGGCAGAGTATATTTTCAAATCAGTGAAGGTTCTCAAAATCACTTAATTCTATCAAAGAGCCTAGGGGCAGGGAAGATCTTCAAATTCCCATAACAGGTATTGAGTCTAGACTTAAGAAAACTCATCTTCCTAAATCCAAATCTGGCCTCAGATACTAGCTTTTTGACCCTGGACAAGTCCCTTAATCCTGTTTTCCTCAATTTTCTCATCTGTAAAATAAGCTGGAGAAGGAAATGGCAAACAACTCAAGTATCTCTTCTAAGAAAACCCCAGATGGGGTCACAAAGAGTCAAACATGACTGAAAAATGACAGAATAGAAAGTATTTCGTTGGTACACCATAAGTACATTATCAGAATTTGGTACATAATAAAATAATGTATTATACTCAGGTCCCAGGATAGTGAAAAAAAAAAACACAATGGGAATAGCGGGATGTTCCCTGCATATTCATTGTAGCCCTGAGAAGGGATATGGGTCAAGTGCCAAAGTTATTAACAGGATAAAATAAGCAGTGATTTCACAGTAAGCAGAAGGTCCATCCAAAGAATCAAAGGGAAAGAGGGTTGTCAGGCCAATTGGTTGAGGCTAGAAGGGTCAAGTGCAGGCAGAGTTGTCCACAGCATTGATATAGATGGGTCAATTTGATTCAGTGCCAGACACTGAAATAAACCCAGTGATTAGTATTCTGGTAAGAGAAATTCATCCATGTCAAAGTGTTTACTGATTTAAAGCTTTTTCTGTTCTCAAAGTACTGAAATTATAGCTAATTCAGGTATATTATTCATGTCCCACTCCTCAGTCCACCAAAGAGGCAACACTGCCAATTGTCAGGGCCTTGCATTAAAACTAGAGAAGAATTATCAAAGAATGATAACATATATTCATTAGTGTTAAAGATTATATATTAGAATAGTCCTACAAAGTGAATGGTGGATGTGATAAAACTCTCAAAATGCTTATATCATGATATCTATTGCGTGAGGCATAGAACACAAGGACTGAAATGAGACCCATTCATTATAATACTAAGTCACATTTATAGGTATGAAAGGTTTAGAATATCATAGTACATAGTGAAAAGAACTATGGGCTTACAGTCAGGCTGACCTGGGTTCTAATTTCTCTCCAACTACATGAGCATGGGCAAGCTACTTTATCTGTAAGAGCTTATGCTTTCTTATCTGGAAAGTGAGGATAAAACCTATGAAAACCTCCTTGTTGATTTTTGTGAGAAACAAATGAAAATTTTGATGTGCTTTGCAAAGGTTAGCATGATGTAATCATACAGTCAAGAGTCATAGATTTAGTGCTAGAAGGGAACATAGATTTTTATCTAGTCTACCCTCTCATTTTGTAAAGGAACTGAAGCCCAGAAGTAAGTGGTTTGCCCATTGTCACAAAGGTAGTTAGCAACAGAGTCGAGAAGGAAACCCAGATCCCCCGTCTTGGAATATTTTCTAAGCGTATATTGATATTGATATTGATAAAAATAGAGAAGAAATGGTTGATAGTGTATTGTATTTGATAGAGAGCTCATTTTGGAGGCAGGAAAGCCTGTTGTCAAGTCCTTTTTGAGGCACATGCTGGATGTCGGACCCTTGACCAATGATTTAAACTTTCAGTACTCTATACGGCTCTTCAAGACTCCAAGTTGCAGAGAAGTTACCAACTTATATTGATAGATGAAGTTTCCTTACCTGGGAGATGTCAATATCAGTGAAATCACAGGTGTAAGCCCATTTCTCAGTCCTTATAGGTATAGATAAACAACTCTATCTATCTATCTATCTATCTATCTATCTATCTATCTATCTGTCTGTCTATCTACACATACACCTATACATATATGTATATATATATATATATATGCATGTGTATAGATAAATAAGCATCTATAGTATAATATATAGGATATGAAATCATTATTGCTGTTGTTTAGCACTTTAAAGTGCATAATGCAGTTTATATATGTAGATTCATTGTCTCATTTGGGCCTAACAACACTTTCTGTCATGTAGTTGCTACAGGAATTATTTTCATTTCACAGACAAGCAATGAGATGAGAGAAATAAAGCCCTTTGGCCACAGTCATTCAGCTAGTAATAGTAACTATCAGAGCTTGGTTTTGAGTCCAGACCTCCCAACTCCATCTTAGTGCTCTTTCCATTATACAAAATTGCTACTCAAATCCTGAGAGGTTGCTGCCCACTTTTGAACTCCACAGTACAAAATACCAGTGAAATGGGAATCCATAGGAAAAAATGATAAATGTAATTTAACAGCTGGAAAATGAACTATTTGAGGAAAGAATAAAGTGCTTTGGGTTAAAACAGATATAGTTAGCTGTGGCATGAATAAACTCAACAAAATTATTTAAAGGAAAACTCCTGGGGAGATAGCATAAATGATACTTTATTTGATTATGTGTCTTCTTCATATACTTGTAACTGAAAGTCAATTCAAATTAGGCTTTCCCTACATGCACTTTGGGAATCGTGACTGCAGAAAACCATATCTTCAGGATCCCATCAGAGTTGTATGATGGAATTCGAAACTAACGTCCTTCCAGAAGTATATTGAGGCTCATAAAAATGAAAAGGAGAAAGAAGAGACCATTTTTTTCTCCTTTCCACATATGTCACCATCCAGCTAAGTTTTCTATCAGTGCCAGGTCTGTCATTATTGGTTTTATGTGGTTTCTGTATAGTCTGGAATGATACAGATTGACACCTTAATCAAAGAGTGTCTAGGCTTCAAGAAAACTGGACTTGTAGAGAAGTATTCTTCCTCTCCCTCTCCACTGTGGACCCATAAGAAGGTCCATGATAGTAGCTTCAGAATATGTCTCCAGAGGCTATACAAGAACAAAAATGGATGCTACAGTATCCCTAAACTGCTATTTAAAATTCCTCATGTTGATTAATGCCTTCCTTTGTTGGGAAAAAGGAGTATTTGCATCTGAGGTTTAGGGATACTAATGTGGGAAAATATATGAGAAGAAAAAAGAGTCCAAAGGGTGTTAGATTTGGAGTCAGAGATCTGGCTTCTGCCACTTGAGAACTATGTCCTATTGGACACTTCTGAACTCTATTTTTTGTGGCATTATTCTCTCTTGTATTTCTTCTTGGCTAATTTTTCCTTCTTAGTCTCCATTACTCATTCTTCATTCATGTAATACCCATATACTGAGGATGTTGCCCAAAGCCCTGTCGTAGGCCCTCTTCTCTTTTTTGTTTTTTTATTATCCTTTAGTATCTCCCACCGCCAGCACACACATGCACACACATGCACACACACACACACACACACACACACACACACACACACACACACACACACCCATCCAGTCCATATATGTCAGAGGTAGGACTTTAATCCAGATCTCTCTGATTATGAGACTTTCTCTCTAACTATTTTCTTTTAACACCACTTTGAAAGAGACAACTTAATGAAATATACTAAAACTCAAAACCATAACTTTTTTTAAAAAGTATTGTTAAAGTTTTGCTGTTGTTGTTGAGACATTTTTTGATGTATCCTACTCTTTATGACCCCATTTGGTGTTTTCTTGGCAAAGATACTGTAGTAGATTCTCATTTCCTTCTCCAGCTCATTTTACAGATGGGGAAACTGAGACAAACAAGGTTAAGTGACATGCCCAAGGTCACAAAGCTAATAAATGTCTGATGCCAAATTTGAACCAGATCTTCCTGACCCCAGGTCCTGAACTTTATCTACTGTACCGCCTAGCTGCCCTACAGAAGTGGCATGGCAATCCATAGTGGAAAGAGTGCTGAATTTGGTACCAGAAGATTTGAGTTCAATTCTTGACTCTGCTTGTTGCCTGAGTGACCTGGGGGAAGTCACTTTATCTTTCTAGACCTCATTTTCTGCTATAAAACATAAAATGCTAGACTAGTGGACTATTGACCTTCCTTCTAGTCCTAAAGCTATGAGCTTATGAACTAATACTTAAGGAAGAAAAGGAGAAATCTGACACCCAACTTGCATATCAATCAAGTATTCTGTGAAGTATGCCAAAAGTTTTAATAAGATCATTTCAGATGAGGTAGTCTGAATAGGGGGCAGAGAGAATAAAAGGAGGGTGAAGAATTGATTCAAAAGTAATAAAGACTAAAACAATGCCACATTGGATAACATTAGAGCCATCAAACAGCAAGACACCTGACAAGCAACCACAATAGGCAGTAACTCAAGACACTCAGACTGAACTGGCAAAGCAAACATTGCCAGAACCTATTCATTTGTGATTTAAATGTGGCTCTATGAGTTCTCATTAACATAATACAGGAAAATAAAACAGGGGAGATGAGGGGTCACCTCCAAACTGCAGAAAGAATCAGACAACAGAGGCCATTCAGAACAGTAAGTGCTGCAGTGCCCTGGGCTTGATGGGACTATTTCCCTGGCAGCTGTTGTTGTTCTTAAGGCTATTATGGCCAAGGAATGGTTTCTTTTTGCTTTTAAAGACTTGTTGGGATTTTCCCTATTTTATTTAACGATAAAAGGCATTAATTGCATAAGACTACAGACTATTGTCAAAGAACATTAACCAAGAAGCAGAAACTTGTTAGAAATAAAGGCTTCCCAGGACAGTGCCCTCCCTCCATTCTGATCTTATAGAAATCCACCCAATAACCCTAGGAGGTAGGTGCTATTACTACCCCCTTTACCATGGAGAAAACTCAGATAGAAAATAAAGAATTTGCCCAGGGTCACACAGGGAGTCAGTGTCTGAGACTGGATTTTAACTCAGATATTCCCAATTCAAATCCCAGTGCTCTATCCACTGTGTCTCCTCTCACTATTCTGTATTCCACCAGCTCCCACAAACTTTTCCTTTTCCTTTCCCAGCATAAAGACCACAAGAATCTAGCCCACCCCACCCAGATAAATTAAAAAAAAAAACCTCCAGGAAATTCCAAACCTAAGTCATCCTATAAAAGTAAAACCACTAATAATGACCCAAAATTCCTGTCCCACTAGTGGGGAGTTTAAATATCGACTAATCATCAATTTCCCAGGAATCTCTTCATCCCTTGTTAGCAGGAATCAGCTCCAGTCCCTAGGTCCATACTATTGGTTCCTTTACCAAGTGCTTAGTCCTGCTTGACTCAAATAAGAATCCTATAAAAATCTCAATAGATCTTTCTTGTTTGGAGTAACAAATTCCACTGAGGGCCCCATGGACCTGACCTCTTTCCATTCTCCCTGATTGCCCTTCTGTATTGTAAGTATACCCCCTCAATTAAATTGGCTTGTAGAAACACAATCTTGCATGCTTTGTGTTTCCTTGTACTGGACCTTCATATCCTGAATCTTAGAATTACATAGACTTCATTAAGCCACCCATATCACAGAAGGTAATACAGCACTGTAGTCTATGGCCCATCTTCACAGTTTCATATGCTCTCATATTATTTCCTACGACAGACTGGATTCAGAGACAGAGGCTTGAATTCTTCTACTGACACAACCTATACATCTGTGGGTAAGTCACAACTCCTCTGGAATTTAGTTACTCATCTATAAATTAAGGAGTTTAGATTAAAGGACTCCATTGGCTCTTCCAACACTAATTTACTGATCCCCTGCTCCTTCATAATAGGTATATTTTATTTTCCATCTGTATCTCTTAGCTTCTAGTAAAATGCTGGTCACACTGTTCCTTCTGCATGAGCCCTTTCCTGTTCCTCTCTCCCATCCCCAACAGGTTATCTGTATCTTTTTGCATGAATTTTATATATACCTAGATTTCATGTATCTCAAATGTCGTGGTGCAGTTGCACTTTTAAAATACACTAGAACTTTTGGGACATGCTATCTTTGCATGTTGTCTCCCCATTAGAATACAAGTTCCTTGAGAGCAGGAATTGTCTTTTCTTTATATTACCAGCACCTATCACAGTGTGGGTCCTTAATAAATACTTGTTGACTGATTGGTTGTTAGAGTAGAAAGAGGACTGAATACAGAACCAGAATACCTAGGATTGAATCCTGACCATATGATCCTATTTTGGGCTACGTCAGGCATTTTCACTGGTTGTCCCCTAAAGTTGGAATGTTCTCCCTCCTCATCTCCACCTCTCGTCTAGTCCTAGCTAAATTCCACCTTCTGGGCAGAGCCAAGAGACCAGAACAGAAACAGGAACTAGCTTGAGCTCCCATACCAACCAACTCCAATGCCTGTAAAATATGTCTCTAAACAAATTTTAGAGCTACAGAACCCACAAAGCAACAGAGAGAAACAAATCTCTTACTGAAGGCAGCCCGGCAGGCCAACAGGAAGAGTCCATCACAGCATGCTGGGAGACAAGTGCAGTCCCACATTAGCCATGAGGATCCAGAACTGGGCAGCCCCACTCAACCAGAGCAGACTTCAGGAAAGTGAATCACTGGCAGCTGTGGTGGTTTAGAGACTTCTGAACCCATAAACAGTAAAGAGAAAATAAAAGGTCAGTGGGGAACTCTGTTAGAACACAGTGACAGAAGACCATGGTCTGACCCCTGCCTCCAGGGCAAGAGGTGGGCACAGGTGCTGTGGCTGCAGCTGCTACTGTGCATAGCTGCCTCCAGAGCTCCTGAACTGCAGATTGTAGGGGGACCAAGTGACCATTCAGAAGGTAATCACTCTTGCTTTGACCTATTTGGATGGGGGTAACAGTCTTGGGTGGTGGTCCTGGGGTATGTGGCCAGTGTGCCAGAGCTTTTGGTGACTGTAGAGAGGGCACCCTCCTTATTGCTCTGACAACTGAGGGAACCCCAGAAATTGGAGACACAGTTCTCTCCACTTAGGAAGAAGATTTCTACCAAAGTAAAGAGCTCAAAAGTCAAGTAATTAGCTAGCAACATCAACAAGCAGAGGAAGCAAAATCAGACTATAGAGTCTTTTTGGGGTGACAAAAAGGACCAAAACATGGAGCCAGAAGAAGACAACAAAGTCAAAGCTCCTGCATCAAAAGTTTCCAAGAGAATAATGAACTGGTTACAGGCCATGGAGGAGATCAAGAAGGATTTTAAAAATCAAGTAAGAGAAGTAGAGGAAAAATTGGAAAGAGAAATAAGAATGATGCAAAAAAATCATGAAAAGCATGTCAAGAGCCTGCTAAAGGAGACCCAAAAAATACTGAGAAAAATAACACCTTAAAAAATAGATTAACTCAAATGGTAAAAGAGCTCCAAAAAGCCAATGAGGAGAAGAATGCCTTACAAAACTGAATTGCCCATATGGAAAAGGAATTTTAAAAACTCACTGAAGAGAATAATTCCTTCAAAATTAGATTGGAGCAAATGGAAAGCAAATGGCTTTATGAGAAATCAAGACACTATAAAACAGATCTAAACAAATGAAAAATAGAAGGCAATGTGAAATATCTTACTGGAAAAACCACTGACCTGAAAAATAGATCCAGGAGAGATAATTTTAAAATTATTGGACTACGTGAAAGCCATGATCAAAAAAAGGGCTAGAAATCATCCTTCCAGAAATTCTCAAGGAAAATTGTCTGGATATTCTAGAACCAGAGAGAAAAATAGAAATTGAAAGAATTCACCAATCACCTTTTGAAAAACATCCCAAAAAGAAAATTCCTAAGAATATCATAGCCAAATTCCATAGTTCCCAGTTCAAGGAGAAAATATTATAAGCAGTCAGGAAGAAACAATTTGAGTATTGTGGAAACACAATCAGGATAACACAAGATCTAGCAGCTTTTACATTAAGGGATCAAAGGTCTTGGAATATGATATTCTGGAGGTCAAAGGAGCTAGGATTATAACCAAGAATCACCTACCCAGCAAAACTGAGTATAATGCTTCAGGGAAAAATATGGTCATTCAATGAAATAGAGTACTTTTAAGTATTCTTGATGAAAAAATCAGAGCTGAAAAGAAAATTTGTCTTTCAAATACCAGAAGCAAGAGAAGCATGAGAAGGTAAACAGGAAAAAGAAATCATAAAGAACTTCTTAAAGTTGAACTATTTGCATTCCTACATGGAAAACGATAATTGGGACTCATGAGACTTTTCTTAGTATAAAGATAGTTGAAGGGAATATATATGTATTTATACATGCATACCTACATATGCATATATAGACATATATGTATAAACATGTATACGTACATATGTATAGGAGGGTGCATGCATGTATATATTTATATGTGAGTGTATTTATATGTATATACATGTATACATAGACAGAGGACACAAGATCACTTTAATATGAAGGGATAATATCTAAAAAATAAAATTAAGAGGTAAGAGAGGAAAATATTGGGAGAAGGAGAAAGGGAGAGATATAATAGGGTAAATTATCTCATATAAAAGAGGCAAGATAAAACTCTTACAATGGAGGGGAAGAGCAGAAAGCTGAAAGGGAATGAGTCAACCTTACTCTCATTGAATTTAGCTTAAGGAGGGAATAATATACACATTCAATTGGGTATCTTACCCCACAGGAAAGTAGGGGGCAAGGGAATAAGAGGACCATGACAGAAGAGAGGGCAGATTGGAGAAAAGGGTAGTTAGAAGCAATCACTTTTGAAAAGGGACAGGGTCAAAGTAGAAAATTGAATAAGGGGGGAGGCAGGATAGGGTGGAGAGAAATATAGTTAGTCTTTCACAATATATCTACTATGGAAATGTTTTGCATAACTACACATGTACAATCTATATTGAATTATTTGTCTTCCCAGTGGGGCTGGATGAGAAGGGAAGAAGGGAAAGAATCTGGAAATAAAAGTTGTAAAAACAAATGTTAAAAAATTGCTTTTTACATGCAACTGGGAAATAAGATATACAGGCACTGGGGTGTAGAAATCCATCTTGCCCTACTAGAAATTTAGAGGGATTATGGGGGAGGATATAAGAGAGAACAGATTGGGGGAATTTCAGTGAGCATGCTATCTTGGGGTAGGGGTAGGGGAACAATGGGGAGAGAATTTATAACTCAAAATCTTGTGAAAATGAATGTTGAAAACTAAAAATAAATAAATAAAAGATTAATTAGATTAGAAAAAAATAAATTCCACCTTCTGCACAAAGCCTTTTCCAATCCTTCTTACTCTTAGTACCTTCCCTCTGTGACTATGCCCCTAATTTATCCTGTACACATCATTGTACATAGTTGTTTGCTTCTAGTGTCTTCCATTATACTATAAGCTTCTTGAAAGCAAAGACTGTTTATTATTTTATTTGCTTTCTTTATGTCCCCAGCACTTAGCACAAGTCCTGGTGCATAGTATATGCTTAATAAATAATAACAGATTGACTTAGAACAAATTATAACATTGAAAGTTTTGTTTAAAAAAATTGATCAAATACAAAACATTTATTAAGTGCTTACTTTGCACTAATCATTACTTTTACTTAGACAAAAATAAAATAGTGCCTGTTCTCAAGGGGCTTGTATTCTAATGGGGGAGACAGAATATGTGTATTCATATCTTAAATAGATTCAAATAAAAAATGAATACAAGAAAATTGTCAAAGATGTCAAATTACTATAAGGGATGATGACAGTCTTTAAAAGTTGACCCATTTCTAAAGATCATGTATATTTATAGCACTTATTTATGTACAAATAGCACAGAGTCATCTGTACCACCATCTAAATGGAGAATGATTTCCCACAGTGAACAAATGCTGATGACTAAGAGAACATTTAAAGAGCAGTCATCCTCTGCTCCAAAGGCACTTAACACCAGGACCCTTTTATAGTTCTTGATCCATTTTCATTGAAATTGCCAACAAATCCAATTATCTTGTGATTTTAATTAGCATAAAAATAAACTACTTTATTAACAAGAAAGGAATTGATTTCATGGTGCAATTATTGAGGTGCATTTTAGGAACCAGTACAAAGAAATAATTGTGTATAGGAATGCTGCTCTACACAGGCCCAGGGCCATGAGGCAGTTAATAACCATTATCTGATACTGATGCTGATAAGATCACAGTTCCAAAAAGAGGACACAGCATTGAGTCATGTAGCTATAGCATTGTCTGCTAGATAGCCACTATATGTCTGGTTTCCTAGAAACTTAAAGCTGAGCTCTAAGATTTTCTGTACAAATGGTAATAATAACTGCAAGAGATTGATTTAGAAATGTGACATCAATTTTCTTAGAATTTAGTAAAAAGCATCATAAATCTGGATTTTGCAACTGAATTCATGTTCACTGTGAAACAATTCCTGTAAACCCCAAAACACTCATCTCTGTCTTAGTCAGGGGTTCTTAATTTGGGTTCTGTGAACTAGCACACATGTGGGTTTTCGTGCATTTAAAAGAATATGCTAACGTATCCATAGTTTTGCCCAGCTGGCAAAAGGGGTTCATGACCCCCCAAAAAAGAAACTCTGGCATGTGCATTTATAATAAAATAATTTTCATCTTGAAAATATCAGAGAATATTCAGTCAAGTCCAGTCATTTTACAAAGGAGGAATCTACTGAGTTCCTGAGAAGCAATCATTTTTACCTAGCTAATTTGTAGGAAAATGAGGAATTAAAACCTGGTCCTTTAACTATCAAAGCCCACACTCTTTTCATCAAATATCTTAGCTGTTGATCTAAAAAAAGAAGAAATATGCCAGTATATAACCCAAAGCAAGTTACATCAGAAGACAGTTATCAATAATATATAGTTGAAGCAACCATAATAGAATATAACATTATTTTAGACTGAATTTATTTCTTTTATTTATTCTGATGATCTAAACTGATCAGCCCAGAATTGTGTGTATGTGTATGTGTTATAAATATTCTATTTTCCATCTCCCTAATTCTTCTCCCTGTACAACAATGAAAATACTCAAGCTGAAGGACACACAGAGTATAGCCATAATTCTAGGACAGTGACAATGTGCAAAAGAGAGAGAAAGGTAAGAAAGGTGGAAAGTATACAAACTAAATCCTGGAGTAGAAATAAAAATAGAAATAAAGGTTAGTAGAATAAAAACTAAATCAAAACAATGGCCAACACCTACAAACAAATTATATCTGACTTTGTCAAATATATTCCCCATTCCTTATTTGGGGGTAAATCATGGAAGAGACTGGGTGAAATTTTGTTTTGTCTGCCTTTATTGACAAAGAACATGCTTCTACCGTTGTACCAATTAGCTTTGAAGGCTGTGTGAAAAATGCACTGATGACTGTAACTACTCCACTTTGGAGGATGTATCCATGAAGACAGAACATGTGGAGAACATAAAGGAATTTAAAAAAAAAAAAACTATGCTCCAGGTCTCATCAACAAATGACTGAATTCCCCATGAACTCACAATCAGCTGAATTCATTTCATAGAATGAAGAGAAAAGTGGAGCTATTTTTCTTATTTCAGTGAGAGACCCAAAGTAGCAGTGCTTTGTTGTTCTAGTTAAATGAATTTTCCCATCTGTATACAACAAAAACTTTCCTACTGCCTTTGAGACCTTGAAAAATAGTCTTCTCTCCTCTCTCCTTTGATCTCTTTTTTCCCTCCTCTGTAAAATTACGGAGTTCTAGTCAGGGCTGGGGAACCTATGCTCTCGAGGCCATGTGTGGCCCTCTAGGCCCTCGAGTGTGGCCCTCTAGGCCCTCGAGTGTGGCCCTTGTGGAGTTTGAATTCAGTCAAAGGTCTGCACTTGAAGACCTAGAGGGCCACATGTGGCCCTGAGGCTGCAGGTTCCCCAACCCTGTATAAGATGGTTTCTATCACAATGTTAATATTAGACTTTTAAGCAGCATAGTTAATCAGAGCTTTGTCCCAGACTTCAAAAATATATAGAATGCTAACTCTATTTTATATCTTTCAGCAGTATAGAAATGCTTGAGTTTAGAATCTACTTAGTAGGAATAAATAACTAAAACAGGAAGTTACAAAACCCAGTTGAACTCCTGTTGTCTTTGACTTCACCTTGCTGCCTTCCCACTCCTATCCCCCAAGGTAGCCTATCCATTAATGGCTTCACAGTGCTAGGATGCCATAGGATTTGTGTTTCAGGGCCTCTGTCCTCACACACCCCTCAAGTGAATTTGCCTCAAAATTTATTTTAAGGGACCATGTTCTTGTCATTTATGCATTTTGTGCCACTTTTCCCAGTTATGAAAAATGTTAATTACAGCTCTGCTCCCAGCTCTGAATCCTATGATCACAGTAATATTCAGTCACTGTTCCTAATTAAAGACCTGATTCTTCTTTTTGCAAACTAGTTTTCAGCTTTTTTTTGCCAAAGAAAGCTAAATGACACCTGAGATTTTTGAAACCATCTTTCAAAGAAACAGCAATTTTCTATTTAGAGATACCAGTGCCATTTGCAAAGCATACCAGAATTCAAGTGGATCCACAAATGGTGAATTTTTTCTTGCACCAATACATTTTTGCTTGATAGAATGAAATTATTTTAACATTAAATGAAAAAAAGGCATATTAAGCAAAAGACACTTGCTTCATTATATTCTCCCATAAATATTAGATGGGATCATAGGTAATTGTACGTAATAATCATCAAAATAGGATCTCCTGTGCATTGGGCAACGTTCTCACCTGACACGCATCACAGGATCAGTGATTTAGAATTCACAGGAACTGCAGAGTCCATTTAACCCAATTTCCCACATATTGCAGGTAAGGAAACTGAGTTTGAGTATCTTGTCAAGGCACATAGTAAAAAAAGATCTGAGGTAAAATATGAAGTCTGATATTCCTGACTCTAAGTCCAATGTTCCATCTGTGGCACTAACTGGTTATAATCTACCCCTAAGGCTTCTGTGATCAATCATATAGAAGATGAGAAGACTAGTCATTTCTCAATATCCTTATGTAACCAAACGTGACACCTGTTTCTATCACAACCCCACCTACCCTGATTCTCCAGCCTTACTCTAACTTACTCCTCCTTTCCATTGTACAAAATCCAAACTTCTCCTCTTCCATACTGGAAATTTGTCGTTTAGTGCATTTATAAAATAACTGCTACCTGGGTACCCAGAGCAATAGCTGAGTTATTTTCAATGGAAAAAATCCCCCTCTTGCACCTTATTCTCTATTCTCCACAATATGTTCAAGTTGCAGCAGTCATAGTTGGGGTTGGAAATCTCTAGCCTAAGGGCAGTGACTGATGAGTATTATCCCTATTTCTTCCCCCGCCTTTTTTATTTTGAATAATTTAGAATGAATCACACAGTGTAAGTCAGAAGGGGTTGCAATATGCTCACAGATGGTAACATATTATTCCTTTCCCCAAACTCACCTCTCTTCTGAACTTTCCTTTTTTCTGTTGAGGGTACCAATATCTTTCCTTTCACCCAGAATGTAATCTTTAGTGTAATCTTTAGTGCATTACAAGTGTCATCTTAAGATTCTCTTTCATCAGATGATACCCAGTATTGAGATATCTTATTCTGCAGAGTTGAAGCCAGGCAGAGTGGCGGATGATGATCTCAGAGTTGTTTCAGTCCTCTATAAAGGAAGGCATGGGAAGGAGTTTGGCACTCCACCTTCTGGCTCTCCAATCAGAAGAGAGAAGATGTCAATAAAGGCTTGAATTAGCAGGATGGTGGTGAGTTTAGAAATAATGAAGGGCATCCTGTATCATAGGGTTGGAAACAGGCAGAGGAGTAAATGCAAAGTGGATTGCTTATTAATCAAATGATTTAAGAGGTGCTATTAAAGTTCTCTCCTATCTTAAGAGAACATCTCAAATAGAGATGGAAGATCATCTTAACACAGTGAATTTGAGTTGTTACAAAATTAAAATAAGGTCATTACAAAATAAATTAATACATAAACAAGGAGTAGATTTTGCCAGGCACCTGAAATGTGATAGATACTACAAACTAAGCATGTCATTTAGCTTTGAATTTATAGGTTTTTAATAAGAATGAGAACTTAGAAATTATATAGATGAAGCCCCTAATTTGATGAAACAAAGAAGCCAAATAACTAGTCTGTGGTCAAACAGTAAGTGCTAGAAGAAAATGAGTCCATTTTTTAAACATTTTTTTTTTACTGTATCTCTGTAGATTTTACAAATCCCTTTCTCTGTGCATTTAACTTATGAGGCACTTCTTAAGACTTATTCATTGAATTGAATTAAAACATAAAGCCCTTAAATTATGTGCCCACTTTTTTTTGTCTTTTTATTTTGTCTTTTCATTTCATGGTAGGCATTTAATGAATATCTGTTGAATTGAATAATTCAATTCCATTGAAAAGGCAATGAGCAGCAGAGCTAAGTTTTTAAAGTTATATTCTATGCCCTAACTAACATATGAATGGAAAAGCATTCAATTATAAAGTTCTCTGTATTATTAAATAGAAATATGGAAGTTCCTCTGCCAAAACAGTTTTTTCCTTCCAAACACTGAATTCAAAGGGGAATGTACTTCATAAATAGGAATGTGTTCTTGTGTGTGTGTGTGTGTGTGAGTGTGTGTGTGTGTGTGTGTGTGTATGTGTCACTCAATCAGAAGATATAAATTGGAATAGGTATTTTATTTTTTTTTAACTTTCATTTTTAGTTTACATCATTCATTTCCAATGAGATTTTGATTTACAGATTTTTCTCCCTGTCTTTCCCCTACCCACCACCCCAAAACAGTGATCCCACTGTATACTCCCTCCACCAATCAGCTCTCTCCTATATCCTCCCCCATCACCCCACTGACTTTCCAGTAGGGCAAGATGGATCTCCTTACCCCAGTATCTGTATATTTCCCTCCTTCCTATTCCACCCCCGACTTATTCCATTCTTTACTTTGTCCCTATCCCTTTACAAAAGTGTGCACTTCTAACAGCCTTCTCCCACAACCTGCCCTCCCCTCCATCCTCCCCTCTCATGCCTTTCCCCCTACTCTCCTGTAGGCCAAGATATCCAATTTAGAGTGTATGTCATTCTTTCCCTAAGCTAACTTCAATGAGAGTAAGGGTGACCCATTCCCTTTTGCCTTCCTGTTCTTCCCCTCCATTGTAACAATTATCCCTTGTCTATTCTATATGAGAGGATTAAGCCCATTCTGTCTCTCCCTGTCTCCTCTCATACTATTCCTCTCCCACCTCTCAATTTCACCTTTTAAAATATTATCCCATCCTATTCAATTGATCCTGTGCCCTCTGTCTATGTACACTTATATACACACACTCACCTATGTAATCATATATATATATATATATATATATATATATATATATATATATATATATA
>CM053585.1:147338065-147362897 GCA_028646515.1 Pseudochirops corinnae
GCCCAGAGTCTCTTCTGGCCAAATCTCACAACTCTTCTCAAAGTGAGCCCCAAACCAAAGGGCATATATAGCCTTCTCCTGGCTTGGAGAATGTCACAGCCCTATGGACCCACTGCCCAATCACAAAGCTACAAGGCACTGGCATTCCTGAAAAACAAGCCTGGCGCCACAGGCTCCACATGACCACATTGGGCCTATTAGGGAACAGAGTATACTTTCAAATCTGGGAAGGTTCTCAGAGTCATGCAGCCACTTTAGCAAAGGGCCTAGGGGCAGGGAAGATTCCCATAACACCTTCCAAGTAAACTCAAGGGTGAAGCAAGGATATCTATTATCACCACTACTTTCACTATTGCACTAGAAGTGATATCTATAGTCACAAGACAAGAAAAAGGAAATGAAGGAATAAAAATAGGCAAAAAGGACATAAAATTATTACTTTTGCAGATCATATGATAATATACTTAGACAACCCTAGAGATTTAAATAATTAATTGAAACAATTAACAACTTTAGCAAAGTTGCAGGATACAAAATAAACCCTATTAAAATTTTCGCAGTATACACACACACGCACACACACACACACACACACACACACACACACACACACACACACACACACACACATATATATATATTTATATATATAAAACTGAAAAACATACCAGAAAGAGAAATTCCATTTAAAATAAGTACAGAAATAAAATATTGGGAATGCACATGCTGAGACAAAATCAGGAACTATATCAACACAAGTACATAACACTTTCTACATAAATGTAGACAGATCTCAACAATAAGAGAAATCTTAACTGATCATGGGCAATTTAAGACAATATAATACAAATGACAATTATGGCTAAATTAATTTACTTATTCAGTGCCATATAATGCCAGTTATCAAAGAATCATTTCATAGAGCTAGAAAAAATAAACACAAAAGTCATCTGGAATAACAAAGGGTCAATAATATCAAGAAAATCACTGACAAAAAAATACGAAGGAAGGTGATCAAATTTTAAACTACATTACAAAGTGGTAATCATCAAAACAGTTTGGTAGGAATACAGTGGTGGATCAGTGGAATAGATGAGGTACACAATCCATACTAGTAAATGCCTATGTAATCTAGTGTTTGATTAAATCAACAACCCAGGCTTCTGGAACATCAAGTCACCATTTGACAAAAAAAAAAATGGTGAGAAACTAAAAAATAATTTGGAAGAAACATGGCATAGATCAACATCTCACACTATATACCGTGACTAGGTCAAAATGGATAGAAGATTTAGACGTAAAAGTTAGTATAATATGTAAATAAAGGGAACATGGGAAAATGTACCTGTCAGATCTATGGGTAAAGGAATAGTTTATGACTGAGAGGAAGACACAGAGACAGAGAAAATTATGAGAAGTAAAAGAAATCATTTAGATTACATAAAATTTAAAAAGGTTTTGTACAAACAAAACAATGCATCCAAAATTAGAAAGAAAACTGGAAACTGAGGGAATTTTTTTTTACTGTAAGTTTCTCTGATAAGGATCTTGTTTCTCAAATATATAGGGAATTGAGCCAAATTCAACATTCCCAACTGATAAATGGTCAGAGGGTATGAACAGGTAGTTTTCAGAAGAAGAAATCAAAGAAATCAATAGCCACATAAAAAAAAAAGTTCTAAATCACTATTGATTAGATAAATACAAATTAAAACAACTCTGAGATAAATGGTCAAAGGATATGAACACTCAGTTTTCAGAGGAAGAAATGAAAGGTATCCATAGTCATAGGGAAAAAAAAAACTCTAAATCACTATTGATTAGGGAAAGGCAAATTAAAACATCTTTGAGGTACCACCTACTAACAGATTGACTAATATGACAGAAAAGGAAAATTATAAATGTTAGAGATGTGGGAAAATTGGAAGACTAATACATTATTGGTGGAGTTGTGAATTGATCCAACAATTTTAGAGAGCAATTTGGAACTGTGCCCAAAGGGCCATAAAACTGTGCATACTTTGATCCAACAATGCCACTATTGGGTCTATATCCCAATACATCCTTAAAAAGGACTTATGTGTGCAAAAATAATTTATAGCAACTCCTTTTTTTGTGGCAAAGAATTAGAAATTGAGGGGATGCCTCACAACTCATAAGATTCCCTAACATGACAGAAAACTAAATGATAAATAATAGAGGGGAGACAGAAAAATAAGAACTGGAATGCACTACTGGTAGAGTTGTGAATTGGTTCAACCATTCTGGAGAATAGTTTGGAACTATGCCCAAAGGGATACAAAACTGTGCATACACTTTCACACAGCAATGTCACTGTTAGGTATATATACCAAAGAGATCAAAGAAATGAAACAACCTATTTTCATAAAAATGTTTATTGTAGCTTTTTTTGTGGTGGCAAAGAATTGGAAATCAAAAGGATTTCCATCAAATGGGGAATGGCTAAACAAGTTGTGGTATGGTTGTAATGATATACTATTACAGTATATGAAATGGTGAGTAGGATGGTTTCAGAAAAACCTTAGAAGTCTTACATTAACTGATGTAAAGTGAAGTGAATATAACCAGAAGATCATTACAGACAATGACAGCAATATTATAAAGACAATCAACTGTGAAGGACTTAGTTATTTCAATTAATACAATAATCCAAGCCAGTTATAAAGAAACCACAATCAAAAATGCTATCCACCCCTAGAAAGGGAACTAATGAACTCTAAATTTTGATTGAAGTAGACTTTTTCACTTTCTTTTGCTTCTTGCTCCATTTTTTACTAAACAGCTAATATGGAAATAGGTTTGGCATGAATTTTTTAAAATCTGATAAACTTCTAATATATAAGTAACATCTAATTCCTTCATCAAAAAAATCCATTTCATCATACTTTGTCAGGTTTTATGTCTACTTATTTCAGTACAAGTGACTGATGAGAAGTGAAAGGAGTTTTTAAGATTTAGGAATGGGATATAAAGGGCAGAACTATAGAGTAGTTCAACACAGCTGCATTAATGCTTCTACTTTTCAAACCTATTCCAGGCAAAACTGTAGGTGCATTTTGGTGTCCCCAGGCCAAATAATGCAATTTGGTGGGAGTAGAGAAAGAAAGAAAAAATAACAAATAAAGAAATCAAAAAGGGAAAGTTGATGGTGTACTACTAAAAACTTTTCAGTGTCACACGAAATCGTAAAAACACTGAGATGATTATATGATTGTAATGACTATTAATCTTCTCTGTTATGGAAACAAAAGAGAATAAAATAATTCCTTTCCACAAAATTCTTTTCTCATGTGTTAAGTTTTTGTTTTCCAATTTGGACTGATATTCTGAAATGCACTAATATTATTCTGATACTAATTCTGCTTCTATATATTATCTTTTCCCAAATAGATTTCTATGTCTTGTCACTTTTAATAAAATAATCAAGAAAACAGTAAGGACCAAAATTAGCATTTTAATTTCATTAAACAAGAAAACTAGAGTTATGCAATATTTGGAAACTCTTCAATCCCCCCCTCCAACAAAAGAAAAATGATAATATTTTTTAAAATCTCATCCAGTAGCAAACGTAGCTGCATGCCATATTTTCTTGTCGGTACCGATGAGAAGTCCAAAAATGAGTCTGTCCAATACGTACCTGTCTCATAGGATTATTGTCGGCATGCAAGAGGAATTTTGGGAATTACTTGGAGCGACTCAGAGATGTGGTGAAATATGAACGAGAAGGGGATAAAAACAATAAACAATCTTTTCACAATAATTTTAATGAGATGCTAATTTGAAATAAAATAAGACAAAGAAAAAAGTAAGCATGAATTTCTTCTTAATGAATTTAACAGAAAGTTGAAAATGTAGAGCAATTTTAAGAAAAAAATATACAGAGGAAATAGGAAATATTTGGCAACAAATTAGTATCTACTCAAAGGTTATTCTTGTCACTTAGTAATAAATACTAAAGTTGTAAAAAAGGTCAGTGTGCACAGAAGATAGTCTGAAGCTAATTGCAAGTAGGAACCTGGTATATAAAAAAGCGTGTATTACCTCATCCTTTTAGAATTATAGTTCATAGAAATGGATTTTAAGAAGATTCTAGTCAAAATTTAAAAAAAAAATTAAATCAAAGATCATAAATGATGCCTGCTAGATGAATTTAGAGAAGGCAGTTTGGTGAAGTTGAGAGCTTTTGATCTTGAGTTAGAGTAAATAATTCCCATCCAAGCTGTCACCTATTATGTACATGTTTTGAGTCATTATTTGGTCATTTGTTGTTGTCATCGTTTTCTGGATCTCAATTCTCTCCTTAAAATGAGAGATTTTTACTGGATGACTTATAAGTCTCATTCCAGTTTCATTTCTATGATGCAAAGAACAGAATAACATTGTGTTTGCACATCTGAAAACACCTTGGGGTATTTATATGTCTTCTTATCTAATACCTTAAGGCAGTGGTTCTCAACCTTCCTAATGCTGTGACTCTTTAATACAGTTCCTCATGTTGTGGTGACCCCCAACCATAAAATTATTTTTGTTGCTACTTCATAACTGTAATTTTGCTCCTGTTATGAATTGTAATGTAAAATATCTGATATGCAGGATGTATTTAAACTGAACATAACCCACAGGTTGAGAACCTCTGCCTTAAGGGGTACAGGCTGAATTAAACAGTTATTTCAGGTTTGTCCTATATCTTTCTGCCCCTTTCCCTTCATTTAGAATCCACTTCTCCATCCCTGTTCTCTAGATTATTTCAGAAAAAGATGGCCCAATCTTCTTCACTTGCAGCATCAGGCCTTGCTTTCAAAGTGTTGTTAGTCCTTTTCTCCTTCCTTTTCTTCCTCTCAGATATCCGCCACCTGGGTAGGATTCCAAAAGCCTTTGCCTTGAGCTCTGGGAGGACTGCAGATCTATTCCCCAACTCCTGCTTCCAGAGAAAGAGGAAAGAGCCAGCCAGGATATCAACAAAGGTACACTGTTCCTCTTTGCAGCTTAGGGACGGCTCTCAAGCAATCTATTTTCCAAAGTACCTTTAAAGAGTCTTGCTGCCTGCCTTGCATTTCTAATTCAATATCCTGTAATTTTCTGGCAACCAGGTTACATAATCAGGTATTAGGCCATTACAAGGTAAGGCTTATCATTCAGAAACAAATTATAGTTCTCCTTTTCAAATCCCTTCTCTCCTATAAGCCCAGATGTGATAGTCTTTCTTGTCAGTCAACACCTAGAGAATGGTTAAATCATCTGAACATCATGGATTTCTATTATGACGAGGAAAAATAGATACGACTCATCCTTAAAATTATCATTCTACAAACCCACCAAAATGTTTAAGCCTCAAAATAACTGCATTTTTATACAAACATCAGTGAATTAGTTCCTGTAGACCCCTTCAGACAATTTAAAGAATAGCTGAAAATGAGGAACAAAGTGAAAATATTTTAATATTTGTGGTCGTAGATTCTGACACTGAAGCTTTTAAAAACAATGTTTGGTTTATTATTATGAGATCAAGCAATCAAGGTGGGGTGAATGTGCTAACCCAGAACAAAAAATTCATAATTAAGGTTTGTTTTTTGGAGATTCCTTCAAATTTAATTAAACCTTCCATAACTTGATTAGCAAGTTTCCAATTAAGAACTTATGACAAAAATGTAACCACAGTATGGCTGATTTCATAGAAAAACACCATATTTGAAATCTAGTGTTGCCAACAAATGATTTTTTCCAATTTTATTTAATTTTTTTCCAATTACATATAAAAAACAGCTTTAACAGATCCTCCATAAATTCTCTGCAGGGGCACTACCAGCCAGGAGATGAGGGCCTTTTTCTGTTTTCTTTATGTTACTGTGGATAGCAATGGAGAAACTGGGCTGGGTATGTTACTCCTCCTCTACACATGATTTAACTACCTTTTTCTCTAGTCATATGTCTTTCTGGTAACATTCTTGAAGAGGCTTCTTCTCCTGTGAAATTCTTCATTAGTGATGCATCACAGTCTACTCAAATCCCTACTTGGTAAGTGACCACGTCCAAGTTTTCAACTCTTACCCCAAAGGGTGGCCTTCACTTTAGCCTACCTACTGCTACTATTTTAAAATATTGAAATTCTACACAAATGTATGAGGTTATTTATGATGGATAATTATCCTTACCACTAATTTAACATCTACTTAATAAGCTCCTATTATATTCAAGTCCATTCCTTCAAAAAGCCTGAAGCTTAGCGGGAGGGCTACCTCTTATAAATAGTTAAAGTAGACTATGATGGGATAAAGGTAAGTAAGATTTGCATAAAATGTGGAATGATAGTTCATTTTCAGGCTTCAAGTCCTCATAAAGAATTTTGTTGTTCACTTGTATCTTGTATCTTGCATTTTAGGTGTGTTAAACTCTTTACACTCTGTTATAAACATATCTGGGGCAAAGTTGGTTAAAGGCTTCCTGAAGCTGCGTAGGGTCATGAGATCCTATGATTTTGGATCTGGAAGGGACCTCAGAGACTCCTCATGTTACAGATGAAGAAAATAAAACATATTTAAAGAAAATTATTTAAATTCATGAAAATCATATCTCCCAAGGGGTTAGACTTTTGGGGGAGGAAGAAAGGTACCTAAGAAGAAGCAGGGAAGACCTCAGAAATAAAAGTGAATAGTCTCAACAATACAGAGGTTTGAATAACCCAGAAAAGGGGGATAGCCATTCAATTCTTGAATAACTGAAAGTGAGAGCCCAAAAGGTACCAAGTGAACACCACAATGCCTGCTTCCCAGGCATCCCCTTTCCTTCCAGCATACTGGATTTGCCTTCCCCAACAGTGAACTCTTCCTTACAGATTAGATCAAGAAACCTGTAGATCAACAAATAAATTTTAAAAGGCAAAGAACATGAACAATTTTACATAATATGTATACACATATATACAAGGAAGACAAGACAATGAGCATTTGTCAAGTGCCTGCTATTTGTAAACCACCATGATAGGAACCAGAAATAGAAAGATAAAAAGAAAAACAGTTCCCACTCTCAAGGAGTTTAAATCCTGTTTCTCCTTTGTGCTATTGGCAATTAATATCAAGAAGCAGGTGCTTTAACAGGAATAGATGGAATAGAGCCACCGTTTCAGCATCAAAAAGAAATTCAAAGTTTCAGCTTATGTAGATGTGGTTTGGTGTATTCAAGCACAAGAGGAGAGGAGAATATAAAGAAATAAAATACACATTCCCTTATCTTGCCATAGAATTTCACAGTGTTTTTTGTTGTAATTGTTATTGGGGTTAAATGACTTGCCCAAGGTCACATAGCTAGTTTTTGTGTTAAGTGTCTGAGGTCACATTTGAACTCAGATCCTCCTGACTCCAGGGCAGCTGCTCTATTGGCTGTACTACCTAGCTGTCCCAAGAATCTCACAATCTGATTTGTAAGGTATGTTAGAGATCCTCTAGTCCAAAATCCCACCCAGTTTTTTAATCTCCTTTACAAGTCATCTTCATTTTCTCCTTGAATATCTCCAGCGGTAGTAAAATATTTCACAATAGAACAACTTTTTCATATATTGCTTAGTGTTAGGTTATTCTTCCTCACATTGAATTAAAATCTCCCTCTAAATTCTATGCATTTTTCCTAGATCTCCCTTTGGGGTCAGAATCAATACGACTTTTCTTCCATGTGGTAGTTTTCATATAACTAAAATGAATTATCATGCACCCCTAAAACAAATCTTCCTTTTTCCAAGCTAAATATCTCCAATTCCTTCAACTGAAACACAAAGGAAACAGACAAAGTCCCTTCTGATCATGGCTAGGCTCCTCCAGGCACCTAGTAAAGTATGTCAATGGTCCTTCTAAAAGATGGTGTCTATAACATCTCAGAGAATCATGAGAACATCTACAATCTCTTTTCTCTCTGACATGGTACACAATTTAAAAAAATAAATAAAATAAAAAATAAAAAATAAAAAAAAACAGGAATCAATAAATGCACTATGGCCTGAATAGAAAACGCTTGAAGAGAATCATGGTACAAGAGTGATGAACACACTTGATTTCAATACACATGATTATTTTCCCTTCATTTTAACCTTTTACTTGATTAGAGTATATCACATTCCCCCAAAGATCTTTTTTCTCTCTCCCATGAAAGAGCTAGAAGACTTTGGCACATTACAATTTAGTCCCACAGCAACAGCTGATTCATTTGTAGGTGGGGTGTTATGATATTTCAGACCAGTTTCTTCATTACTCCTCCTTGACTTCCCCTTTCATCCTTGTCTCTCTGTATACTTTGAGAAAGACATCTCAGCAGTGTATTTATTGCTATTTTACTTTTGTTGTCTTTTGTTGGTATATTTATTTAAATTTCTTATATTTCTCTTTTCTGAGGTATTTGAAAAGCAAAGAATTTTTTTCATGTCTAGTTTTCTTTGTTAAGAATGCTTAATATAACTTTTTTGTTAAACATTCATAATTTTTCATTGATGGTTGTCAGGCTAATGTTTTCAGGTTAGTTTACCTTGGAGTATACCTTGAGCTTCTTTGCTCTTCATAACACATTATTACATTCACTCTTGCGGCTTCTCATGTGTGCAAAATACTGTTATGTTACATAAATTTCATTTCCCTTCATATTTAAGGTTTTTCCTCTTAACTCTTACAGAATTGTTTGTCAGCAAAATTGTTAAATTTAATCACTATGTGTCTTGGAGTTTGGAGCATAGTTTTGTTTATTTCCTGCTGATTTTGTGTGTGTGTGTGTGTGTGTGTATGTGTGTGTGTATGTTTATTGGCAGGTTATTTTCTGTGTTCAGAAGTTCTGCTCAGTTTTCTTGTATTATTCCTTGAATAATAATTTGTTCTGCTTTTTTTTTTTTACTTATCCTGTTCTGTGAGACCTATAGGCATTTAGTTTTCTCCCTGAATTCTATCTTCAAGATTAATATGCTTTGCTCAAATGAAGATGATACCTTCTTTTAGCATGATTGTTTTTAACTTCTCTTCTTCCAGACTATCCCTCACTTTTATGTACTCATAAAAAAAAAAATCATATATATTATTTTTTGTTTCTTTGACAAGATTTGTTGCTATTGATTCAAGTTTTTTTTCTCCATTGTACCATTTAGTTCTCCTTTGTAGGCCATCAATTCAGCTTGAATGATTCATATTTTTTCTTATAAACCATCTAGGAATATGCTACTATAGCAGTGGTTCTCAACTTTCCTAATGCCACAACCCTTTAATACTCGTATGAGGGTGTATTTGCATGTGGGCAGACCTGCCTGGCGATGAATAGAGGAGCGGTGTCTCAGTTGCTAAGTCCATCAGAAATATGTGTAGTCCATCGGAAATATGTGTTTTCCACTGGTTAGGCAACCCCCAAAGGGGTCGCAACCCACAGGTTGAAAACCACTGTACTATAGTCTCATACTTTCTTGGGAAGCCACATCCTTTGCCTCAGCAGGTGTTAATTCATTTTCATTTGTCTTAAAATGTATACACACACATATGTACACATCTATGTATATGTTTATATAACATACATATAGGTATGTGTGGAGACATATACACATACATGTGCACATACATGTATTACGTATATATGTATGAATTTTACATATGTGTATGCAGATGTACATGCATGTGTGTATACATGTGTGTATCCAAATTCATTTAGCTAATCTGGAGGCTATATTGTCTTCTGTTATTAATATCTTTTTAAGCTCAAGGTCTTTATTTTTTTTTTTAATTGCTCCCGAGATCTTTGGTAACTTTAGTCTCCCTCCATTTCTATGATCCACTATTGCTCACTTTTTGTCTCCTTCTTCTTTGATTGTGGTTGTCTTTGTGGCTGGATATCAAAGAGACCTCAGTCCCCTCCCAAGATGGAAGTATATATCCAGCATACATATTTCACCACCCAAAGTCTCTGTCCCAAGTAGATTCTGAGGGAACAGCTGGGAAGTGGTAATGATTGAGTATATTAGGGATTGGGAACTAACCTTCTCTACTGTTATTTCTTTGTTTTTTATATTATTAGGTTTCTTGGTTTCTAAGGCTATGGAATCAGTTGAAACTACTTTTATCTCTTAAACATGTAATTCTACTTTTGAAGAGATGTGAGAGGTCACGAGGATGAAACTATCTTGTCTTCCACCTTGAAGTCTCAATTACTCACATTTTGCTATTGCTTAGTGATTTGGATGATGCTTTCCTTACAATCATTCTGTGAAAACATTAATGAATATACTGTTATGCTAAATAAAGAAGAAAAAATATTCAAATAAGTCAATATAATTTAAAGCAGAGTCATACAGGTATTACATATAGAATTCAACCTTAGTACTCTTACAACTTCTATTCTAGTTTTATAAATTCATTTGAATAAATTATTCTCAAAATCTAGTGTCTGTTAATTTGCTTTAGATTTAATTATGCATGTTCATATACTCTTAGATGTAGAGCTGGAAGAGACTTAGCAATCACTGTGTCCAATCACCTCATTTTTAAAAAGATTTTATCTTTTTTGCACTTAATAGTATTTATTTTTTTCAATCACATGTAAAGATAGTTTTCAATATGCATTTTTGTAAGATTTTGAGTTCCAAATTTTTCTCCCTCCCTCTCTCCTCCCCTTCTCCCCAAGACAGCAAGCAATATGATATAGACTATACATGTACAATTATATTAAACATATTTCCACATCGGTCATATTGCAAAATATTAATCAAAACAAAATGGAAAAGCCACAATAAAAAAAAGAAAAGGGAAAATAGTATTATGCTTCAATCTATATGTAGAGTCTATGGTTATATCTCTGGATATAGGTAGGATTTTCCATCATGAGTCTTTTGGAATTGTCTTGGATCATTGTATTGCTCAGAAGAGCTAAGTCTATCACAGTTGATCATCACACAATGTTGCTGTTAACTGTGTACAATATTCTCCTTGTTCTGCTCAATTCACTCAGCATCAGTTAATGTAAGTCTTTCCAGGTTTGTCTGAAATCTGCCTGTTCATCATTTCTTATAGAACAATAGTATTCCATTACATTCATATACCACTCCTTGTCCAAATATTCTCCAATTTATGGACATTCTCTCAATTTCTAATTTTTTGCCACCACAAAAAGTTGCTATAAATATTTTGTACATGTGGTTCCTTTGCCCTTTTTTATGATCTCTTTGGGATTACAGACCTAGTAGTGGCATTGTTGGATCAAAGGGCACTCACGGCTTTATAGCCCTTTGGCTATACTTCCAAATTTCTCTCCAGAATGGTTGCATCAATTCACAACTCCATCAACAATGCAGTAGCAATGACCTCATTTTATAAATGAGAAAACTGAGGCCAGAAGAAATCAATTAATTTACACAAAGCTACACAGTGTTAAAGGAGAGAATCAAATCAGATTTTTCTCATCCCAAATTCAGCCTTCTGTTGTCCTCTATCACAATATATCTCATTAGCCTTTTATTAGTAGTGTTGGGTCAGCAATGAGATTGCTCATCTCAGAATTCTAATATGAGACCGATTGATGATATTTTTAGCAACTATACAAATAATAAAATGAGGGTTACATAGCAAAGTCAATATCAGCTATTTAGACTGCAAGGGTCTTAAGTAGTTAGATAGTGCATTGGATAGAACACTGGGCCTTAGGAGAAGATATGAGTTCAAACTCGACCTCGGACTCTTACTAGTTATGTGACCCTAGGCAAGTCATTTAATTTCTACCTGCCTCAGTTTTGTCAGATATAATGGCAGGATAATGGCAGGACTTACTTCACAGAATTGTATGAAGCTCAAATGCAATAATTTTTGTAAAATGTTTAATACAGTCCATGGCACACAGTAGACATTTATAAATCCTGATCTCTTGCCCTTTTCCCTAATGTCATCTTTTATCAATATCAACATCAGTATTATCAATGAAAAACTCATGATTCCTCTTATCATGTAAACATAGAGAGCCTTTCACTCTCCCTAGTAAAAGGCCCTGAATATCATTCTAGTTACTTTTGTTACTTTTTCTCTATTTTTGTTTTTATTGCCTTCGCCCATGTGCCCAGGGTGTTTGAAATTTTGATGTGATTGAGAACATACAGTTTTATAAAATCAAATATTATAAAGAAGTCCATTCATGACATAATAAAAGTCAGTATGGCCTTGTTGATAGGACATGGGAACTGCAGCTAAGAAAACCTGGGTTCAGGTACCAGTTCTGATATTTACTAGCTTCGTGGCCATATGCAAGTAACTAAAGCTTTCTATTCCCTAGTTTCCTCATTGGTAAAATAAGAATGTTGAATTAGGTGACCTCTAATGTTACTATGACTTTGCATAAAATGAATGTCAAAATTCAGGAGGTCTGTCTAGCATCTACAATGGAAATTAATTAACATTAGACAGTAGGCTCACTGATGGCATATTTTATGTGAGTAATGCCAACTCAACTGAATACTAAAGTTAGCTAAAGCAGTAACTCTTTAAAAATTGGTGATAAAGTTATATAAACACAGTTTGTGTGACCTCTACTCAGAGGATGTCCTAGTTAAATCCAACATATGTGGATCAGAATTTTAAATGTTGATTTGAATATAGAAATATCAACGCAGAATTTATGTTATGACAGAAAACAGTTCATTGAAAACAAATAGGTGCCATCACTGCTACGAATTAAATTAATCCACTAAAAAATAATAATATCTTGTTACTAAGCTTTGCTGATATGGTTACTCCAATATATATCTTGTTGACACACACTTCATAGGTACATATACAAGTTTTTTAATTACCAAAACACTATTCGTGTAGAAATCCTCAAAGTTGTCGAGTCTGTTTAATGATTCATGAATAAATGGTTTACTAGAATTTTTCCATTATCTATTTCAGTCTCCAACTTATGCTTTATCATCCATTGGGTTCCATAGAATTTTTATGAGTTCAAATCAGCCCTAGATATCTGGGTTTATTTGCAATGTATGGATGCAAAGAGGTAATGGCGATCAGTCTTAGAACAATTGGCAAACTAGGCAAGTTTGTTTTCTAGCTCCTCCCTGACTTATCTTCTGGGGCTCCTTTTTTATTTATTGGTATCTGCCTTTCCCCAATTACATTCATCATGGATTCATTGGTTTGCCAGCCTCACCCTGCTCCCCAATACATTCACAAAACTGCTACAAAATTATATTTCTAAAATGTAGGTTTGATCAAACTACTTAACCACAATAGAGGCTTCAGAGTTTCCCCATGACCTTTAGAATCAAAGAAAAACTCTTCTATTTGTCATTCAATCTCTCTATCACTTGTCTCCAACCTGTCTTCCTAAACTTTTCTCATATTCATGACCCCTTCGCGTATTCCACATTTTAACCAAAATGACTTTTGTAAATATTTTGTATTCATTTATTTACCTATCTCTTACCTCTCTCACTTTCCCCAATAGAATGCAAGCTCCATGAGGACAACATTTGCATTTTTGTCTTTGTATAACCAGTGTCTAGCATAGTGTCTGGCACATAATGTGTTCTTAATGAATGTTTGTTGAATTGAGCTGTACATTGAGGGTCACTGTGGGTATTATTCTACACAGAAGATTAGTGACTTTATGATTAGGCTTTGATGTCCATGACACAGATTCTGTGAGACCCCAGAAACAATGAGGCAGAAAAGATGTAGGGAAAGTAAAATATGCCCAATTTCTCTTTCTACAAATATTATTGTTTGTCTAAATAGTCAACCAGTCTGGGTACAAACAATGGATACTTCGTTGCAATTTATTTTGCAGCTTTCTAAAGCACATGCCACTGTAGAGTTGGGAATCATAGTGATTTGTATTATGTCTTATCACCCTTACTTGGTGCTGAAGACAGGAACTATTTCTTCAAATGAGACATGAATGCTTGGCATAGTGCTGTGTACACACTAAATCCTCAATAAACTTTTTTGAGTGAATAAAACTCTTAATATGTTATCTTTGGTAGTCTAAGGCTGATAGACAAATTATTGAACCAGTCACTGACACAAAATGTCTGAAGTATATTAAGCACCAATTCAAAAACAAGTGATGCCTCTATAATATTTCTGAGTTACAAAATATATCAGTTCAAGTCAATGAGCATAATAAAATATGATTAATTAATAATAAATATAATTATTTAATATATTATATAATATAATCTAAAAATAAAATACAATTAATTAGATTGATTACTTGATTAACAAAATGTCTACTAACAACAGGAATGATCAGAAAAGTCCTCTTCTAGGATATGGCATGACCTGAAACTTGAAGGGAATTAGCATTCCCAGGGTGGAATTGAAGTGAATAGAGGATTCAAAGCAGAGAAGACAGCCTAGATAAAGGCACAGAATCAGGAAGTTGACTATAATATATGGAAAGTAGGCTTCCTTTGCAGGAGTGTAGTGCCTAAGGTGAAGTAATGTGAGATTAGTTTCAAAATGTATGTAGTGAAAGTCTTTGAATGCCAAACATGAGCTTGTAGTTTATCCTTGAGGCAATAGGTTGCCACTGTAGCATTCTAAACCATGTAGAGACATGATTAGACCTATCTGCTTTAGAAACCTAGCAATTGTGTAGAGGACAAATGAGAGATCAAAGAGACTAGAAGCACTGAGATAAATCACATTAGTGCACCCACATGAGAGAGGATGAACAATGGTACTGAGTGTACTGCTACACTCAGAATGGAAGTGGAGAGATACAAGAGATGATGCAAAGTTAGAATTATGAAGACTTGGCAACTGGATGAATATGGGGCAGAGAGAGTGACAGAGAGTGAAGAGCCAAGAATAACACTGAGGATGGGCATTTGGGAGCCTGGACAGAAATAAGGGGGGAAAGTATCTATAAATTAATGTCATTTCATCATAGCAACCCTTTAAGCTAAATAGTAAATTTTTCATTTTAACTCTGAAGAATTAAAGCATAAAAGATGTATAGCAACTTCAACAAGTATACATAGGTAGTCAGTGTCAGAATCAGTATTCAAACCCAAGTCAATAAATACCAGTTCTAATGCTCTTTTTACTATAAGACAGCAGACACCACCACTACCACTTATTTCTCTGTCTCTATGTTTCTGTCTAACTCTGTCTCTGTCTAACTCTGTGTCTCTGTCTCTCTCTATGTCTCTCTCTCTCCTCTCTCTCTCTCTCTCTCTCTCTCTCTCTCTCTCTCTCTCTCTCTCTCTCTCTCTCTCTTTCTATCTCTCTCTCTCTGTCTCCCTCCCTTCCTCTTCCTTCCCAATATCTCTCTCTCACATAAACACACTCAGGGTGAGAAGTCTGAGTCTACAAAGTGTTCTTTGTAAATGCCATGGCAGAAATAACCATCAGTTGTTTAATTTCTTCCTTGACAGGTCGAAACGTAAAGAAAGTGAAAGAAAGAGGGCTTCCATTCATAACCTCAACCTTTCTAAGAGTAGCAATACTGCTAAGTGCAACAGTGCTGTTTCAAACCTAATCCTAAAAAAAGGAACCTTATTTAACCATTCTATTAATATGATTAATTATTTTATCAACAGAATAATATATATTTTTAATGAATAGCATATATATTAACCAGAAAGCACACTGCCTTTTCAGACTATCACCTCTTTCAAATGAAAATATCTGAGAGAAACAAAAGGCTTGGTATTTGTCTTACTACCTTCAGTAAAGTCACTTTTCTTTCCTGGGCTTCGGTATATTTATCTGCAAAGATAAAAAAGGTCTTTTCCAGCTCCATATTTATGATACTATAATCCTAGGTATAACTTCCTTCTGACTTTAAGAAAATTATTTTATTTTCTTAGTTTATTTTGTTTGTTTCTTGGTGGAAGAGTTCACATTAAAATATAGCCTTGGGTTTTGATGTGTAAGAGAGATCAGAAATATTGAATAAAATACATCAGGAATACCTTCTCAATGAAGAACAGTAAAAACAACATTTCTTTTTAGTTGACACAAATCAATACAGAGAACAGTCAAGGCAAAACAGACATCATTAGAAACCTCTATATGCGTTGTCTTGTAATATTAACGAAATCTGAAGATCTTCCATGACCCTTTGTATTGGCAAGCAAGCAGGTACTTAACACCTTGTTTCAAGTTAACACCTTGTTTAAGCTATTTAGTTAACACAGAAGTAGTCAACACCTTGGGAGAAAGTTGCTGATGTAACAGGAAGTGGCAGAATAGGGACCAGTTATAAGCCTCAGCTGGAAATGGCAGAATTTCCTGGGGTAAGCATCTGGATGCTAGAACTTCCGCTGATTCCTTTCTTCTGCTGAGACCTTTCCTTTGGGAATTTCTGCTGAGAACTTCCAAGGACCAGACTGAGGAGTTACTGTGAGAGAGGAGGATCCCTGCTTGAGGGAGCCTGTTCTGTTGTGAAGGCTCGGGGATGTGGGTGTTCACTGCATTAACCATTTGTATCAACTTTGTGGCTACTGTAATGACTTTGGCTTTCTGGTTCTGAGACTCAGTTTTCTGGTATTTAAATAAAGGCTTTGGTTCCACCCTCCATGTGGAGAGTCTGCTACATTTTGTGATTCACAACTATACCAGCATATTCATAACCACTGTGGGTGTTGTGAATATTGCATTATTGTTACACGTCTTCAGATTTGGAATACAATCTCTTTGAAGCCAAGGACTATTATTTTCTTGTTTCCTCCCTTTATATGTAATCTCTTTGGGTGTAGAGACCATTTCTTTTTTCTATTTGTATCTCATAATTTAACATAGCTCCTGGACATAATAAGTATTTGATACTTTCTTAATTCATTAATTCGTTCATTGTCTTTTTGGTGCTTATGTGGCTTTTACCACATTAGAAATATGTGACAAAAAACAAACATAACAAATCTAGTCATTTTGATCAGCATAAGAATTTCTGTGAAAGGTAATAAAAAGTGAAATCAAAAGTTATCACAAAATAAAAAAAAACTAACTTCTAGTTTAGGAAAATAAAACAAAATAAATTATCTATGACTCTCAATAGAGTAAAATATCACATATACCAGTATATCACAAAATTTTAATTGTTTCAAAACCTAAATCTATGATTTTATTGATTCTGGCACTATTTTCCTCAGTACAGGTGCCAGCTTTGCCACACTTCCTCATCCTAAGTAATTCTCTTCCATCTCTTTCTGTACATCTTCCATAGGATATGATAGAAGATTCCTCTAGTTATCTTCCCTAAATTCCTTGCTGACTCTTGCTTGATGAACAATTCACTTCCTCTGACCATCACACCTGTCCAGGAAAATGATTCCTTATTCCTTCCCTATTGGGTTAATCAGAAGCAGCTAAGAGGCACAGTGGATTAAATGTTTGGCTTTGTGCCAGGAAGACTCATCTTCCTGAGTTCAAATCTGGCCTCATATACTTGCTACCAAATGTGAGCCTTGACAAATCACTTAAAACTTTTTCCTTCAGTTTCCTCATCTGTAAAAAGAATTGGGGAATGAAATGACAAATCACTCCAGTTTATTGACCTAGAAAACTCTAAATGGGGTCCAAAAAGAGTCACACAACTGAAAATAAATGAACAACAAAATGATAAGGCATTGTTGACAATTCATTACAGTTTTCTTTTCCTGTTCCAGGTGCATTTTCCTCTTTGAGTCACCTGAAATTCTGATTCTTCTGAGATTTTTGTACTCCAAATAATAGACATGGAGTAGCATTAGGAGAATACTGACTTTTATTGATACATCACAAACTGTTTACCTCTACAAAAATTCTAAGTAAACAAAAGATGTCCTAGTTACTTGGGCCAGGTACTATGAGGTAACATTATGGTGGGGAACTCTTTAAAGGTAGAAATTTTGTTTTTTGTTTTGTTTTTATTTTGGCTCAGACCTGCTTTTCTATGGTTGTATGGAAATCCTGGTAAAGAAACTCCTACCTTTACAGGTCAGCATCTCTGAAGAAGTCTATAGTCTTAAAGAGTTCTCTGGGCAATTGAAAAGTTAAGTAACTTTCCTATAGAAAGGAAAATAGAAAGATCATGATGTCAGGACTTCTGGGGTCTTAGTCGAGATGGTGGATTTTTCAGTGGAGCTTTCTCAATATTTCATTCTAAACAACTTTAAAATAACACCTCAGATCAATTTCTGGAGTTGGAGATACAACAAAAGGTCAAGGTGAGATATTATTTCAACCCAAGACAACTTAGGAAGTAAGAAAGAGAGATTTATGACATAGGGGTGGAAGGAGACTCAGAACTTGTGGGGATAAAACATCAGTCTAGGTGGTGGTGACAGAAGCAGCAACAATTTTGTGAGTGATCAAGACAGAGACAGTAAAGAGAACTGCAACTGAACAGAAAGAGGTTGAAGAATACCATTATGCTAACACTGGATATAGTACTAAAGGTTGTTTGACAACTCCCTTGACCCAATTCTGGATCTTGGTTAAAGGGCAAAGAGGATCATTTTTGGTCAAAAAGGAGTGGAAGTTCTAAGGAGGAATTGTTTGGAAACACCATTGCCTATAACCACTTCTGGATAATGGTTCCAGAGGAGAGAGGAAGATTTATGGTTCAAAGGGTGGAGAGGCCCTGAGGGGTCATATCACTTCCATTCCCAAGAGACCAGTGGCTGTGCCTAGGTAAGGATCACAGTAAATACAAAGAGAATCCTGACCACACCTTTCCTCAAGTCACATTCCTTGAAAGCACTGAAAATTTCAAACCCCCAGAACTACAAAAAAGCCTAAACCTTGAGACAATGTTGGACCTACTATGGTGGAACTACTATGCTTGCATCTACAATGGTGACATGGAAGATAAAGACACACTAAGAAGAAAATGAAACCAAAAACAGCTTAAAGAAAACCCTCAAAAAAGTGTTAATTGGACACAGGCCCAACAAGAATTTTTAGAAGCACTAAAAATTTTCAAAATCAGAATGATAGAGGGAAAAATAGGTAAAGAAATGAAAGCAAAGGAAGAAAATTGTGAAAAGACAATTAACAATACAGAAAATTCTGAAGAAAACAACACTTTAAAAAACAAAATTTTCCAAATGGTAAAAAGAGATATGAAACTTGACTGATGAATACAATACCTTAAAAATAAGACCTAACCAAATTAAAAAGAGGTACAAAAGCTCACTGAAGAAAATCATTCCTTAAAAATAAGAAATGGGCAAGTACAAGCTAATGACTCCATGAGCTATCAAGAAACAATAAAATAAAATCAAAAGAATGAAAAAATAGAAGAAAATGTGAAATATCTCATGGAACAAAAGATTAAGGACAATAGATTGGGAAGAGAGTATTTAAGAATTACTGGATTAATATGAAACAATAACTCTGATATCCTAGAATCAGAATATAAAATAGAGATCGAAAGAATCCACCAATAACCACCTGAAAGAGATTCCAAAATGAGAATTCCCAGGAATGTTATAGCTAAATTGCAGAGCTCCCACATAAAAAAGAAAATACTTTAAGCAGACAAAAAGAAATTACTGAAAAACTGTGGAGCCACAGTCATCATCATGCAAGATTTAGCAGCTACCCAATTAAAGGAGCAGAAAATTTTGAATGTTATATTGTAGAAGGCAAAAGAGCTATGATTACAACCATGAATCACCTATCCAGCAAAAAATGAGTACTCTTTCAAGAGAAACAAATGGATATTTAATGAAATAAAGGACTTTTAAGCATTCCTGATGAAAAGAACAAAGCTGAATAGAAAATTAGATTTTCAAATGTTAAAGAGAAAAATAAACAGATAATCATGAAAAAGCAATCATAATGAACTAAATAAAGGTAAACTGTTTCCTTTCAAAAAGGAAAGATGAGACATGTGCCTCCTCAGAACTTTATCATGATTAGGAAAGTTAGAAGTATTCTACAGAGAAAAACACTGCAGAAGTCGCTTTATTATGTTAGAATGATATTTTACAATGGTTAAGTAAGAAAGAAGATGCCCTGGGATGAGTAGGAAGGGATAGGAAAAATAGGGAGTAATTATCTCAGTATGTATGTATGTATACATGCATACATGTATATATAGAAGGATGTATACGTGTATAAATATATATATATATATATATATATATGTGAGTGTGTGTATATGTGTGCACATGTATACACAGACAAAGGGCAGAAGTTTAGTTGAATATGAAAGGATATCTAAAAAATAAAATTAAGAGGTGAGAGGGGAATATATTGGGAGGAGAAAGGGAGAGATAGAATAGGGTAAATTATCTCATATAAAAGAGGCAAGAGAAAATTGTTACAATGGAGGGAAAAAGTGGGAAGGTGAAGGGGAATGGGTTAACCTTACTCTCATTGAATTTGGCTTAAGAAGAGAATTACATACACACTCAATTGAGTATCTTCTCCAAGAGGAAAGTAGAGGGGAAGAGGATAAGAGGGGTGATGACAGAAGCAAGGACAGATTGAGGGAGAGGGTAGTTAGAAGCAAACACTTTTGAAAAGAGACAAGGTCAAAGTAGAAAATAGAAAAAGTGGGTGTGGGATAAGATGGATATATATATACACTACTACTATGGAAACAATTTGCAAAACAACACATGTACAATGTGTATTAAATTGCTTTTCTTCCCAGTGGGGGTGTGTGAGGAGGGAAGAAGAGAAAGAATCTGGAAATCAAAGGTTAAAAAAAATGGTTTTTTACATGCAATTGGGAAATAAGATATATAGGCACTGGGGTATAGAAGTCCATCTTGCCCTAATAGAAATTTAGGGGGCAATAGGGGAGGATATAAAACAGAACAGATTGGGGGAAAAGGTATTCAGTAAGTACACTATCTTGGGGTGGGGGTATGGGAAAGATGGGGAGAATATTTGTAACTCAAAATCTTGTGGAAATGAATGTTGAAAACCAAAAATAAATAAATAAATTGGAAAAAAGCGAAAAAATATTATTAATTTCACATATAATTAGTAAATATTTAAGAAAAGAAAAAGAAAACATATGTCAGAGGTGAGATTTGAACTCTTGTATATACTGGTCTCAAGGTCAATTCTTTCTCTGTGTTATGCTGTCTCTCAACATAATTACAGACTGCTTTAGTAGACATTGTTCAACCTCTAAGACATGATAATCCCACTACACACTTTTTATACTAGACTACCTTTAAATATCCAAATCTCCATATGCACTGGGAAAGCAGAATGCCTAGCCCTAGAAGAAAGTCATTCCTACTGCGAAAAATGCGAGTGTGCTAGAAACCAAATTCTACCTACAACTGATACTTAACTTTATGTATTAAAGACTAATAGATCTGACATATAGCAGTCTTATAATAGTTTAAGGACTATACATAGAAAAGGAGGTAAATCTATATGTTGCTTCAGAAGGCAAAATCATCAGTCAGTAGAAGTCACAAAGATTTTTTTTTTTTGTATAACCTAAGAATTTTTTTAAGCCTTTAGAAATATTCTCAGGGAGAACAGTATTACTTCAGATGGTAGTGATCTCATTATCATCAGAAGTAATCAAGAAGAGTTTGAATGACTAGTCTTTAGGAAGAATGAGAAAGAAATTCTTGTTCTTCAAGTTAAACTAGCAAACTCCAGTCACTGGCCACTAAGTTCTGTGAGACCATGATACCAAATAAAAGGCTATCCAATGGTTCAGTGGTTAAAGAATGTCGTACTTTTAATCAAAAACCTGAGTTCAAATGCAGCCTCAGACATTTACTAGACACATGACCCTAGGCAAGTCTCTCAACTACTTTTCTCATTTGTAAAATGGAGATAATAATAGTACTGACCTCACAGTGTTGTTATAAGAATAAAAGAGATAATACATGTATAGCACCTTACAAATTGTGAAGTACCACACAAATGCAAACCATTAAATATAATTGAGAAAATACAAAAATTTAGACAACTTTGATTCACAAAGTACATAATAAACTCCTTAAGGCCAGAGTTCATATCTGCCACTTCTCTCATATCGCCCATAGTGCATAAAACAATCCTGAGTGTATAGTATATTTTTAATGAAAAATTATGGAATTGTTATCTTCTTCACGGAGGTAGGACACTTGGATATTTCTATTAATGACATGATAAACCTAAGGTGCATTTAAAATGAACTATTCTGGTGCCTGTACTACTTTCTGTATTGCAAAAAAAAAAAAAAAAAATTGGCAACCAAGAGTTCATTTATCAACATCATTCAGGTGTATTGTTAAAATTCTGTTTCATTCCCAAGGAAAATAGATGAGGTTTATTTGGAGATAGATAGCTTCCCTTTTCTCTTTTTAACATAAGCAGAGAAAAACCTATCACTTGCCAGCACACTTATACTCTGTTCCATGAATTTTCCCTTTGCAATAAGAAAGGTAATGTAGTGATATTTTCTATAAGCTGATATCAGCCACCTTAGCCAAAAAAAATACACAGCTCCAAGTGGGAGGAATCTGAAAAAGTAAATTGTCTTAATCATTATTAATCATCCCTACTTAGAATAACTGCTATCATTTGAGATCTGTGCTGTGACTCTGAAGCAATACTTGGCAGGCTTGTCTTCCTTAGCTGAAATAAGCTGTTATCTCATGCCTGCCTGCTTTGGAGCACTCAGTGCACCCCAAGCAGCTTGCACTTGCTGATAAATTTCCTCACGTCAAAAATAATTACCAAATTTGGGAGTGTGTTTATAAAGAACAGCCAGGTTTGTGATGGGGTCTAGTGTTCTCTGTTGTCAGGTGCCCGATAGCCCATGATCCTAAAAAGAAACAGTAAAAGCTTCTTGGGTTGACTCATGTGACGGTCACAGGCAGAGGCAGTAGGGATTTTAGAAGCTTGAAGTTTCCTTTTCTTGCTGTGGTTGTGGTCAAATTGCCACTGTCAGAGTTTGATTACTGAAAAGAAAAGGATAGAGAAGTGAAGAGAAGGAAAGGAAAGGAGAAAGGAAAAAGGAAAGGAAAGGAAAGGAAAGGAAAGGAAAGGAAAGGAAAGGAAAGGAAAGGAAAGGAAAGGAAAGGAAAGGAGAGGAGAGGAGAGGAGAGGAGAGGAGAGGAGAGGAGAGGAGAGGAGAGGAGAGGAGAGGAGAGGAGAGGAGAGGAGAGGAGAGGAGAGGAGACGAGAGGAGAGGAGAAGAAAGGAAAGGGAAGGAAAGGAAAGGAAAAGAGATGAGAGAAGAGAGGAGAGAAGAGAGGAGAAATGAAAAGAAAAGAAAGAGGCAGCTGCCAATTCCCCTCATGTGATTTCTGAAAGTAATACATTACATTGTAAGTACTTGCACTAGGCAATACAGCCACGATTTGCTTTACCAAGTAAATATTGGCTTGCTTCAGGTACAGTCATTTATCACAGTTTTCAGCAGTCATCATAGACCAGGCCTTTTCCCCCTAAAGGACATTATTCAGCTGATGGCAGCTCCTTCTTCATACAGTAGGTTCCAGTAAGTTGCCATCCATCGACAGATTTTTTTCAGGTTGCCTACAGAGTACTCTGTGTTATTCTGTGTGACTTTGTCCTATACCTACCTGCTCCAAGCAAACTGTGTTTCTTTGAGTCTTTAAATCAATGCTTTTCTATTCAAGACTGGAGAACATATTAGAGAAAAACCTCTCATCTTTCCATGATAACCTCCTTGGCCACAGTATGGGTAACTTGTTTAATCCAACACTGCTCCCAACCAGCCTCAAACCTTTACTATAGCCAAATGGACCCATCACCATACTTAAAATTCTCCATGCACAATTTCATGTCATATCTTTGCTCGTACCATTTCTCTCTCCCAAAATATCCCCCTCTCTCCTCTCTATTTACCTATGGTAAATTGTAGCCAGTTTTTTAAGGATAATGTCATGTTTTCCCTCTTCTATGACGCCTCTTCTAACCCCTCTAGGCCACAATAATCAATTACTTCTCTAAATTTCTGCAGAGCTAGAATGGCAAAAACCAATAACAGTAATTTATTTATATTTATATTATATTACATTTATATAGAGCTTTAAGGTTTGCAAAAGACTTTACTCGAACTATCTCATGTTATTCTCACAACATCCTTGAGAAATAGGCGCTAGTACTACCCCCGTTTTACAGATGAAGGTACTGTGGCAGAGAGAGGTGAAGCAACTTGCCCTGGGTTGCAGATATAATAAGTTCTTGAGACTGATTTGAACTTGAGTATTCCTGATCTGAAGTTTAGCACTCTATCTCTGGTACCACCTAATTGCCCTTTAGAGATCTTAAGGATAATTTCATCCCAACCCCTCATTTTACATATGAGAAGAATGAGACTCAGAGAGAAATGTCTCAGAGTTGGTTAGTGACAGACAAAGCACTCTTTTTTGCTATCTTCTTCTCTTCCTTTGATAGTACCCTGGGTTACTTTTAATTGATAATATCTTACCTTCTGTTTCCCTAAATAAATTACAAGCCTTTTGATGGCGGGGACTGATATCATTCTTCCTTTATCTGCCTAACATCATAATCTTCATATATTCAATACCTGCAACATCAAAATTATGATAATACACATATGACTCATTCTTATATTCTTCACAAGTCACTAAATCATTATACAAACCCCACTACAGAGTTGGTATACGCATTTGATGAGGCAAATTTGCCAATGGTGACCAATCTTCCATTGGTAATAGAATTTTCTCCAGTGGTGAATGCTGGACCTAAAGAATGAAAGTATGAAAAAGTATAAAGAAGAGATTATGTTGTTTGCTTAGGGTCAGGTGGAGCACTGAGAAGGAAAAGTAGACTTGGGATCATGTTATATAATGATATTTCATTTGAGATATTTGGCATTCTGAATCCTTAAGGGCATATGGAATAATGGGATGAAGAACAAAAGGAGA
>CM053585.1:147362997-147391086 GCA_028646515.1 Pseudochirops corinnae
TCTCTCTCTCTCTCTCTCTCTCTCTCTCTCTCTCTCTCTCTCTCTCTCTCTCTCTCTCTCTCTCTCTCTCTCTTTCCTACTGCTACTACTACCACTACTACTTTAGGTTTATGAATGAAACGGTTCATTGATAGTCCATATACTCCAACAGGGATACATAATATGCAGCTATGCAATGGGAGGAGGGGGAGGAATGCAGGAATTAGAGCTAGGATCAATGCTTTGTTGTAATATTATTCCCTCTTTGAGTTCTTTGGCATGCTGTGTTTTTCAAGTCAACATTATTGATGCAGCAGCAATTTCTTCATCATTTTGAAGTAATAAAGTTCAGTCATATTGAAAAACTGGCTTTTATTGATGCCGACCCAAAAGGATATTAGAGAGGAAACAAACTTATCTATCTACTGGGCAATCTTGCTGGTATCAAAACGGCCAAAGGGCACAGGCTGGGTCTAGCACAGGGAGATATCCTAGAAACAGAAATTTTCCCTGTAGCTAGTTTAGCATGATAGAGCTGGCATGGCATTTGTTCAAAAGTGTTCCATCAATATGATGCAAAGTCCCACAGTACAAAGAAACCAAAGAGAGCAATTCTGAAAATCTGGCAAGAATAGCCTATTATCGTTCTGGCCAAATTATTATTCCACACAGAACTGGAGATAGTGATCAAACTAAAGCCCTTGAACCAAAGGAAAGAAGAAGAGAAGAGAAAAACAAATATATATTGTGAGACTAGATCTCAAGGTGCTATTATAAGAAAGTTGTGAAATATGAAGTAGTGAAAAGTCTGGCTTTCTCTCCTTCCTCCCCCACCCACCACAACAAACTATAGAATAAAGGTTGCCCAAATAATTTGTCAGCATCACACACAGTTTTATAAAAGGAAATCAAAGCATCCTACAGAAATTAAGGGATATGAACAAATACTCTTAACAGATTATAAAAACGAATAGCTTAAATGTTATAATCAAAAATAGCCATCCCACTACTAAAGTACAAATATTAAATTATACTTCCATTTATTGGAACAATTGGGGTAGATAATGAAAGCAATTTGAAATTACACTGAACATTTTAAGAAAACAATAAGAATACAAATGAAAAATTAAGTAATGGCAAAAAAAAATTTTAATGATTGGAATTTAGAGTGTAGATTCTGATATCATAGATATCAAGATAACTGTACCTATACAACCTATATCAAATTGCTTGCCATTTTAGGAAGAGAGGATGGAAGGGAAGGAGAGAGAAAAAAATTGGAATTCAAAATTTTGTAAAATTGAATAGTAAAATTCTCTTTACCTATAATTGGAAAAATACTATTTAAAAAAGATGGTAGACACTCATAGATGCTCAGATTTAGAAGAACTCTTTGAACATCCATCTAGCATAACCCTCACCTGAAGCATTAATACACACAAAAATTTCCAGGCCTACCATAAACCTCTGTTGTTGGTATTCCTTGAATTTGTGAGACTTGACCCATGATTTCATCAGTGTAGGGAATTCCCAAGAAAGGAACTGACTCTACTAATGCAGGATGGCACCTTCTATACAACTTACAATTTTAGTAAGTTGTTTAGAGAACAGAGCACAGTGGTTCTTCCAAATCTCTCTTCTCTCCAAGTCATTTGTATCATACCTTTCCCCCACCTTCTCAGCTAAATTCCTTGCCTCAAAAAAAAGAGGCCATTTGCCAAGAATTTTTTTTTCCTTCTTCCTCATCTCTCATATCCTTCTGATATCATCCTCCACTATGTCCTTTTTACATCTAGTTCTGTTCATCAGATGGCTCTTTCATTTGCTAAGACCAACACCTCTACATATACCCTTGATCCCATTCCCTCTTTGCTTCTCTGGCAGATTACCCCGTGATCATCCTCATACTTTCTAGTCTCTTATCTTTCCCTGCTAAACATACCAGAGTCTCCCATCCTTCAGATAAAAGTCAACTAGAAGTCCTATGGCTTCTAGCTACACTTTTGTATCTCTCATCTGCCTCTAAAACAAATTCCCTGAAAAAGCCATCTCCACTAAGTGACTGAACTTTCCTCTCAGTCCACTGAAATCTGGCTTTAAATCTTGTCAATCAATTAAAGCTGTTCTCTAAAATTTAATGATCATCTCTTAACTGCCAAATCTGAAGACCTTTTTCTCATTCTTCATCCAATTATTCAACACTAACTTTCCACACCATTTTGACCCTGCTGATTAGATTCTCCTCCTGAATAATTTCACTCTTGGTTTTCATGACTCTATCTGTATGACTACTCCTTTTCAGTCTCCTTCATAAAACCTTTCTCCATGTCAGTCTCACTAACTCTAGGTCTCTGTCCTAGTTCCCCTTCTCATTTCTCCATATGATCTCACTTCATGATCTCTTGATCTCCCATAGCTTCAGTTAGCTGTCTCTATAAAGATGATTCCCATATATATTTACCTAGACCTATTCTCATTGTCACCACACACTACGTATCAAACATTTAAAATTGGATGCCTCCTGGCAATCTCAAACTCATAATATTCGAAACTAAATTAGTACAATTCTCTCAAAACCCATTCTTCTTTCTTACTTCCTTTTTTTTTTTTTTTGCCATTAAGCATACCATTATCCTTCTAGTCATACAGGTACATAACATCAATGTCATCTGTGATTATGCTTCTTCTTCCATCCCATATATAAATTAATTACAAAATAAAATAATATTCCTCTCTCTCTTTCTCTCTGTCTCTCTCTCTCTTTCTCTCTTTCTCTCTCTCATCTTTTACATACATTTTTTGCTACCCAACAAAGACTTTCATCAACACTGACCTGGGCCATTGCAAACACACACACATATATATTGATCTTGTATGTACACAGCTGTTCACATGTTGTCTCCTTCACATTTTCTCTTGTTGTCTTTCTTTGTATGTTCCTTGCACATACTTAAGTGCTTAATAAGTATTTGCTGATATGATGATTCAGCTGCCAAAATGATTCTCCCAATGTAAAGTTCTGATCATATCCCAATCTTATTCAATAAATTCTAATGCATTGCTATTACTTCCAAGATAAAATATAAACTCTGTAGTTTGTCATTTAAAGCACTTTATAACCCTGCCCCTTTCTTTCTTCCCAGTCTTTTAATACATTACTTCTCTTCACACACTCTGCTATCTAGCCATACTGTCCTACTTGCTGTGCCTCACATAATGCTCCTTTTCACACCCTAGTGTCTTTGCTCTGGCTGTCCCCCAGGCAAAGCATACTCTGCCTCCTGACCTCTGACCCTCAGAATCCTTGTTTGCCCTTAAGATTTAGATCCATTATCACGTCTTATAGGAAGACTTTCACTGACCCTTTCCACAACTGCTAGTTTAGTTGCACCTTAAATCTAGATTTATCTTTTAACTGATGAATAGTGAATAAATTTCCTCCTCATTAGGATGTGAGCACCTTGAAGATGGTGTCTGGTTTAGCGTTTTTCTTTGTACTCTCCATTTTTATTTAGCACAAGAGCTAGAACTTAGTAAGTCCTTAATGAATGTTTCTTGACTTTAGAGACAGAGGACTTGATTTTTAATTAGTATTGTTTTAATACAGTGAGATGATTCTATGGATTCCAATAGAGTTAATCTCCTTCAATTCCTTCTTAAATCCTGACCCTCTTGGTTGTTGTTAGTTTTCTGTGGCAAGTTCTCACATTAAATTTTTTCTTTTAATTCCTGCCACATAGGAAGTACTTAATAAATGATTTTTTGACTTTCCTCTAAGGTGGACATTGCAAAATTACCAGGATTCAAAAGTCTTTTAGACTGTGAGAAATTTAATGGTTTATCACTTTCCCACACTGAATACAGGATTTCCTAGTAAAACGTCCAGAAATTCAGTAAAGGTACAATATTACTTCAGAAAACAAAAGAGGGCTGTGTCTTTGAACATTCAATCTCTAAATATCTTCTTGTAAACAATAAATAAATTCTCAAGAGCCCAAACTGTTATCTACCAGCTGTTTTTGAAGAATATGAGGTTGAGAAATTCTTTATTATGTGTTTCACTGTGGTGGGACTGGTGACAAAAGACAAACTGGTTTCTAGACAAATAACAGATTTTTTATGACCAAACCTACCCAAGCAAAGTCACCCAGATCCTTTGGCTACTCAAATCTTCATTAATATAGACAGAGAAGAGTAATTCCTGCACTAGGCTGATAAAGGATTGGACATAAGGATTCCTCAATGCTTCTGAATTGAGTTTAGGGGAGTTAAGTACATCCATTGAGGAAATCATGTATCTTTAAGATATAGAAGTCAGCTATATAGAAGTAAGCTATTCCTTAATGAATAGTCTTCATGAGTTGCTATAGCATAGACAGACAAACATATATGTATATATGCACATATATATAGCATATGTATTTTTGTGTACATACATACATATACATATAGACATACCTATATACACACTAGGTCAGTGGTTCTCAACCCTCCTAATGCTGCAACCCTGTAATACTCATATGTGGGCATATCTGCATGTGGGCAGACCCGCCTGGAGATGGATAGAGGAGTGGTGTCTCGGTTCCTAAGACCATTGGAAATATGTGTTTTCCGATGGTCTTAGGCAACCCCTGTGACCCCTGTGAAAGGGTCATTGGACCCCCAAAGGGGTTGCAACCCACAGGTTGAGAACCACTGCACTAAGTGGCATATTGTATAGAATACTGTACTTAGAATCAGGAAGAACTGAGTTCACATCTTTCCTCAGATGCATGATGGATGAATCACTCAGTTTCCTCATCTATAAAATAGCATCTACCTCCCAAGGAGGTTGTGAGTGTGAAATGAGAGAATATATGCAAAAAGCTTTGCAAACCTTAAATTGTTGACTATTACTGTCATATAATTTTATGAAAGGCAGTGTTGCAGCAGATAGAGAATAGCCTCAGAACCATGAATTCCTGGTTTCAAGGTCTGTATTTGACACATTAGCTGTGTAAGCCTTGGAAAGGTATTTAATCTTTCAATGCTTAAGATAACTCTCTAAGACCATGAATTAGAGAGAAGGTACTGACGTGCATTAATAAAGGAAGTTTCTCACCTGCATATTCCTACATTAATATATCCATAGGTCTAGTCTCTATCCTTGTATAGGATATGGGAGTTAGATGGTACAATGGATAAAGTGCTGATGATGGATACATGAAAAATTCAGTCCAGATCTTGCTTTAGACTTTTAAAAGCTCTGTGACCTTCAGAAAATCATCTAACGTCTCCTCCCTCATTTACAAAATGAGAGTATTTACAAAATGAGAGTAGTAATAGCACCTACTCCATAAGGTTGCTAAAGATCAGAATAAATAATATATGTGAAGAGTTTTGGAAACCTGAATGTGCTATTTGTGTTATTTACCTATATATCATTTAGAAGACAACCCTCCAACCAACTGGTGATGTGCCTCTGTGTGCTTAACTTCTGTAGAAGCATATTTTAAAAGAGTTTTAAAAAAAAAACTCCCCAATTTAGTCCAACTCAAATATCAAGGAAGAATATTTTCTCTACTCGAAACCTGCTCCAGACTTTTCCCATGTGGAAAGTGAGTAGATCAATCACTAAGGTCCCAGAAAATGGATTAAGGATAGAAGCTAAACTTAGCTCTTGCTTTCCCATCCTCCTTAAGGGATTGTTACCATGACCCACCTAAGATCAGTGTATTCATGGAGGAAATATGTTCAGTCCTTGAAGAGATTAGTCAAGGAAAGAATCCAGAGGTTTTAATAGATTAAGCAAATATTGTTAATTATTGACTTTATTATTATTGTATTTATAAAATAAAAAATAAATTTGTTATTATTAACATTAACTAGAATGTTAATCTCAAACTGTATTTAACATATTATAAATTTTTAACTCATTCAAGATTCCTATAAATGTTACCTCAAGTCATTTTGGGGTAGAGGGATATATCCAAAAGTCTCCATTGGGACATATTCCCATTCTCATCCTCTCCTCTCCTCCCTCTCTCTCTCTGTCTCTCTCTCTCTCTCTGGCTCTCTCTCTCTCTCTCTCTCTCTCTCTCTCTCTCTCTCTCTTCCTCTCCCTCCCTCACCTAGAAATACATGAACATAGAATAATGTTTAAATTCTAACAAACTTTTGCCTAAAATTCAGAACATAGCATAAATGCATTTCTTCTACATTAGTCTATCATGAGTCTACACTCTACAAGAATGTAATTATTAACATAAAAAGGGATTTTGTGATGGACTACAGTTTGGGATCATTGATACAAGCTAGCCTAATATCTACTTCCCATTCAAATTGGGGTAGCTGGATATGTAGAAGAAAAAAGTATTTAAAGAGGTCTTTTAAATCATAGCAGTTTTGAATCTAAAAGGTGTGGATTTTGGTGTGGTGGGAATGTAGAAATTACTATTGTCACAATATATATTGGAGAAGCAATGCAAACAGTGTGGAGTTTAGCATCAAAATGTCTTCATTTCAGTCCTTGATTTTCTATTTAGTAGTCAATGTGATCCTGGGCAAGTCCCTTAACTTTCTGAGGAACTTTCTCTTCCATAATATTGGAAAATAATGCTTAGGATCACAACCTCACAGGACTGTCGCAGAAGAAAACCTGAAATAATATGGTTTTGCTTTATAACCCCAAAGTGCTATAAAATGTGGAGTATTGATTCATCTGAGGTGCCAGAAACTCACTCATTTTAGTGTCTTTGCTAGAAAAAAAATCCCTACTTGTGAACTACAAGAAATCAATATTGCAGTACTTAAGCCATAGAGATGTAATATAAATTAAAATAAATAAAATAAAATCAGAATGTTTAGAGATGGAAATCCTCTAGTCCAGTCTTTTGTTCTAGATACTTTCTACAAAAGACTAGGACCAACTGAATCAGTTCTGAAAGTTCTTTTGTATTCAAGGAAAGGAGCTAGAATTGAGTGCTATAATGGAGCTGATACTCATTATTTTTAGTTTAAGTTAATTGAATAAAATCAATAAGTAACAAGTGATGAGTAATGAAATAGTTCATTTTTTCCCTTATTTATTAACTTGGAAAGAGGTGAACACCCTGAAGCTCCATTTGGATGAACACCAACAACACTTGTCAATGTGAACTTTGCAAAGCATTTTAGAAATGAAAAGAGGGGAAAAAATCTTCAGAAGATATTGCCAGGTTATATTTCTACCATGTTGGCTTATCAATTGCCATTTTAGAAGTATTCTATTACTAATAACAATGCATGGCTTTATATTTTGTTAATAACCAGAACTGACCATTTTTTTTCTCCCACCATATTTAGTCATATTGTTTATCGCTTGTTAAATATGACAAAGTAAGGAAACAAAAGGAGAAACTTATTATTTCACAAATCCTGAATGTGTGATGGATGTAGATTGCAAAGAAGCAATGGAAAGAGAAACTGGGCTTGGAATCAGAAAACCTGGATTCAAGACTAAGTTATATTCTTTTCTAGCTTGGAGATTTTGGAAAAATCAACGATCCACAATTCAACCAAACTGACCTTTTTGTTGTTCCTCATTGGTAACAATCCATCTCCATTTCAAGTCTGAAACATACTCCTTCCTTACCTTCATCTTACTGAATCATTCCTTTTGGTCAAAATACAGCTTAATTACCACCTCCCACAATAGGGCTTCTTAAACTTTTTCCACTTGCAACCTCTTTTCATGTTTTGGGAATGTTTGTTGGCATTGTGTGGTCTAAGGGCAGGCATGCACCATGCAAATTGTGCATACTTTGTGTTCAGAACCAAGGCTGCAGTAAAGTTGGGCAATGCAACCAGGCAAGCACTGCCAGAAACATCTCAGATTCATTACATGTTTGATTTTGAATTAATTTTTGGTCACTGCGCATTCAGAAATCTTTTATTGTTGCCAAATTTTTTACAACACTATATGGGTTTGCAACCTACACATTAAGAGGCACCTTTCTAAATGAAATGTTTCCTAAATCCTCATGTTGATCCTCTTCAGGAATGAAAGACAACAACCATATATGTATATATGTTTCTGTGTATCTATATATACATAAACATATACGTATATATGCCTACTACAAAATAGGTATTATTGACATATATAGATATAGATATACAGATATAAATATGTAAGGTAGGTGAAATGAGACCAAATGAATTTTTGAAAGCATTTATGAAATGCTTATGTTCTGCAAGGTACAAATGCTTTTTTGAAAAATTAATTTGCTCTCAGTTTCCTTATTTCTAAATTAAGGGTGATTATATTTAGTTAAGTTGCCTCATAAGGTTATTGAGAGGATTAAATGAGGTTATTTCTACAAGGGACTATTTAGATGTCACGTCATGTAACTATAGGTTATTCAAAATTTTAACATATCAATAGATTTCTCCCATGTGGGCCCTTCTATTTTCTCTCCGTATCTTATGTTTCTATAGCAAAAACCAAACAAACAAACAAAAAAAGCCCACAATCACTTCATGACCAACCATCTGGTGATGGGCCTACTGGTGAAATATGATCACTCTCTGTAGTTACCATTAGGGACCAAGATTAGAATTCTTATTTTGTGTGTTTAATGTTGGACTAGTCACATTTTGCTCTCTGAGCTTTAGTTTGTATAAAATTAGGAAATTGACCTTGAATATCACTATGACTCTTCCAGCTCTAAATCTCTGACTTTATATTCTCTCTGTACTTGGTAACACAGACTGTCAGAGGATACTCATGGAACTTTTACCAATGAATTGCTTAGAATCTATTTCTTTTGGTATGCCCTACCAGAGACTGTTTTCCCCTATGATAGGGCATGGAGTCCTTTCCACAACACTAGAAAACATTTGAGTGGTGGTATAGGCCACCAGATGATTATTTTGGGGACCACAGGCTGCTGAGGATTAGTAACTTTGAGATCTGCATAAGAGGATGAATTTTAATTCTGATGAAGTAATAAGTATCTTGAAATGTTTGAAAATTTATTGAAGGGAGATAAAAGTCGTGTGGTTTTGCTAAGAAAAGCTAGTTCATATGGTATCAAGAATACCAAATGGAGTTCAAAGAAGTGCTAAAAATCTATAACTTTGTGGAAGGAATTCATCAATAATTATTTTATCTTTTATTTTTAGTGGATAGAATGATCTTGGCAGGGCTGCTTTTTTTCCTCAAGTTTTTTGTTTTTTTTTTTTATCTTAGAAGATGTTTAAATAACCACTATCCTAAGTAATAGCCACCATTTTCTTTTATCTGCTGTTGATGGCATTTTGATATTTAATACTGGCCAAATGAGGACTATTACATAATGGAGTCTTCAATGCACACACAATTTTTTCTTCTTCTATAATGCATTATAGAGAAAAAATAGAAAGTACTCTGAGTAGTTGAATACTTTAATCCTTCCATCCAAAAAAGGAAAAGATGAAATAAAACTGCTACTATATCATCTAACCATATTGTCTTCTATACTATCTAAAACATGCAATAATATTTCAGGACAGTAGCCTGAGTAAGCATCTTCCAAGCATTTGTGTATATAATATAATAAGCTATGATCTAACATAAATATAATATAAATAATATGACATAAATGTAATGCTGCTCGGGGTGGGGAATTATCTGTTAATTTTTGCTCTTCAAAAAAGGAGTTGTCTCTGGAAGGCTTTTTTAGAGACTGAAATAGAAAAGAAGACTTTGGAAATGAACATTTTGGGGGGATAAAAGAAGGTAGTTTTGTTGCTGTCTCCCTTTCTATCAACCATTTCCAAATTAGGTGAAGGCATACCCCCCCAGCTTCAAATTTCTTTAATAAAAATCCATTTTGATGCCAATTTCAACTTTCCAGAGGTACCTCCAAAATAAATAAAGTAATCAGACATCAATTCCTTGACCCCCATGGGTATTGATTCACTTAATAAAAATACAATATCATGTCATAGCACTTGACTTGGAGTCAGCAGAAAGAGTTACATGACCTGCCTCTGATACTTGCTTGTTAAGTGACCTTGCCCAAGTCATTTAACTTCCCTGGGTCATATTGCTGTCATGTATAAAATGACAATAACAAAATTTGCACTAACAGCCTCACGGGATCATTGAGAAAAAATGTTTCCATTTCAATGCCATGATACATGATTGTAAGAGTGGTAAAGTGGATGCTATACTGAACTTGGAATTCATTTGAATACATCTTCTGACAATTTCTCTCTGAATATCTATTTTCTCATCTATAAAATAGGCATGAAAAAATCCTCTTAAGGTTAAGATTGTTGTAAGACTGAACCAAGTACTTTACAAACAAATAAGCCATATATAACTACATTAGTTGTTATTTTTACTTAATTCATCCACAAAAACTCAATAGAAATGAAGTCTCTAATTCTAGAAGAAAGGCCACAAATTTTCCATTTGACAGATAGAGTAATGCAAATATCATATGCCTGGAAAAGTGAACATTTGGTCTTGACTACGTGTCACTAATTAACTACCTGTCTGACTCTGGGCAAATAGTCTCAAAGTTTACAAACTAACTAGTGAGTTAGCTCATTTTATTCCCATAGCAACCCCATACGGTAAACACTACAGACAAAACTTTCTCTTTCTAATATATTGAGAAACTAAATATAGAGATTGAAAGAGTCCCCTACAGTAATACATCTAGCAAGCATCAGACACCAGATCTGAACCCGTTTGCCTTCTGACTACATGCTCTTTACATTATATAGGATCATAGTTCTATATATTGTTGGAAATTGCTTAATATCTCAGCCTCATTTTCTTCTTCTGTAAAATAAGGTTAGACCAAGTAACACTAAAATCCTCCCATCTCAAAAATTCTTGTACTCCAATCTGACACAAGGGGAGGTACCATAGACATAGAACAAGATTGCCACCTAGTGTCAGACTATTTTCCAAAGTTGCTAATAGGGAAGATCCAGTTTTTTATTTTTCTCATTTTCTCAGTTCTACTTAAACTAATTCCTATGAGATTGTTTTTCTTTTCATTCTCAATTTAAAAATCCTTTGCTTAAAAATATGACCACATATGTATTAATAGGCTTATATAAAAAGTCTTGTTTAGGAGTCTTCCTAAAATCATAGAGGGATATCTCTCTGCCCCCTCCCCAAAAAAAGAAAAACATAATGACTAAAACTTGCAGGATCAGATTTGTGTCTTCTTACGTGTATTTGCAAAGAAGAAAATACTTTAGCTTTTGACATTACTGAATTTATTCCAATTATAGTTTTTATACTATTTCTATATTATATTTTATAATTGATGAACATGCAGATATGGTTTTAAGTGATAAGAAAATGTTTATATTTAATACTTTTTTTTTCCTTTTGCAGCTGATTATGCTTTCTGTAACAGACCTCTGGTTCTGATTTATTTTTAAATCCATGTCAATATATCTGCTATCAGTTCCTTCTACTACATATCTCTCAATTTGGAATACCAATAGCACATAGCAAATGGTGCATCCTTTAACCAGAGGCAAGTCTAATTATAAATCTCTACAGAAAGGTTTAAATATATCAATAGATTATGTGATTAACAGTATTTAATATAATTTACAAAGCTAGAGAGGAAAAATGTTGGCTTGGTATTTTTCAACTTTTTGGTGGAAAGTATTTCTTCAGACTTTTGTGTTTTTACCTTTCTTAGTAGCCCCATTATTTAGCATAGGGCCCAGTATACAATAGGCACTTTATACATGTCTATGAGGTTTGGTTTACATTTATATAAGTAATAACTATCTTTTCATGATATGAAATTTATTCTTCAGTTTTATAATCTTCTGAAAGTCAAAGGCATCATTAGGCAGATTTTTAATTATAATAACTTACATTTATATCATACATTGCATACGCTATTTCACTTCTTCATAACTGCCTTGTGCAATAAGTACTATAATTGTCATCATTTTTCTCTTACGAATAGGAAAACTAGAGTCCAAGAAGTTAGGTGATTTGTTTGTGGTCACAGAGCAAGTTGGGTCAGAGACAAAATTATTTCCAGGCTTCTTCTAACAGCAAGTTCCAAGTTTATTTCTTTGCTCCATACTGCTTCTTAAACAAGAAAATTGTTACAAATTCCTCCTTTTTTGTTAGATAATTGAGAGATATAGTGGACAACATGTTGTACTTCAAGTCAGAAAGACTTGAGTTGAAATTCTGCCTAAGGCACTTACTATCTCTCACAACCCTGTGCTCTTGCTTTTTCTGAGTTTCCTCATCTGTAAAAGTAGAGTAAGAGCACCTTGCTCACTGGGTTGTTATATGTTTGTATTTGAAAAAAATATAAAACACTTTGCAAGCCTTAAAGCCTGATACAAATGACTATTAAAATAATTACAATTTAGTAGTCAAGTACTAGAACCTATATGTGTGTGCATTAACAAGGAATTCTTTTCATCCAATAACTATATTCATTCAAATTTCAGTCTTGTACAGAATCTTGGATACCATTTAGTCCAATATGTATTTGCATAAGAATCCCTTCAACAACCTATTTCAAAGTGGTCATCCAATCTCAATTTGAAGAACTCTGGTTTGGTGAGTGTATATGTGTGTGTCGGGTGTGTGTGTGTGTGTGTGTGTGTGTGTGTGTGTGTGTGTGTATGTGTATTGAGGGATGGTGGTCCATTTTACTACTGAAATGACTAACTCTTTGGCAGTTTTCTCTTCAGAAAACTTAAATCTTAAAGTTGCCTGGATGAAAATTTCCACCCTGTAGAGTGAAAAACAATGTTATTAATTTCTCTTCTACATAAGAGTGTTTCCAACACTTGAAGACAGAAATTCTGTGTGTCATTTTTCTGTCCCACTCTACTCCACCCCACCCCAAGAAGTGTCATCTTTTTTCTTGACTAAATAACCCTTAGTCCTTTAATTAATTCCTACCTGACATGACCTTGACTCACTTCACATACCTAAACTTTCCATCTTATCTATGTCCTTCCTACAATATGGTGTTCAGACCTAAATATAACATTCTAGTTGTAGCCTGAATACAGCAGAGTATAGTGGTCCTATTACTTCATTTCTACTAGACACGATTCATCTAAGTCTAAGTCCATATTAAGCTTGCAGTCCAGTCCACTATTAACACCACCACTATCACCACCCTACCACCCTATCCCTGTGTGCAAAATACTATAGGATTGCTTAACCAAGTTCAAAAGGAAAAGAGTTTTCTTTATACAGAGCCCAAAGTCCATGATCTTCAATTCCTCAATGGTCGACCAAATCTAGTTCAAGGAGTAAAAATATATAGTTTATGTTAGCCTAAAATAATTTTGAGCAAATCTTAAAACTTATATGTCTTTGTTAACACAAATCTAGAACAAAGAAACAGCCTTGACTTTCCCTTTGGATAATGAATCAACATGCCTAATCACCGTATGCTCCTACTTTGAACTCACTATATGACGTCTTTATCTTTTGCAGAGATCTTCATCTGCTTGAGTTCAAATCTAGTCTCAGACATAGTAACTGTATGACACTGGGCATACCACCTCACCTCTGTTTGACTCAGGTTCCTCATCTATAAATTGGGCATAATAATAGCCCCTACCTCTTATGATTGTTGTGAGGATCAAATGAAATAATAATTTTAAAGCACTTAGCACAGTGCCTACTGGGTATTAAGCACTATATAAATTTTAGCAATTGTTGTTTTTGTTGTCGCTATTATTTTGAATAGAACGGGGTATTTTTTGTAAATTTTCATGTTCTAATTACATGAATAAAACAGTAAGTTCTTTTGGAGCAAAAACTGTTTTCACATTTATCTATAAAATAGATAGATACCCTATGCTGGACACACAGGAAGCACATAATGTAAATTGATTAAATGACCATTTGTATGTTTAGTTAGGAGGCAGCCAGGTGACACAGTGGATAAATAGAATATTGGATCTGGAGTCAGGAAGACTGAATTCAAATGTGGCCTCAAATATTTACTAGATGTGTGACCCTGGACACACTTAACCTATGCCTCACTTGGCCTCTCTTTGCCTCACTTTTCTCATGTGTAAAATAAAGATGATGTCTACTTCAAAGTTATGAAAACCAGATAAGGTAGTATTTGCAAAATGCTGGCAAATATTAAAGCACTTAGAGTGCTTTAAATTATAATAAATAAATGCAGCTAAATCACCTAGTCAGAAGCAACAAAAACAACAGGAACAGTAGTAGCATTATTATTCCTACAACAATAAGTGCGTGAAACTGAATGTATTTGGACTGGTAGATTCATTTAAAAAAAAACTAGAAATATATGTAGAGATCAAACACTGTGATACCGTTTCTAAGTATAACAACTTTTGCTCTAGAATTGTCCCTCTTTTCCCTTTGGTGGCACTATAATTAGAGAGCTAGAGAGAAAGTGTTTACAGGAAATGATTTAACAACAATGGCAAGAAAAGAAAAGGTATATTCACTAGTTATAATTATTACAGTATATCTCACTTGAATGCAAAAAAACTGTGATAACATTAAAAATAAGGATGAAATAAAAATGAATACAATTAAAAGAGACAATGGGAAATACAGTATATTTAAAGGCATCAAATATAATGAAACATTATCAATATTTCTTATAAATGCACTGAATAGTACAGGAACAAAGTATATCAAATAAAAACTGACAAATACAAAAAAGTCCCAGATAGTTATGTATTAATGCTCAGAGACTTTTAAAGAGTAAACAAGAAATTATAGAGCTGAGAAAAATGTTATAAAACTAAATTGGATCTAAAACTGTACATGCTCTTTGACCTAGCAATACTAGTTCTAGATCTATATTCCAAAGAGATCAAACAAAAAGGTAAATAATCTGCTTATACAAAAATACTTACAACAACTTTTGGTAGTAATGAGTTGGAAATTCAGGGAATGTCTACCCAGTTAGGGAATAGCCAAACAAATTGTGGCATATGATAATGACGAAGTATTATTTTGCTTCAAGAAATGATGAAAGGAATGTTTTAAGAAAAACCTGGGAAGACATAGCAACTGATGCAAAGAAAAGTGAGCAGAAGCAAGAATTACACAGTAACAATATCATAATGATGAGCAACTACATAAGACTTAACTGCTCTAATTAATACATAGGTTCAAGACAATTCCAAAGGAGGCACCACGAGAAGAGCTATTCACATTTAGAGAGAGAACCGATGAATTGTTCGTGGAAAATGAAGCATATTTTTTTTCACTTATTTTACTTTCTTTGCTTTTTTTTGCAACATGACTAATGTGGAAAGAATGCAGCAAAAATAAAACTAAATTGAATAACTTTATGGAGAGTATTAAATACAAATATTAAAGGGTATGCTTAATTTTCAGGCACACAGAAATGGAAATTCATCCCCATAATGATAACAGCTAATATTTATGTAACACTATATGATTTATAGTAATTTTATGACTTTGTACTAAACAGAACTGATAAATGCTGAAAAAATCGTTTGCATATTAAAACACAACAAAATAGCAATAAGTAAAAGAATAGGAATAAAAAAATGAAGACTTAGACGTAGTTTGTATAATTATATACCAAATGATAATTGGATCAAATCATAGAAACAATTGAAATTATACCATAGAGAAAAACAACAGTAAAAGTAGAATAATAAAATATATTATTAGATGAAACTATTACCTACTTTAGAAACAAATGTATGTTCCTGAATACTTATGTTAACAAAAGACTAATGAATTGAACTTGCAATAAAAAAATTAAACAAAAACAAAAAACCACAATTTTGAAAATTATGAAGGAAATAAAGAAAACCAAAAAATTAAAATGGCATGTATATCATGTTTCATATTTACAAAGTATTCTTCATATATTATTTTATGTGATACACAAAATAACTCTAAACTGTAGGAGATATTATCTCCATTTTACAAACGAGAAAACTGAGCCTAAGAAAAGTGAAGTGACTTGTCCAAAGTCACACAGCTACCCAATATCTGAGGCAGGAATTTAACTCAGTTCTTTTTGCCTCCAAGTCAATATACATAGTTACTAATTTGATTTTTTCAAAGAATTTAAAAAAAGAATAAAAATATAAATAGGAAGGGTAAATTTCAATAAGTATAGACTTTTTAACCCTCAAATCATATACTATTATATAAAAACAATACAGATCATCAAAAATCAATGAATGAATATTTATGAAATGCATGTACCATATAACCTATTTTTAAAAACAAAAAGGAGACAATCCTCTAAACCTCTCCTGTGAGACAAAATTGACAGGATTGATACTCCAACCATAAAAGGATAGAGTAAGAAATGATAAATATACATGAATGTCACTAAGGAATATTAATGCAAAATATTATATAAAATAGCCTACAGCAATATATCAAAGTTATTCATTATGATAAATAACAATGTTAAAATATGAAGGTAGTTCAATTTAGGAAATCAATAGGATAAAAAACCATATTAATAGCAGAAGCAATAAAACATAGTAATAGATAAGAAAAAGACAAATAGATAACGGATAACTTATTCTTTTTAAAAATTTTAATTTTTTTTTAAAAAATTTAATTTTAATGAACACATCTTACCTTAATGAAGTTTTGAAATGGCCTTTTTCAAAAACAAAGTTCAAACATAATTTACAAGGAAGAAACAATTGAAGCTTCCTCAATAATCTCATGAATAAATAAAAGATACCTGCTAACATCACTGTTCTTTGACAAAGCATTATAACTTTTGAGTGATGAAAAAAAAAAGGATATTAAGGCAATAGGCATAGTCAAAAAGGCAACTATGTATTATATGAAAATATATCTACAAAACATTAAAGAATCACCTGTGTTTAAACTACTAGGAATCAAAATACACTCACAGAACCATTAGAAACAGACAGGAAAATAGACAAAAAAATAACATTTTAGAATACAACAATGTTTAGGAATTAACCTATCAAGGAAAAGTAAGAAATCATATAAACACAACTATAAAATAATTTTATGAAAAAGAAGGAAGATCTAACTAATTGGAGAGGTATGATATTCACGGATCAGCAGTTGGCATATGGCACAGATGGAAAAAATTCATAATCCAATAGCATATTTCCATTATGCAATCAAAATATCCAGGAATTACTATATAAAACATAATAAAAATCATATGGGGCAACAAAAAGTCAAGGATATCAAGGCAAGCAATTTTTAAAAATCAGGAGAGAAAGGAGACTGGTAGCATAAACCTCAGATTATATTATATGGGTTTCAATGTCAATTATGTTACTGGATTTTTAAATAATCAAAATATGAAAATTATGCATACATATATATTGTGCGTACATACAACATACATGTTGACATATATGTATATACGCACACATGTTTGTTGGGTAACAACTAGAAGCTGATGTGTGAAAAAGCTTACAGTTTGATAGATCTAAGAACACAGTTACTGAAGAGTTCTTTATTCAACAAAAACCTTTAGGGAAAATAGACCATGATTGATAGGGAAAGTGGGCTTAGAACATATATGACAATAAAATCCAAATTCAAAAAAGTATCAAAATATATAGATTCACATTATACAAGTACAAAAGATGGGAGATTATATCTTTCAGAATTATAGGAGAATTGTAAACAAACTAAATTATAAGAATTTTTTTTTACAAAGTAACATATTTCCGTCATATAAAAACTTTATACAAATAAAAATAGAACCACCTGAACAAGATGAAAAATAAATACTTATTGGAAAAAATATTTTCATTAAACATTTCTCATAAGTATCTGACATCCAAAATCAGTACATAATTTGCACAAATCTATAAGACTCAATCATTTCCTAAGGGACCTTTGGTCAATGAATACAAAATGGAAGTTTTTAAAGGAAGAAACTCAAAAAATCAAAACCTATTCAAAATGATAAACAAAGAAATGCAAATTCAAGCAACTTAAAATCAAAAAATTGATGAAGATAGAAAAAGATGGAAAAAATCAGAATCGTTCAAGCCATGGAAAAGAAACATTAATTTACCACTTGTGTAGTTATGAAGTGTTCCAACCATTTTGGAAAACAGTATGAAATTAGGCAAGAAGAGTAATAAATTTATTCATAGCATTAGGACCAGAAGTCTCACTAAAAGCTTCCTGTTCTACTCACCTCCAAGCTGGTTGGTTTTTTTCTCTGAGCTTACCTCCAATGTATCATGTATGTATGTGTGTATGCATACATGCATGCAAATATAGGTATATAATATGTATTTGCATATATGTAGACTTACATGTATATATGCAAGGACACATGCATACCATGATTGCTTTTTGTATCAAAGTATGGGATATAAACTATGTACTAAAGAAGGCATTAATTGGCAACAAAGCAGGATAAATATAATAAACTATGATGGAATATTGAAACCATTTTATTCAAATTAAAGCTTATAAAGTGTACAACTACTCTTCCTTTTAACAAGTGACAAATTCCCAATGTATATGGTTGAATGAACTATCATGACACACGTGTTCTTCTGATTTACTATTTGAGGAGTGTATTTTATTTCTCATGATATTTGTTGAAAACAAACTTAATAATGAAAACAATCCAAAGAATAAGTGTGTTAGCAATTGATGCATCCAAAAGACAAGTCATGTAGGTAATTCATAGTTAAATATCATAAGTACAGGCAGCATTTCACCATTTATTCCATAATTTTCATCCATAGTATTTAATTAAAGAAATCCCAGTCATTAGCAAGGAAGAAAGAGTCCAATTATGCAATCACCCAAACAATTTAGTATGATCAAGTAATTCAGGGAATTCCGATTAATGCAAATGTTACACAGCATTTCACTATTCTCGATTTTATTGAAGCTGGAGAGAAAATTGCTTCCCAAGGATGTTCAGAGCCAGTCTTTGATTAGCATTCAGGGCTGTCTCCTATTCATGTTCTTGCCTTCCCCCTTCCCAAGTGAATAGATAATCTTACCTAGTATATTATATTATAGTATTTCCTTGAATCCAGGGCTTCAAAAAGCTATGCAAAGGTAAATCAATTTGTTGACTTTGTACATTGCTCATCAGGTAATTTATGAAATTATAGAAAGGATTGAATCTACCTAGGAAAATAAATGTCATTTTTTCTCCAAGGCCTAGTGACTACTTGCTCTTAGCAGGCTGTTAGTCTGTTTAAGTATGGATGCTCACATCAATAATTGTAGCCAGTGAGAATGGAACAGTTAAATGGTATAACTTTTGCAAAATATGATTTTCCTTTTTCCCTAAATCAATTTCCAGGAAGCAAATCATTTTTAATGAGGTATTGCATGTGTTAAAGTATTGATCTGGATTATTTTTGCTCCATTTTTAATGTGTAATTCTGTTGGGATTGATTGAAATGGTACCTGGAAATAAAACAAAAATAATGCTGAATAACATTTGTAGTAGCCTAGGAATTGACCTGGAACAAATCTTTTCATTTCTTTTCTTTCCTCAGTATCTTTTTTTTTTTTCTGAAATGAGTGAATATTTGTATGGGGGGTTACCGAACCAAGGCGATGACAAAATATATTGCTTAGCTTGTCACTAACTGGTTCTTGATGATTCATTCAGTTCTGAAGGTTTGAAAGTTTCAAAAGAAGTTTCTCTTGCCTTTAAGATGGTTACAAGCTAGGGGAGAGGTAAGACAGATATGCCAGGAGTAGGTAAATTTGAGCTAATCAAAGAAAACTTCCTGGAAGAGGTAAACGTTAAAAAATGAAGAAAACTACTCTAGGAGAATCAAAATATTCATGTCAAGGATCTGAGGTGTGTGAGAGGGTGGGATGGATGACCATATATATGTTGAGTCTAATAGATGGTGTAAAGAGATGAGTTGGCATTGCATGCTGAAATCTAGGGGACAAAATATGTACTTGATTAATTTGGTTTCAGGGAAGTATTTTTTGCAGGGATTTCAAAGGACTGTGACATAACCTAATGTAGTCCAGTGGGAAAAAACCAAACTTAGAGTCAGAAGACCAATTTCTATGTTTGATTTTCTATGTTGTATAGAATGAAGAATAAGGGGCTGAATCAAAGAGATCATAGGTTGAGAGGTGGAATGGTCATTGTCATGAATTGCTTTGTTATTCAGTTGTTTCAGTTATCTCTGACTCTCTGTGACCCCATTTGGAATTTTCTTGGCAAGGGTAATGCTGCCAGTTTGCCATTTTCTTCTCCAGCTCATTTTACATATGAGAACTTGGGCAAACAAGGTTAAGTGACTTGTCCAGAGTCACAGGGCTAATAAGTGTCTGAGCCCAGATTTTAATTCCCGAGTCCAAGACCAGCAATCTAATCACTTTGCCACCTAGCTGCCCCAGTCATGAATTGCACAGCAGTGAATATTCTATCAAAGAAGTGAATGGAAACTATTAGGGGACCAAGAACAAATCTCTGGGAAACTCATTGTGAAAAAGAAGAGTGGTTCTAATCAAAAGCGAGTTGTCAAAGAAATCATAACTCTAGAAGAGAAAGGGATTTTTGAGTTCATTTGGTCCAGCCCCAAAATTTAACAGTGAAGGAACCTGAGACCTAGGTCAGTTAAATGACTTGATAAAGGTCACACAAGTACAAAGTATCAGAGGCAGAATTCAAATTCAGATTTCCCAACTTCCCAATGTACTACATCAACTCTCCTGAGTGAAATGATCTCCCCCAAACAGTTAACTAAGTGATGAACCACAGATTCAAAAACTCAAGTGAGACACTTGATCACAAGTCTCTTTGAACCTCAACCTCTTCATCCATAAAATGGAGGTATAAATGTCTGTAGTACAACTCAGACAGTCTTCTTGGGAGGAAAGTAATTTGTAAAACTTAAAGCACTACCTAAATCTCAGTTATTAAAGAACTCCAACCAAAATACCAACATGATGTATGAATCTGACAAAAAACCCTACCTGGTATTAAGTGCTAATCAAAAAGCATGTTATTCCAAAGGCATAGACAATAGGTTGATAATACAATTAAGGAGAGAAAATGCTGGCGTGTGAGTAACTTGTTTGATATTGTCTCCTCACCTTCCAAACAACCTTGATTGTCATTCTATTCCTATGCCTTATGCTTTCCCATATCTATTCATTTGCTCATGCTGTTTCCACTACTTGAAATGTTTCTCTCTCTCTCTCTCTCTCTCTACTGACTGAAATCCTGCCCACAGTTTAGGGCATCAATCAAGTGCTCCCTCATCTACAAAGTTTTCTCTGAGCATAAATCAAGAACTTGAAGAATAATTCTGTAATTTGACAAATGTGGGGACTGAGGCACATACCAGCCAAAAGCGATGCCTCCCTCCTCTTAAGTTCTAGGGCAACTTATTCATATCTCTTCTATGGTGTATAGCACAGAATTGTATATATCATGTCATAGTTGTCCAATTTAATTAATTTTAAAATATTTTTAAGTGCCTACTATGTGCAAGGTAAGGGCAGCTAGGTGGCACAGTGAATAGATCACTGGGCTTGGAATCAGAAAGACTCATCTTCATGAGTTCAGATCTAGCCTCAATACTTGCTACCTGTAAGACCTTGGGCAAATCACTTAACCCTTTTTGCCTCAGTTTCCTGATCTGTTATATGAGCTGGAGAAGAAAACGGCAAGTCACTCCAATATCTTTGCCAAGAAAACCCCAAATGGGGTCACAGAGAATCAGACACAACTGAAAATGACTGAACTCAACAAGAATATATGCAAAGTACTGAGACAGACAAGAGATAAAAGGACAAAATTAAAATTGCCCCTGCTCTTTGAGGAATTTATATATTACTGACCAGGGACAATAGAGGTCCCATAGACCTCTATCTTACAGATAGATGAAGACTCTGAGTCCCAGAGACATTGAGTGGTTTGCCCAAGGTAATACAGGAAGGAAGGAAGTAGGCTCAGATGATCTTAATCATTTCCATTGCTCTGTAATAAGTCTAGTGATTATTTTCATACATCTTTCTTTTCTATTAGGCTATTGACAGAAATAAACTTTTCTTGATGTTTGGCTCCCATGCAAAACAGCATAGAGTCTCACACCCAGCAGACATTCAATGAGTATTATTTGAACAAATGAATGCACGAGTTTTTCTTTATAAAGCCCTACTGGGTTATTCTAGTATTTTTCTCTGAGCTTCTACAACCCTTAACCATCCGTACTCTACATTTTAGCATTTAAGTATGTCCTATTTTGTACTCTTCTCTGCAAATTTATTTGTATCCACCTTGTCTGGGAAATAGACTGTAAGCTCCTTTTGAGCAAAGAATCTGACATATCTAAGTACTGCATGGTGTGTAACATAATATAGGCATTTAATTGTGTATTGGTTACTCCATTGTTGAACCTAGCAAGGCTGAGCAACTTAGATCTTTGATGTTCTTTTCTTTCCTCTCTCTTCCCTTTGATTTTCCTGAGAATATAGTCTCAGGCAATTGTGTTAACAATTACTAGAGACTTAGCTTATTCATATAAATGGGTGATTAAAACTGAAAGGCAGATTGCTCCTGAATTGGGTCTACATGATTGAATAAGAGTGAATATATGCTAATAGTTGTCAGTGATAAATAAATCTCCTAAAAACATGGGGAACTTTCCACTGTGGACAAATGATAAACGTAAATGAAAATGTGATTCAATATTACAGAGAATATTATTTTCATTGGCAAATAGGGCTAATGCAATCTTGAAATATAGACAGCTCTGTTCTAAAAATGTTTTAACATCAGCTGATTTTTCCTATTATAATCCTGATATGCATCTAAGAAGTTTTATTTCCCACATGATTCAACCTAGCCACAGGAGGTAGAGAGTACCATATGCTCATAATTCCACACAATTTCTCAGGAGTCACAAAGGACCTCTTGTATCCTCCACTGCTGCATAGAAGCAGACATCACCCCATACAGCCCTTCCCAGGGCCACACTTTTTGTCTGTCCCTGACATTTTGCCTGCTAGTAAATCTCTACCACAATGTCAAGACAAAACTATATCCCTATACTTCTACATTAAGTCTTAAGCTTACAAGATTAGGCAATCAGTCCAATTCCTCTGAATTTCAAATTTTCTTTTCTCTCTTAGCAATGTTGATCATTGTTAGCAGTTGATGCTACACACTACCCAATGCACTCATGATTCCACAAAATTACATACATGCATGCATACATATATGTATTCTCTTTCAATCATATCTGACTCTTAGTGACCCCATTTGGGGTTTTCTTGGTAAAGAGACTATATTAGTTTGTCTTTTCCTTCTCCAACTAATTTTACAGATGAGGAAATTTAAGCAAAAAGTAAATTGCTTAGGATCATAGCTAGTAAGTGTCTGACACTGTATCCAAACTCAGGTCTTCCTGACTCTAGGCTCAACGCTCTATCATCCACCACACCACCTAGCTTCCCTCACATATATGTATTATATATAATATATATTTATCTGTATATGTGTTATCCTCTTAGCCCTGTAATTATGTATTCTTTACATTTTTATCTGTATATCCTTAGCCCCTATATGAGTGCTTACACCCATTTTCCCCTTAAAAATATTGTTTTTCTTCATTATTTTTCCTCATTTATCTGTCATTTCTTATCTAGACAAGTAAGTGCTGGTTCCAGTCGGCTAGTAATTAATTTTGGTCCTATTTTCATGAACTATACCAAGCAAGGATTGAAGAAGCCTGCAAAGAGTGCAGAGATTATCCAAAATTAGTATTCTATGCTATATGTCCTTCTATTTTTTATGTCTTAAGAGCTATGTACTTTTTACTAAGGTTTACCCACTGTAAAGTATTGTTGGTCTGAGTACAAGTCTCACATTCCCCCCAAAAAATATGATTTGTATAAAACCTGAGCATAGGCCATAATAAGTATTTCATTTTAATATAGATGTATATTAACATTTCAAGAAAACTTCATTTAAGAACATGAACTGATAAAGTGTTACCATGAAATCCCAAAATGTAAGATATAGAAGATACCATGGATATCTATTTCCATCCCTTATTTTAAATGAGAAAAAAAAAGTATACATTTGATTAGCAAACCTTTCTTTTCTTAGCCAAAATTCCAGATTTTAAAATAAGCTCATAATTGTGCAGATGTGTAAAGTTTCCCTTTAAACTAAAAAAAAAGCTTTTAATAATACAGAGTATATTTTACAAGTACTTAATAAATGTCTTCCAAAATATGTTAAATTAAGTAAGTTGGGTTTCTTCATTCCTTTCCATTTCTCTATAATTTTTAAGAAATGGCACAACTTTGATGCACAAAATTTATGTAGTTAGAAATCATGCCTTTAAGATACAGGAGAAAATCAATTCACTGTAGGATTAATTTGTAAGCTTGTGAAGGAACGGTTTACAGGACATGTAAGTTTTGATATGAAGGTAGGAGAAGAAAAGATCATGAGCATGAGGCATTCCCCATCCTCTAAGAAGAATGCTTGCAAGTACCTTTGGGAGGTTAGAATCATCCTGGATTCTTGGGACAGAGTAATGAAAATTCAGCAAGAGGACATGGGAGATTATATGGAGTGGTGCAGAAAAGACCAAGAGATGAATTTTGGTTCAATGGAAAGAGTTTTGAGCTTTGTTCCCACCTTAGTGCCCTTATTTATTAACTATTGATCTTGGACAGGTTGTTTAACCCCTCTACCTTCAGCTTCCCATACTGAGATTCTCTTTTGTATAGAAAGGTGAGGAGCTTTATCATAATGGTGAAGCTCCAAATGATTATTTTTCAATAACAGTCAGAGCAATAACTAGAATGGAATGTTTGGGACTTTGACTCAGGCTATGAGATTTGGAAGAATGACATATATCTTTGGCATGGAAGATACCATCTTCTACTCAGTTTTATAATTCCCTGCATTGTGTATTCTATTCCAGTAGATCTATTCCAGTCTGCCCATACTATGAGGCACAATCACCCCTTCCCCTTTTCTAGACCAGAAGCACCACCAAGAATTGTCTTCCTCCACTACTTGCCCTTTCATTTCCTCTTGATTATTAAAAGTTGAGAAAAAGTTGACAGTACCATAAATGTACAAATGACTATACCCAGAATGCACTATCCTCTTAATTGCACCTTTACCCCCTAGTGAATTTTTCTTAAATATAAGAATTCCTAGTTATAGCTCTGTTGGCAACTACCAATGGCTATAATAAATGAAAGATAACATATAATTCAAATAAAAATTTAATTGAATTTACTAATTAATATCCTTTCCTATACAGCACCCCTCTCTGTGTCTCTCTTTTTATCTTTGCCTCTCTGTGTCACTATATCTATCTACCTCTCTCTCCCCCATCCCATCTCTTTCTGTTTCTCTATTTCTCTCTGTCAGTGTCTTTGTCTCTCATTGTTAATTTCATATTATAAATATTCCACTTTGTCTACATATTTCAGGAATTGAAAGAAATATAGATAAGGATATGTTACCAGGAAAAGTTACATGTTATAACAACATCCATCAAAGAAGGCAGAACATTTTTGAGTGAACCTTAATTTACATTTGAAATGGTTTTCTAAAACTGTGAAATAACTCCCAAATAGTCCTTTTCTATTAAAAACAATTGTACAGTCCAAAATCCTTTTTATCCTTTTTTAATGACAAAATGCATGTTTAAAAATATGCTAAAATAGTCTATTGTATTTAAACTCTATGTTTTAATATGCCTCATGCAAAGAGTGTAATGTTAATCAGAATGGTAAGTGAATATCAAGTGGCCCAATGTTTGCCTGAGGTGAAATTTATTTTCATAAGAAATATAACATTTATATTCAAATGGGCCATCTGTTCCAAACTTCTCATAAGATTAAAAGTTGAAATTATATTTTATTATTTTACTTTGGCCTCTCTTGCTCTCTTTTACCCATGGAAAGAATATACAAAAAGTTTTCATATTTTTTCTTTGTCACATATATGACCACATTGTATTTCTCGGAGCAATATTTCTGGGTTTAATCTTAATCACCAAAGGTAGAAAATCATTCCATGATGTCATAATACCTCAGAGGCTCTAGTAAATAGAAAATAGCCTAATAAACCAGTTATTTTGTTTCATTATGGCCTCATATCCATGTAAACCACAGACAAGTTGACTGTGGACAGTTCAGATGCTCTACAAACACAGCCACAATTGAAAAAGTCCTCAGATCCACAGTACGTTAGTTTGGTTGCACAGAAATTATTCAAGGAAAGAAATATTTTAAAATTTTTCAAGATCATTTATAGGGGATGTAGCTAACATGGTAGAGTAAAGAAGAATTCAGCTGAGCTCTCCCAACATTCCTTTTGAAACAAATTTGAAATAATGCCTCAAATCAAATTCCATAGTAGCAGAGGAAAAAAAAAAAGGTTAATGTGAGATATCCTTACAGTCCAATATAACATAAGAAGTCTGAAACAGATATCTACAACACAGCAATGAAAGCTGACCTGGAACCCATGTGGGTAAAACACCAGTAGTGAGACCAGATGATGGGACCAGAATCAGCAGTACATTCCAGTGTTCTCAAATCCCAGATGGTAAGAGCCCCTGTCAACTAGTCAGAAAGAGATTACAAGGTACCTCTATGCTACCACTGGATGCAGAAGCTGATAATATTTGGCAACTCCATTGTCTATACCTACTCTAGGATCATAGTTCCAGAACAAAGAGGAGCATTTTGAGTCAAGAGGGAAAGGGAGTCCTGAGGGGAAACTGTTTGGTAACTCCATTCTTTATACTCTCTTCTAAAGTTTAAAAAAAAGCAGGGCTAGCAATAATGATCTCACATAAAACAAAAGCAAAAATATGCCTAAGTAAAAGGGATAAGCAGGGAAACTAGTTCTTGCTAAAGACACCATAGACAATAAAGTTATATAAATACTAAATATATATTTGCCAAATGGCATATAATCCAAATTCTCAACAGAAAAGTTAAATGAATTACAGGAAGAAATAATAGTAAAACTATACTAGTAGGGGACCTCAACTTCCCCCACACAGAGACAGATAAATCTAAACATAAAATAAATTTGAAAAGTCAAGGAGATTAATAGAATCTTAGAAAAGTGAATGGGAGTAGAAAGGAATAGACTTTTTTCTCAGCTATTCATGGAACCATTACAAAAATTGGCCATATATTAGGGCATGTAAACCTCACAATCAAATCCAGAAAAGTAGAAATATTAAAGATACTCTTTCCAGACCATAATGCAATTATAACTATATTTAATTTTAAAAGTCCTGTAAGCATAGAATAAAATCTATTTGGAAACTAATTAACAATAAAGAATGATTGGGTCAAAGAAGAAATCAAAGAAACAATAAATAAATTGACTGAAGACAATAACAGCACTGAGAAGACACTCCAAAATTTATGGGTTGCAGTCAAGCAGTATTTAGGGAAAATTATATAAATGAGTATATCAATAATAAAAAGAGCTGATCAATAAGTCAAGCATGAAGCTAAAAAACAAAAAATTAATGATACAAAATTAAACACTAAAATGGAAATTTTGCAAATCAAAGGAAAATTTCAATGAAATTGAAAATAACAAAACCATTGAATCAATAAATAAAATTAGAAACTGCTTTTGTTTTAAAAAATAAAATAAACTGTTGATTAATTTCATTTTTAAAAAATAAGAATAAAACTAAATTATTACTATCAAAAATGAAAAGGGTAAATATACCACCAGTGAAGATGAAATCAAATCAGTTACTAGGAGTTACTTTGCCCATTTATATTCCAATAAAACATCATCTAAATGAAATTGATGAATATTTACAAAAATATTAGATGTCCAAATTAACTGAAGGTGAAATAGAATACTTAAATAACCCCATCTTAGAAAAAGAAGTCAAGCAATCCAATGATGAACTCCCTAAGAAAAAGTCCTCAGGAGCAGATGGATTCACAAATAAATTCTACTAAACTTTTTAAGAACAATTCATCTCAATACTACATAAAGTATTTGAAAGAATAGACAAAGATGGAGTCTTATAAAATTACTTTTGTGACACAAATATGGTTTTGATACCTAATCCAAGGAGAGTAAAAACAGGAAAAGAAAACTACAATTTCATTAGTTAACT
>CM053585.1:147391586-147413940 GCA_028646515.1 Pseudochirops corinnae
CAGGGTGCTAACTTTTCACCCTGAACTAGGTAAATGATATGCTTGATTAAAGTAAGATTGTTAACCCATTTTGAGTTGCTTTCCTTTAGAAAAGCAGATCTAAGAACCTGTGCTAGTAGCCGCCCTATGTATGCTAGGGTGCTTGCTGTTACACATGGCTACTATATCACAGAAATGGAAAATGGATTTTTAATCCTTCCCATTTTCACAGATATGATGAATGGCTACTTTTGCAGTAGTAAAAAAAAGTTTTTTTGAAGAGTAATGCACTGGATACAATTTTCTTCTGGTTAAATTACAAGCACCTTAAGGACAGACGCTATGTTTTTATAGCCTTTGTATGCTCAGTGCCTAGAGCTGTGGTTTGGTTTACATAAGTGCTTAGTAAAAATCTGGCAAATTTAATTTTCCCTCTAGGGTACTAGTATAACTCAGAAGCTGATAAGTATGGAGAATGATCTCTCTGGCTTAAAATCATGTTACATCATAGGCTCAGAGATTTTGATCTAGAATGTATTTTAAAGGTCAACTAATCTAACTCCATCATTTAACAGGTGAACAATTGAGTTGTAGAATGGCTAAGTGACTTGCTCAGGGTCATCCAGGTTTTAAGTGGCAGATTCATGATTTAAATGCTTGTCCTATGATCCAGATTTGATAATTTTCCCACTACACTACATTGCCTTGCATAGAACATTGGTTTATTGCATTATTACTATTCACAATTTATTGAATGAAAGCTCTATAATCAATAGTCAAAAGACATGAGATTCTACCATCATGAAAGACACTTGGTATAGGAACTTTCTTCACCAAAGCAGGTGAAAACTGCTTATGATTTTGTAGATAAGCCCTAAGTGTTGCCTTAGGGACATAAAAATTAGGTCACTTGCTCTCCATCACAGAGTGAGATTTAAAATTAGATATTCTTTTTTTTTTTCAAATTTGTATTTATTTAGTTATATATTTTCCAATTACATGCTAACTTTTTAAAAATAATAATTAAATTTTTTTGAGTTCCAAATTCTTTCCCTTTCTCCTGTCCTTGCCCCCTCCATTAAGGAGGCAAGCAATTTGATATTAATTATGCATGTGAAGTCATGTGAAATATATTTCCTCATTAGCAATGTTGTAAAAGAATATACTAACAAAATAATAAAAAGAGAGTTTTTTTTTTAAATTATGCTACACTCTGCATTCAGAGTTCATTAGTTCTCCCTCTGAAGATGGATAGCATTTTTCATTATGGGTCCTTTGAACTGTCTTGGATCATTGTCTTGATTAGAGAAGCTAAGTCTTTTACAAGTTATGATCATTACAATATTGCTGTTACTGTGTATAATTTTCTCCTGGTTCTTCTCACTTAGCTTTGTTTCAGTTCATATAAATCTTTCCAGGTTTTTCTGAAACCATCCTGCTCGTCTTTTCTTATAGCACAATAGTATTCTATCACAATCATATAGCACAACTAGTTCAGTCATTCACTAGTTGATGGGCATCCTCTCAATTTCCAATTCTTTGCCATGACAAAAAGAGCTGTTATAAATATTTTGTACAAATATGTCCTTTTCCCTTTTTTTTGATCTCTTTGGGATATAGACCTAGCAGTGGTATTTCTGGGTCAAAGAGTATGCATAGTTTTATAACCCTTTGAGCATGGTTCCAAATTATTATCTAGAATGATTGGACTAGTTCACAACTCCACCGACACTATATTAGCATCCCAATTTTTCCACATTCCTTCTTGCATTTGTCATTTTCTTTTTCTGACATGTTAGCCAATTATATGAGAATGAAGTGGTATTTCAGAATTATTTTAATTTGTATTTCTCTAATGAGTAGTGCTTTAGAGCATCTTTTCATGTGACTATTGATGATAGCTTTGATTTCTTTTTCTGAAAACTGACTCTTCATATGCTTTGACCAGTGAGTAACCCTTATTTTAATAAATTTGGCTGAGTTTCCTATATATTTGAGAAATGAGGTCTTAAGCAGAGAAATGTACTGTAAAATTTTTCCTAGTTTCATATTTTTCTTCTAATTTTAGCTGCATTAGTTTTGTTTGTGCGAAAGCTTTTTAATTTCAAGCAATCAAAATGAACTCTTTTACTTCTGTGATCCTGTCTATCTCTTGTTTGGTCATAAGCTCTTCTCTTATGTATGTTGGGGGCACTCAGCTGATTGCTTTCTCTACTTTGCCAACCTGGCTCTATTCCCAAAAGTTAAACTTAGGCATTCTTACTTCTATGTTTAGCAGTCTATCTAACTGTATAATACATCCTCTGAAAACTATATGCCATAATAAAAACTCATACAATTTTCCCTAGTCAACAGATCAACTCAACAAGCATTTAGTAAGTTTGCTATGGCCAGGCACTGTGCTAGTCACCAGAGGTAAGGCAAAAATCTGCCCATAAAAACCTCAGTCTAATGGGAGAGACAATATGCAAATAAGTAAATTTAGACAAAGGGATGAGAAATTGGAGATAATCTCAGAGGGAAGGCACTAACGAAGAGGACTGGGAAGCAGCTTCTTACAGAAAATGAGATTTTAGCTGAGACTTTGAAGAAATCAAGGAATCTAGGAAGTAGAAATAAGGAAAAAGAGAATTCCAGGCTTGGGATATAATCAGTGAAAATGCATGGAGTCTGGAGGTAAAGTGTCCAAAAGGAAGCTAGAGTCACTGGATTATAGAGTATATTGAGAGGAATAAGATTTAAGAGGGGCAGCTAGTTGGTACAGTAGATACAGTGTTGGACCTGAAGTCAGGAGGACCTGAGTTCAAATCCAGCCTCAGACACTTACCAGCTGTGTGAACCTGAGCAAGTCACTTAACCCCGTATGCCTCAGTTCCTCACCTGGAATGAGTTGGAGAAAGAAATGGCAAACTACACTAGTATATTTGCCAATAAAACCCCAGATGGAGTCATAAAGAGTTAGACATGACTGAAATTATTGGTAGAAGAAAATTTAAGAAGTCTGGAAAAGGAAGAAAGGATATCAGACTATGATGCACTTTAAAAGTCAAATTTAATCCTACAGGCAAAAGAGAGCCTCTGGAATTGACTAATTGTAAGAGTGATCTGGGCCACTCTGGTCAGATCTGTACTTTGATTGCTGAAAGGAGCATGAGCTTGAAGCTGGGAGACTTTTACACCAGAAGTGTAAATTTGGCTGGATATATTACTGTGAGAGACCTGAATCAGATTAAATATATTTGGTAAATATTGAACAGAGTCAATAATAAATACAATAGCACACATAGAATGTTAAATTTTAAGATTAAGTTAATACATGACCCATAGAGATTCTTATGAGATTAGTGGTCAATGTTTCTATTTAGGTTTAACAATACCACTGGTTTAAATTATATTGGGAATGTTTAACTAGTGGGAGCATGTTCCATTCACATGTGAGTTTTCCCCTTGACAACCTACTCAGTTTAAAAGTACTCTGCAGGTCTTCATCAAATTAAAAAACAAACAAACATAACATTGCCTTCTTTTATTTTACTAGTCAGTCAGAGGGCACAATTAATTTTTTTAATTGATATAATAAAGCAACAAAAAGAAAAGGCAATAGATTATTTCTTTCTTTAATTTGGGTCATACTTTATACAAATACGTATATAACTATCAGTGAGCAGAGTGAACACCTGTAGCTAATATGTTTGATCACGGATTATGAGTAGAAAAGCATCTCACTCCTCTCATTCTTCTGGCCCACTAACATCTTCTGGTCTCATTACCTCACCAATCCTGCTTGGCTTGTTGCCCACTGGTTGCACCTGGCATGTACTCTCTGCCAGGTAGCAATTCTTTGATTTCATGCTTATTGACTTCTATGCCTTCAATGGTCATATGATTGTGGAACTTTTCGAAGCTACTAGCTTCCTGTGTTAACCAGAGTCCTCAACTGAGCTTCTACCCCTTTTCCATAAGAGAAATTATGGACTCTATTATTTCTTATTTAACTTGGAGTACTTAAGCTTAACATTCAGTTCACTTAGATAGATATTCTTTTTACATGGTGTCTATTAGAGAATCATGCGATCAAAGATTTGGAACTTGAAGATATCTTAAAGGTTATCTAGTCTAACCTTTTCATTTTATGAGATAACTGTCCTGGAAAGATGAGTGGCTCATTCATTATATATATATATATAATAGAAGTAGGACTGAGACAGCTAGGTGGTACAATGGATAGAGCACCAGGCCTGCAGTCAGGAAGACTCATCTTCCTGAGTTCAAATTTCATCCCATATACTTACTAACTGTGTGACCCTGGGCAAGTCACTTAACCCTGTTTGCTTTGGTTCCCTTATCTGTAAAAGGAGCTGGAGAAAGAAATGGCAAAGTACTCCCAATATCTTTTCCAAGAAAACCCCAAATGGGGTCACAAAGAGTCAGACAAGACTGAAAAATTACTGAACAACAGCAAAAGAAGTAGGATATGAAACCAGTTTCTTTGACTCCAAAGTCCTATATAACATCACTTCTCTATAGTCTTGGCTATGGTCATCCTTTTCTCCTCAGGATAGTCTTCAACTCTATGGGTCAAATTCTTTTGGAACACAGCTATGTATTGCTAAAGACATTAAATCTGTCTTAGAACATTCTCCTCATATTTTTTCCTTAAGATCAAGGTCTCTATCCAAAGCCCCTATCTGATTTATAGTTATTCCCATTTTATTCCCTGATGGAATAAACCAATTTTGGTGGTAGATGGAGGATTTTGTGAAATAAATCTCATAAGCATTATATAGGTCTCTGATATCCCAGCTTTCCCTCAGCCTAATACTTGGGAAAGCTAAGGAACAAATCCCCTAGGTGGAGCCATGCACAGACATCACAGTCTACTCCAGTGACTTTTTTTCCCACAAATTCTCATCTTGTGACCACCCTGCACGTGGAAACTCTAAATCACTAACTTTGGAGGACAAAGAGGAATTTAGGGCTATCCATTTTTAGTAGTTTTGTGGTACATCATGGCAGATTTCCTGGAAGATTTCCCAAAAATGCCTAGGGATCTGATAGAGTCAAAGTATTGTCAGTGGCAGTAAGGGTGTGGGTGTGGGGATGAACAAATCAGGAGACAAATAAGCTGTGACTACAATGACCTTCCAGTGTCATTTGCAATCATCATGTTCATAAAGGAATCACATCCAGGACCAGCTGCAAACTACTGTTGATATCTGTTGGTGCTATACAAAATGATAATTTTTTGATCTACTGGAAAACCCAAGTCAGTCATCCCCTGTATGAAGGGTAGCCAAGCTATTACACACGTCATGGTATACTTGTTGGCACTGAGCATCCTGTTTGCTGTTCTGCTCTACCCCAGCAGGTGCCAGCAGGAGATGAGAGCCTGGTTCATTCTGACCACTAAATAAAAGCTCACATTCACTTAACTTCTGGGCCTGGACATTTTTTCTGAGAATTCAGGGAATTGTTATAGCCCATTATCCAGCTCCTGTGGCTTTATCATCAGTTGCCCTCTGCAGAGCTTTGGAATATTCCTTTTTATCTCAGATCTTGACTATATTAAGCTGACTCTCCACTTATACAGTTAATAAAAAGGAATTTATGAATTATATCCTTGTATTTAAGTAGACTAAGTTCAATTTCTCTCTCCCCTGCCTTAATTGAGTAAATGGCTTCATAGGTAGTAAACTGGCTCCTTGTGTTTTAAATTTTAAGGTAATTCCTACATCAAGCCCTATGGAGGTAGCCTGCTTGGGTTATTTCACCTGAAATTAGTTTTCTGAGCTGTAGAGTGTGTTTGTGAGGATTATTGGAATTCCCAAACAGTTTGAAATGTATTTTAATGTAGGTGGAAACAACTTAACATAAACATCAGGAGAGCACTAAGTATAGCTTTCTAAAATTGGAGCCTAAATATCACCAATGTCTTAAAATCCCCATTCAGCATCTTTTTTACTTTTCCCTTCCTCCTTTTAGAGAAAGCAAACTAGACTTAGTATGGTTGAATATAGAATTCATTTCCATCCTTTTGTAATTTATAGCAAACTTTCATTCTTCATCAAAGGCTCTTTCTGACTCTTCTATGAACTTCTCCTGGTGCTATGGATTTATATATTGCTTAAAAAAACTCCACAAAATAGCTCACATGTATCTAGTATGTTATGGTTTGTAGAACACTTTCCTTCGTAACACCACTATAAGCTACATAGTACAAGTACTCTGTTGTATCCATTTTAGAGATGAGAAAATTGAAGTTCAGATAGTTTGCCTTCAGTGATTATTGTAGTTCAGTCATTTCAGTTGTGTTTGACTCTTTATGACCCCATTTGGGGTTTTCTTGACAATGATACTGGAGTGGTTTTCAATTTCCTTTATAGCTCATTTTACAGATGAGAACACTAAGGCAAACATGGTTAAGTGACTTGTCCAGGGACATATAGCTAGTAAGTGGCTGAGGCTGGATTTGAACTCAAGTCTTCCTGACTCTAGGCTCAGCACTCTATTCATGGTGCCATTTAGCTGCCTTCAGTTATGCAGCTCATAAGAGGCAGAACTAAATTCAAACTAAAATATTCCAGTGCTCTTTTCAAATTATGCTGACTCTCAATAAGGAAAATAATTGCAATCTCCATAAGGACAAAGACAGAGAGATTTTGTTAATTCAAGGTCTTCTGAGAACAAATGATGGGTGAATTTGGGTGGAGAAAATATACATTGTTGTTTTCGTTAACCTCTAACAGAAATTTAAAATTTTCTTCAGTTATGAATTTAAAAAAATAGCAAACATTAATCTTTGAATGGGTCCATAGGCTGCATTTGACTGCCAAAGTGGCCCATGATACAACCATGATAAATTAAGAACTTCTGTGCCAGAGTGATAGCTACATGGGTACTGTAGAAAAGTCATAGAATTCAGATGGGAGCATGTCTTACCAGGTCTAATTCTTGGCATTTACCCTGCTCCCATCACCCCTTTCCATTCCCTTCTTATTTCATGTTTTTGTTTTTCTTTTTATGCCTGATGCTTGGCATATAGTAAATGCCTAGCAAGTGCTTATGGAATGACTGACTGTCTGGATTAACATCTGTCAGGGATGTGTGCTCATAAAGAGGATTACTTTCTTCAGATATGAATTGATCCCTGAGAACTCTTCCAAATCTAAGATTCTGTGGTCTTCATTGCTACTTGATTAATTGCATAGACAGGGATGGAAACTTAGTCCAATAGTGCAGTGTAACACTGCAGTTGATGGCTACCATGTTATGGTAAGGTGCTGATATAGGTATTAGTTCTGTCCCTTACTACCAATGCCATAAGAATTCTACTCAGTTTAACCTACTTACTTCAATTTTAAGCTTAACATTATTCATAAAGTTTCAGAGCTGAAAGTGTGTTTGGAAATTATCTATTCCTTTATTTGCGAGGTAAAACTGTTGGGGATCATGGAACTTGGGCTTGGGCAAGTCATATGACTTAAGGGCAGAGGTGGAACTAGAACCCACATCTCTAGATCCCTGGTCTATTATTTTTTCCAACATACTAAACTGCCTTTGATATATTTAAACAATTAAATGAGAAAGATTCAAGGCAATCAGTCAGATGGTATAATATGGTACTAAAGAAGGATTAATTAGTGTTTATTTTTCCAAATATGTGATTTAATTCATGTAGGAAGCTCCAAGTATAGTAACTCATTTTGGAATTGCTTTGCAATTTATAGCCTTAGATAATTGCTTAGATGTTTAGGGATTAAGTGATTTATTCAGCGTCATAGAACCAATAGGGATCAAAGGTGGAACTTGAACACAGATCTTCCCAACACTGAACCTAGATTTCTTTTATCAGCTACACCTGTGGTATCAAACTGAAATAGAAACAAGGGCCACTAAACTATACATAAGGATCTTTGTGGGCCTCATATTGACTTAAAAACCATAGATGAATAATATCTATGTTTTATTGAATTTTTATTGATTTTGCTAATTATTTTCCAGTTACATTTTGATCTGGTTCATGACCAGCTAGAATTGTGGACCATGTGTTTAATACCTTTTCACTGTAACATACTACCTCTTTCCTAATTTCATAGATCTCTAGAATATCAAACCTGAAGGGAGCTCAGAGACAAGCAGTACTTGAAGCAGGAATCCTATAATATTCAGGACGGTAGGCTAGCCCAGTCTTCGACTCAATTATATAAATATTTATTAAGTATCAACTATATGCCAGACATTGTACTAAGTGCTAGGGATACAAATCAGAAAAAGAAAGATAGTTCCTACACTCAAAAAGTTTACAATCTAGTGGGAAAAGACAACATAAAAAAGGAAGCTGGAAGGAGGGGGATGTCTGTGGGCAGAGGGATATCATAGAGGAGCACATGGAAAACAAACAGTAGCTGGTTAGTTAGTCTATGCCTAAAAACCATAATTATTTTTTGAGAGGTATTTTGGAAATTAATGGTCCAGTTGATGTGGATACAAAGGTGCCCTAAGGGATAATATTAAGGGTTTCTTTTCTAGTAGAAATGATGTGGATACCAGGGTTAAAATAATATTAGGGGCTGCTTTTCCAGTACTTTGTGAAGCCCCTGGTTTATTCTCTAACCTGAAGGTACTCTAAAATATCTTCCCTTATCTTGAAATGCCATAAAACTTCCCCCTTGTCCTGGACCATGGACTTCCTTCTCTCCCTCCATCATGGGAGTCTCCCTTATTTTGTGCCATTCATTTTCCTCATCCTGTCCCTAAATCTCCAATCTCCGTTAGAAACCTTAAAATTACATCATTATCCTACAGGCTGTGTAACTTTCTGTGTCTATGTTGGTCCTTTCCCTATATCAATGCCTTTGTTTAGCTCCTTGCTAAGTCTCAGGCCTGCATGCTTTTGTATCAATAAAGCTCCCATTGACTAAAGAGAAAGTCTAAGTGAATTCTTTCAAAAACTTGAACCAGGTCTCTCAACTTTGACCTCAGCATAGTGGTTAGAGGGAAGTCCTTAGATTCAGGACTACCTGAGTCCAAGTCCTCCCTTTGACGCAAAATGAAAGTTCAACCTCTTGGGGACCAAGGCTCTTGAAGATTGTAATTTGCTGATCTCCATTATCTACACCAATGAAAAAGTATGGGAATCTCTTCACCAGGCTCATTAACTTTTCCCCTTATCAAATAGAAACTTTAACACCTTCAACATTCCCATGGGGAGATAAATAACAGTCTTGTTGTATTTGGACTAGTGTGGAGCAGAACTTTATGAATATCACTTTTTGTTTTGAAAATAAATACATCAAAAATCTGCGATAAACTGTGCACAGTTTAGATGGACAGTAAATGTTTTTCATCAGTTCCTCAGGTAAAAATCTCTATAGAGTAGCTGTGTGATGATATATCCCTTTCTCTATAGAGATTTCAAATTTCAAATCTGCTTCATATCACATTTCCTTGTTCCCTAAACTCGGTCATCAGAACATGCCAAATAAAGTTGATTTGGACATTAAGGATAACTATATCAATAAATAAAAGTGGCCTATATATAGAGCAACATTTTATCCCAGTTTCCCTAAAAGGGTACTGGTTAGCCCCACTGAGATATCATCTTAAGCACCAGGGCATTAATGAAAGACCAGTGGATTGGGATTCAGGAGACCTGCCTTCTAGTCTGAAATCCATGAACTAGTGTGTGACCTTAAAGAAATCCCTCTCTTTCTCTAAGGGGTATAGAGTCCGTTCCCACTTATATCTATGAGTCTATGAAAGGGGCATAGTACAAGTGTTTGGGATAGAGAAGGAATATCAAGATTGAGGAAAGCCATATTGAAAGAGAGGTGCTAGGGAGTCCCATATGCATTCTTCTTAATTCACAATATTGACTTAATGGAGAGGTATCTATTTCTGAATTTCCTGGTTTTGGGTTCCACAGACAATTAGAATGCACATATATTAGAGTATCCTCATCCAGTACAAAATTTCATAGATTTAGAGATGGAAGGTGTCTTCTAGAGGTCATTTGATCCAATCCTCTCATTTTACAAATGAGGAAACTGAGACCCAGAGATGTGAATTGACTTGCCCAAGGTTATATAGTATCAGAACTGTTTGGGATGAAAAACCCCATCCAAAATTTAATCAAGAATACAGAGATTTCTCAGGATAACAACAGGAATTTTATTCTCTTCCCCCTGGAGAAGAGGGTAGTCTTCCTCATGACTGGTGTTGAGGAAGAGACACGTTACAAAAGGCAGAACAAGAATTTATACCCTAATGCAGTCGAACCCCCTGGATGTCCCTTCTCCCATTGGCTGAGAGGCGGGCTCAAGCATTTGCAGGAAAGTCTTCCCCAATGGGAGGCAGACTTACAAAGAACAAGGATATAGGGGATGGCCAATTCAAATAGACCTATCCTCTTTTGGCAAAGCCAAAGTGAAGAAGAGAAGTGCTAAGAACTTAATGCTGATTGGCAACAAGGGAAAGGGGGAAGAGTCCTGAAGCAAGGGAGGGGGAAGGAGAAATTTGCCAGCAAGGTTGGAGGTCAAAAGGCTCCTAAAAGGGCTTGCTGCTGATTGACAGCGCAATGGAGGGGGAAGAGGGAAGTTAACAATCAAAACTGCCTGGGAAGTTTTCACTCCCTGGACAGAAGAACAAGGTCCTCTAATTCCATAGTCAGTATTCTTTACTCCTCAGGAGCTGTCCTCCATTTCACCTTCCCTCTTTTTCCCCTCTCCCAATAAGAGCAATTGCCACAGAGGGCCAATTGATTTGGGGAAGATCTATCTGTTTCTGCTTGTTGTAGAGTGTAAAATCACTTGAAGACAAAAACCTCAATAGGGTTAGACCCAGAAAATTCTAATTAAATGCTAACTCAGATTGCTTTTGGCTATGCAGAGAGATTAAAGGCTGCTTCCTGCTGATAAACAAATCTGCACTCAATACGAGTGTCAGGGAGAGCACTAACTTCCTTTTGCTGTGTGCAATCCTTGATGCTATGCGTTTGTGTGTTGTAACTTCATTAAAGCATAAAGGGTTGATTAGTAACGTTTCAGGTGAACATCTGTGAACTTCTCCCATTTTGCACATTAATGAAAGTACCAAACCTTTTGCGTCTCTGACAAAAATTTAATGCATTTTGCCTGACCCCTCTGTTCCTCTCCACCCCTTACAATATTGCGATTGTTAAAATAAAGTTGGTTTTATTTGGGGCTTGATTTTTAGCTTTTCTTGTTCCTTTGTTGTCTAGAAACAATAAGGAGCTGGCTGTTTTTTAGAAGGGGATGATGAGAGTGGTGTAGTGTCATAGTCTTGTCACTTGAAAGACCCATTTCTTGAGGATTATGGCATCCTTCCCACAGTATCGTCTATTTCATTACAAGACCTCCGTAGTTATCCCCTGGAAGTGGTAGAATATTAAGCTGTTGTTCAAAAACCTCTCGATGCTGGGAATCATAAGCCTGGGATCCCACCATGGAAGCCCCAGCACTAGCTTGCCGCCCCTTCCTCCCCTGCACTCTCCTGGGCACTCCCAAACCCAACTCACAATTTACTGCAGTGCCCGCTCGTTAGGGGGAGGAGAGTGGCCTCTCACTGCCTGACCAGAAGTAGGGGAACTCTGGGCAAGAGGGACAGAAAGATCTTGGAAACTCAGGGCAGCCAGACTCAACGCAAAGATCTCTGGGTACTTCCAGGACCAAGGAGTGTCCCGAGTGATCAAAGTCCAGTGGCAAGACAAAATTCAAGATGACTGGCTAAGGCCTGGTGATGTGCTGGATGACCTTGGCATCTTCAATGTCTAATCAAGCATTAGGCACTCCACAGCACCTGCTTCAACTGCCTTCATGACTATTGAACAAATTGTTCTCATCCACCTATTTTGAGGGAAGAAGGCTTTATAAGCTCCGAGTAGACATCCTTCTACCTCACCAATGGGTTTGTGGCTTATTAGTGCCATTCCATCTGGTTTAGTTCATCTGTTGCAATGGTTTCACTGACATGTGGCCACTTTACATGCTATAAAGACCTGCTGGAATTTATTAACATTAATAATGCACAGAATTGTGCATTAGGAAAACCACTTTGGTGTCTGCTTAGAGGAAGGATTGGAATAAAGAGAGACTTGAGTCAGGAAGATCAACTACAAAGAGATGGTAAGGGCCTACACTAAAGCTGTGGGTTGGGAATAGAGAAAAAGTACATGTAAATGATGTTATAGAAGTAGAAATGACAAGAGTTGACAACTGATTGTACATGTGGGATGAATGAGAGTAAGGAATGAAGAATGATCCTGTTGATCTGCCTTAGTAAAGTTTGCTCACCCAAGAGATCTCTACGCTAAGGACATCACAGATCCAGTCCCTGTCCCTGTCCCTGTCCCCCGACTCTAATGAGAGCAAACAGATGAGTCTTCCCTTCCCCCCTGATCTTCAGAAGAGATGGCTCACTTCAATTGACCTAAAGTCTCATAGATTATAGGATACTGACCTCTTTCATTATACAAGCAAGAGAAGTGATAGCAGCAGATAAACTTTGCTGGTGTGGCAAAGCTTTGTGACAGCATTAGACATTTAAATTATGAAAAGTAAAAGGCCCCGAGGAGGTTAACTGAAGACATTATAAAAAGGAACTGGGAGGCCAAGGAAATGTATAATGATAGAAAGTACCTTCAACCCAGAGTGAGATGAAATGGGTTCTAGTCCAGACTCTGTTACTTGCCAGCTAACTCTGTGTCCTTAGTAAATCTCATGATCTCTCGAAGCTTCAGTTTTCTTATATTTACAATGGAGAATCTGTAGTATTGTATAGGGTTCTTCTGATGATCAGTTGAGGATAATTGGGGCAGTTAGGTGACACAGTTGATACAGTGCCTATAGTCAGGAAGACCTGAGTTCAAATTTGTATTCAGACACTTACTAGCTGTGTGACTCTACACAAGTTATTTAACCCTTTTGGTCTCAGATTCCTCATCTATAAAATGAGCTGAAGATGGAAATGGCAAACCACTCCATACCTTTGCCAAGAAAATCCTAAATGGGGTCAAGAAGAGTTAGATACAACTGAAAAATGATTCACCAACAGTAAAAACAGGTTTGTATGCTATATAATTGTAGAGCACTGTATTTTAAATATATATTTTTTTACCTGAGCAATGGAAACAAAATAGCAGATATAACTATGAGCTGATAACAGATCCATTATTTTACAAAGTGCAATGAACATGATATGTTTTACCTCTTATGGATATATCCTAAATGACAAGATTAAGTTAGATTTCCAATATAACAATTATTATGAGGGGCAAAGGGAAAACCCTCTAAGTACTTGCTTGATGATGTCGAGAAAATATTGGACTGTGAATTGAAGTCTTGGGTTCCAAGACTAGTTTTGCAGTCCCCAGTTTATGGAGATAATCATACTTACACTGCACACTTTATAATGCTGTTGGGAAAGAAGTGCTTTGTAAACTATGGAACATTATAAAAAAACAAAACAAAATAAAACAAAACAAAAAAACCCTCTTGATTCTGCTAGGGGTTTTGTGCCCTTTCCTCTTGAGAGCAGATTATTTGAGGATGGAGAATAAAAGATTATTTGGGAACCTGGGCACTTCCTGAGCAGAATAGATTTGGGTACAGCTCCACATTAAAGGCCTATAGACAGTCAGAGCCAGAACCAAGACACTGAGACCATGAGACTGAGATGAGAGATGGCCACAAAGATGAAGAAGACGTATGAGAGGGAGGAGAGAATTTGGCAAATGAAAAGGATTATCTATAATTTTGCACACACTTGGTTCTGATTAGACATACCCCTATTTGGTCTCCAAGGCTTTTCTACAATTATTCTATGGCTATCACTCTAGAATAAGAGTTCTTAACATTTGTTATTTGTCTTGGACCTTGATCCATTCTAAGAATAGTTGTTTAAAAAAATTCGTAATTGAAGAAAATACTAAATTTTAATTACAGGATACTGAAAATAAAGATGTGGTTTTATTTTTATTCAAGAATAGTCCCACCTTGTTCTAGGACAACTGAACAAATATAAAATCTTCTCCATGCCTTATATGGGTGCACTTAGACTCATAGAGTTTTTGAACTAGAAAAAAAGACACTAGAGATCATTTAGTCCAACCTCTTTATTTTACAGAACAGGAAACTGAGGCCTGGAAATGGAACTACCTTATCCAAAGGCACTGAACTATTCACAAGGCTAGTCATAGAACATAGGCATGCTTTCTACCAAATCAGTGCCCTTTCTATAATACAACTTGACCTCACTTTGCCAGGCCTTTATTCTCATAACAAATCCAAATATATGTTAACTAAGGTTATATATAGACTATATATATAATATATATAGGTTTTATATATATATGTGTATATATATATGTATATATACATTAATACATGTATAACTTATTTATTTTAGCCCTGATCTGTGATTGCATTGGTAAGGAATTCTCTTTGTGGAAGTTCCTTTCATCTAATAGAGTTCAGCAACTTCTGTGAAATTTATAATCTTAGTGGGATGGGAGGTAAAGTTTATAAAGTTTATGCCTATGGTCACATAGCTAGTATGTGTCAGAAACAGAGTTTGAACCTAGGTCTTCCTGACACCAAGAGTCTAGATTTCTATCTATTATGCCAATGTTATTTTTTAAATATTAATTTTAAAATTAATTTTTAGTTTTCAATATTTACTTCTATAGGATTTTGAGTTCCAAATTTTCTCCCCTCCTTTCACCTCCCCTCACCCCAAGATGGTATGCAATCTGATATAGGCTCTACATATACATTCATATTAAAAATATTTTTACGTTAGTCATGTTGTAAAGAAGAATTAGAACCAATGGGAGGAACTATGAGAAAGAAGAAACACAAAAAAAAGAGAGCAAATAGTATGCTTCAATCTGCATTCAGACTCCATGGTTATTTTTCTGGATGTGGATAGCATTTTCCATCAAGAGTCTTTTGGAGTTGTCTTAGATCTTTGTATTGCTGAGAAGAGCTATTTCTATCAAAGTTAGTTATTGTACAGTGTTACTGTTACTATGTACAAGTTCTCCTTGTTCTACTCACTTCACTCAACATTATTTCATGTAAGTCTTTCTAGGTTTTTAGAAATCCACCTCCTTATCATTTTTTATAGAAAAATAATATTCCATTACATTCATATACCACAACTTATTTAGCCATTCCCTAATTAATGGGCATACCCTCAATTTCCAATTCTTGGCTTTTTGAACATGTGGTTCCTTTTTCCATTTCATGTTATTTCTCTATTGTGCTCAAATATTCAAATTGATCTCGAATTTCACCAATGAGGATGTTCAACAATGAAAACTACAACCTAGTTTTGTCTATCTATCTATCTAACTATCTATCTATCATCTATCTATCTACTATCTATATGCCTTTCTGTCTGTCTGTCTATATGTTTAAACCAGTTAGTGTAATTCATCTTTGAGGAATATACTATTATTCATCCTCAAGTTTTAAGTCATGGTCCAAAAATCCCAATTCTGTTCTTTGATGTCATAAATATAACTAGCTAGTCACTCCCCAAATATGCCTTTCTCTTCCAAAGCTTCTATCTTTAACCAACCTCAGTGATCATATTGCTACCTGAGGCCCTAAAGTTTTCTTACCTAATACTTTTTTTTGCTTTTTTGTTTCTCCTGATAGTAGCAATTGTCCCCATGAGCATCACCAGAAAAATCGATAATGATCATCAGGTTTGAAAAGTCTTGAAAGACTCTCCATTCCACCCCTGGCTAGTGTCCTTCAATATGATGCTTTCTTCATTATCACTGTAATGATCCACTCTGACTGACTTAATTACCACTCTGATCCACTCTGACTGACTTTATTCTTGAGAAATCTATGGATCTATATCATCGTTTTGTGCTAGCAACTGTTTCTCTCTCCATGAATATAACTTTCCTTACTACAGGAAGATCGCCATGCCTATTACAAGGACTGCCTTAACCTTGTAGCTAGTATCAACTCACTGGTCATTTGGTAGCCCCAGACTTTTGGATGTGTGTTCCAACTGCCCAATGGTCTGTTCCCTACTTTGTCACAAAGGGACTTTCAAAGTTTCTGGACCCGAGGTCTTGAAAACTAGGTGCTTACATCCTTGGCATACAGGTAAACAAATCCCCAGGTGCATACAAGGTAGTTTTTTAAAGCAAAAGAAAAAAAAAACCCGAAAAGGCAATGAAATATTTATTAGATCTCTTCAATCATAAAGTTAGAATATCTTAGAACAGGCAAAATTATAATTACTTCAGATTTGAAGGAGATATGGGTAACATTTTTGATGGTCTTGATTTCTATTCTCTTTGGCACACTCATCTATTTTGGTTCTGTGAAGCCATCAATTCTGAATGAGTGATGAGGAACCTCAGGAGTGAAAGAGATATGCAAATGTATAGGGTGCCTGGATGGGAATTTGAATTACATTGACATTCTTTTGCCAAGATGATAATGAACAGCTGAACCATGATTTGGTTGACAATTAAGATATTGGGGAGTGGTTTCTGCATCTCATTCAACTGGAAGGTTTTTACCTAAACTACTGATTTTATAACTGCAATGTGCCAGACAAATACCTACCTACTTTACCTACCAAAAAAAAAAAAAAAAAAAAAGAAAAAGAAAAAGAAAAGAATTTGCATGATAATTTTGTTGTATGATTTGAAGGAACAGTAAGTTGTGCATTATAGATGTGCAGTTTCATATGCAATTATTTTTATTATACTATGTTATGGAAATGCTTGTTTTATTCCATAAATTAAACATAAAATAAAATTAAAATATATACCTGACGTTCTAGGCCCTGTACAATCTTCTTTTTCAGACATATCCTCTACTACTTGCCTATACTCCAGATTATTCGCCCAATCCATTACATACTTTCTTACCGTTTTTGTTTTTGCTCATGGCATTCTCTGTACTGTAGTATCTTCATTTGGTCCCCTCCCCACCCTTACTGTCCAGTCCTCCTCGTTGATATTGAGATACAACTTGCTACATGATGCTCTCTTTCTCTGAACTCTTGTTAACACTTTATAATATCCTTTCCAGGTGGTGATGATGGTAGTGGGATGGAACAGTGATTTCGCTGGTGTAGGGACTGTTGTTTGTCCCTCATTTTCAAAGATATCATGAGGGTAATTTCTTGACTTGCACATGGATTGGATTTAAGTGAGGCAAAGTTGCAAAAAGTGGTCAGCCTCACTATCTCTTCCAGAGTCATTGAAGTCTCATGGCAAGACAAAAGTCAGACTGACTGGTGATGGCCTGGGTGGATGACTTTGCTGTATTGGATGTCTAACGAGGCTCTAAGCTCTCCACAGCACCTGCTTTAGCAATCTTCATGACTGTTGGAACAAATTTTTCTCATTTGCTCATTTCCTTGGAGTAGACATGTTTGGGATAGACCTCCCCTTAACTCACTGATGGGACTGGGTCTGTTGGTTACTCTCAATCTGGAACTACTAGAAGGAAACTACCAGAGAACAGTGAGGAGACTCCTTTTAATCCATATTAGCATTGATTCTACAAGTTACAGTGTTAGAGAACTGGCTAGAGCACTGAAAGGTTAAATGCAGAGGGTCACATAGTTTAATGTACTTTTATAGGATAATGTAATCATAGGAAAATACATTTAAAACTGAAAGAAACCCTGGATATATCATTTACTACAGGTCTCTAATTTTACAGATGAAGAAGAGTCTCAGAAAGGTTAACTAACTTACCTAAGGTTGCAGTGGTAATAAATAACAGAGCAGGATTCAAATCCAGATCCTCAAGTTCCACTTTCCACTGTATTATAGTGCCTCAAGCTATTTTGCATTATAATTATTTCACACAATCCCAAATTTTGAAAATTGGAAGGGAGCATGTAGAACATCTCTTGGTCTTGAACCTGATAAAAATAACATCTTAGATGTCTCATTTGAAATGTCATTTGTTACTTTCTTAAAGACTTGAAGGATGAGGGAAGGAACTACTTCCCTCCTAAAGCAGATTATTGTGTTTTTGGATAACTAATTATTAGGAAGTTTTTCCTTACATCAAGCCTGACATGAATCTACCTCTTTGCAAATTTCATTTTACACATATTTCTTATCTCAGATATTAGATTTAAGTTATTTGAGAGCAAGAAAATGCATAATTTATCTTTATAGCTTCCTCAGCCCTAGCACAATGCTTTGCACATAGAAGATGTTCGATCAATGTTTCATTGGGTTGCCTACAAAGAAATCCTCCCACAATGCTTCACCATGTTATGTGGAGGTGACCGTAGGCAACTGAATCCTATGCCGGCAAAGTTCAGTTTCTGTCAAGATTTACTAGGTTGGAAAGACTTATAGCAAAATCTCTAGGGCAGAATATGTCTGTTATCCTTGGATCAGTCTAACAAGGAGAGGCATGTAGTCCAAGATTAAAGAGGTGATAGTTCCACTGCTCTCTATTCTGATCAGGCAATATCTAGAGTATTACATTCAGTTCTGGATAAGTCATTTTAGGAAGACATTCTTAAACTGGACAGCATGCTGAGGAGAGCTCCCAGGATGATGAAGGACTATCATGCTAATGAGGATCAATTGAATACAGTGGAGAACGTAAGACAGAATGGGGAAGATAAGTATCTTCAAGTAGTTGATCAGCCTTCATGTTGAAGAGGGATGACACTTATTCTGTTAGATTCCATAGGGCAAAATTTTGAGCAGTGAATGGAAATTACAGGGGCAGATTTCAGCCTAGTGTATGGGGGAAATAAAACAACAATTTCTTAATATTTAGAACTGTCCCAAAATGGAATTGGCTGCCTCCAAAGATAAAGGATTTCCCTGCACTGGAGGTTTGTGAGCAGGGCTGGATGACCATATGTGATGCATGTTCCAGAGAAGATTCTTGTTGTGGGACCTTTTTTATTACTTTTAGATTATGAAATACAGAACAGGAATGCATATCAGAGGTAGGCTGGCCACTAGGAGATGAACCCAGGGCCATTATGATTCATAATGCAAATAAAAATGAAACATTGTTCTGCATAACTCCTTTCAGCTTCTGCAGTACCACTAACAGAATGGTGGAAATAGAAAGGCAGAAAATTCTAAGAATAACACAGTTTTTATACCATCTATAAGTGTTCATTTAATTGTCAGTTATCTGGAATAGGGGGTAATTGGATGGTGAAGTGAATAGACCACAGGCTTAGAGTCAGAAAGACTCATCTTTCTTAATTCAAATCTAGCCTCAGACATTTACTAGCTTTGTGACTCTGGACTAATCACTTAATCCTGTTTGCCTTAGTTTCCTCATCTGTAAAAAGAGTTGAAGAAGGAAATGGGAAATTACTCCAGTATCTTTGCCAAGAAAATCCCAAATGGTTTCACAAAGAGCAGGACATGACTGAAAAACAACTGAACAATGATCTGGGATATCTTGATACAATGACCAATGAATTAATCCCTTGCTGAAGGAATTGAACCACGTCAACATTCATATTTTCAATATAATTTAAGACAAAAGACATAAAACAATTTGAATTAAATGGAAGGATGGCTTATAGAAGCTCCTTAGAGAAGGAAATAAAGCAATTAATGAAGTTTGTTTTATTATGCCTCTCAAAGAACAAAGAAACACTGATTTCACCTGTTAGTCATAAGGCCTTTCAGTGCTTATGATGAATAATAGTAATTGGACCCTCATGAAACAACTGTTAAAGTATAAAAGAAAAAGTAGAGAAATTCTATAAATCAACTAATCAGCAAGTATTTTTTAAAGCACTTGTTACATACAAGGACTGTGCTATGCTATGTGTATACAAAGTAAAAAATGAAATAATTCTTGCCCTCAAGGAATTCACATTGCACAAGGTAGGAAGTCCCTGTCCCCAAGGTATAAACTTACATTTCTACATCATGCAATTATAGCTCAAGATTAGGAAATGAAAGAGAGCAATGGTACATAGACCAGTGCTGTGAACATGAAATAGGAACAGGGGCTACTAAAACATACCCAAGAAACCCTATTATTGACTTAGAAAAAATGCCTTTTATCAGTATCTATATTTCATTGTATTATTATTATTTTATTAAATAGTTCTCAATTACATTTTAATCTGATTTGGGCAACCCTCAAGAACGCTGTGGGTGCTGGGCCATGTGTTTGTCACCTCTATTGTAGACTACTTAGAAGCCTCACACTTCCATGTTATCTCACATTTCTGTATCATTAACACTTCCTCCAAAAATATCATAAAACATTTGTACCAGTGGGGCCAGAGCCAAGCTGGCGGAGTAGAAACAGGCTTCCACCTCCTCCAATAATATAAAAAATGACTCTAAACAAACTTTAGAGCTACAGAATCCATAAAGTGACACAGAGAAACAAACCTTCCACTGAAGGAAGCCTGGCAGGCTGCCAGGAAGGGACAATCACAGCACACAGGATGCTGAGCACAGCCAGCCCCAAACAGCAGCAGGGCTGGAGAAGACTTCACAAGAGTAAATCACCAGCAGCGGTAGCAGTTTCCAGATTTCTCAATCCACAAAAGTCAAAGACAAAGTAAAAGGTCAGTGTGAACTTTGTTCAAATAGTGGGAGCATGGTCTTGCTGCTAGCCCCGGAGCAAGAAGTGGCAGAGGAACAGTGGCTGCAGCTGCTGCCGAGTGACTGCTTCTGTAGCTTCTGGCATGCAGATTGTAGGGAGACCAAGCAACAATTCAGAGTTTAATGCTCTTGCTTTGACCTGCTTAGATGTGGGTCACAGTCTTGGGTGGTGGTCCTGTGGTGTGTGACCAGTGAGTCAGAGAGTGTAGGGGCTGTAGAGAGGATGACCATCTAATAGCTCTGGCAGCTGCAAAAACCCCAGCGATTTGGGACATAGCTCTGCATTTTGGAAGCAGAGTTCTACTGTGGCAAAGAGCTCAAAAGTCAAGTAAATTGGCTGCCAGTATGAGCAAGCAACAGAGGCACGGATGATAGAATCCTTTTTTGGGGAAAAAAGGGATCAAGGCATGGAGCAGGATGAAGACAGTGGTCAGAACACCTGCATCAAAAGCCTCTAAGAAAAATATGAATTGGTTACAGGCCATGAAGGAGCTCAAGAAGGATTTTGAAAATCAAGTAAGAGAAGTGGAGGAAAAATTGGGAAAAGAAATGAGAATGATGCAAGAAAATCATGAAAAGTAAGTCAATAGCCTGCCAAAGGAGACCCAAAAAATACTGAAGAAACTAACACCTTAAAAAATAGACTAATTCATATGGCAAAAGAGGCCCAAAAAAGCAATGAGGAGAAGAATGCTTTAAAAAGTGGAATTTCCTAGATGGAAAAGGAATTTCAACAACTCACTAAAGAAAATAACTCCTTCAAAATTAGATTGGAACAATTGGAAGCTAATGATTTTAGGAGAAATCAAGATACGATAAAACAGATCCAAACAAATGAAAAAATAGAAGGTAGTATGAAATATCTCATTGGAAAAACTACTGGCCTGGAAAATAGATCCAGGAGAGATAATTTAAAAATTATTGGACTACCTGAAAGCCGTGATCAAAAAAAGAACCTAGAAAGTATCCTTCAAGAAATTCTCAAGGAAAATTGCCCTAATATTCTAGAAGCAGAGGGCAAAATAGAAATGGAAAGAATTCACCAATTGCCTCTTGAAAAAGATCCCTAAAAGAAAACTCCTAGGAATATCATAGCCAAATTCCAGAGTTCCCAGGTCAAGGAGAAAAATATTATAAGCAGTCATGAAGAAACAATTGGAGTATTTTGGAAACACAATCAGGATAACACAAAATGTAGCAGCTTCTACATTAAGGGATGAAAGGGCTTGGAATATGATATTCTGGAGGTCAAAGGAGCTAGGACTAAAACAAAGAATCACCTAACCAGCAAAACTGAGTATAATGCTATAGAGGAAAATATGATCTTTCAGTGAAATAGGGGACTTTCAAGCATGCTTGATGAAAAAATCTGAGCTGAACAAAAAATTTGACTTTCAAATACAAGAAGCAAGAAGCATGAGATGGTAAACAGGAAAAAAGAAATTGTAAGGAGCTTATTTAAGTTGAAGTATTTACATTCCTACATGGAAAAATGATAATTGTAACTCATAAGACTTCTCAGTATGAGGATAGTTGAAGGGAATATTTATGTATGTATGAATTCATACATATAAATATATGTAAATACATACATACTGTAAATACATACATACTGTAAATACATACATACATATAAATATATATAAATATATATGTATAGGAGGATGTATTTGTATATAAATATATATGTGAGTGTAGGCATTTGTATGTTCATGTATACATAGACAAAGGGCACAGGATGAGTTGACTATG
>CM053585.1:147414040-147427742 GCA_028646515.1 Pseudochirops corinnae
TAGGGTAAATTATCTCATATAAAAAGAGGCAAGAGAAAACTGTTACAATGGAGGAGAAGAGCAGGAAGGTAAAAGGGAATGGGACAATCTGATTCTCATTGAATTTGGCCTAAGGAGGGAATAACATACACACTCAATTGGTTATCTTACCCTATAGGAAAATAAGGGGTTAGGGGATAAGAGGGGGGAGGATAGAAGGGAGGGCAGATTGGGGAAGAGGGTAGTTAGAAGTAAACATTTTTGCAAAGGGATAGGGTCAGTGGAGAAAATAGAACAAGTGGAGGGTGGGATATGATGGAGGGAAATAGAGTTAGTCTTTTACAATATAACTGCTATGGAAATGATTTGGGTAACTACACATGTACAATATATATTGAATTACTTATCTTCCCAGTGGGGGTGGGCGAGGAGGAAGGAAGGAAAAAAAAATCTGGAACTCAAAGTTTTAAAACAAATATTTAAAACTGTCTTTTTTTCATGCAACTGGGAAATAAGACACACAGGTACTGGGGTATAGAAACCCATCTTGCCCTACTAGACAGTTAGGGGCGTGAAGGGGGAGGATACAAGAGATAACAGATTGGGGGAAGGAGTATTCAGTAGTCTTGCTACTTTGGGGTGGGGGTAGGGAAAGAGGGGGAGAGAAAAAATTGTAACTCAAAATCTTGTGGAAATGAATGTTAAAAACTAAAAATACATAAATTAACAACAACAACAACAACAACAACAACACTTGTACCAACGCTCTCTGAGATCCAGGGAGTAAAGGGACTTGCCCATATTCACACAGATAGTAAGAATCAGAAGCTGAATTTATACCCAAGTTCACTGACTCCATTTCTAGCTCTTTTCCCACTGTATCATCTTGCCTCCTTGAGAGTTGGAAGGTGCTGTATCTGGGCTGATGTTTTAGCTTTTTCCTTAGTCATCCTCTTTCCTACATTATTTTTAATTTTATAAATCACCTAAATTTTTGTCAATAAATGAAACTAAATCTGAAGACATCTTATTCTTTTAGTGTCAGTTAGTTGGTGTATAGTTTCTTGATTTCATCCATGTCATTATCTGGCTAAACCCCTGTTAAGAAGCTTGTGAACCAGTGAAACATTTGGCCCTTGTGCTCAGGATGCACATAATGTTAAGGCTTCACTGGCCCAGTTACTGAATATCTCCTCTTGCCCACCCAACAGGTGCTTTTATGCTATGGCTGGTGAGAGTTAAGTTTCTTGGCTATCTGCCCTTCATTCCTTATTAGCCAATTGATACAATACCTTTATATCAGTCGTCCGGACTGTCTCACTGTCTCGTCTCACTGGCAAAGGGCAGTCTGTCTCCTATTAATGCCACATCTACTCTTTGTTTAAAAGTTGTAGATAAGTTTGAGTTCTGAGTAACTCTTGGCCTTTGATTGGAATATCCATCCTACTGTCCATCTGTGTGCTGCTTATAGAAGTATGGGCAATGGAGGCACACCCATATCATTCTGCATTGGTGCCTGTGCTACTTTGAGGGTATCAATGAAAACATTTTGAACTGCTATATCTGTGTGGCATGGTTTCTCTTCAGCTGACACACACTTCTCATTTGGTTAGGCAACACCTCTCCCAATTTAGCTAGGCTGATCCTCAAAGATTTCTAAGCTTCGCAAAACCAGACAAAGATGGAGGTTTCATAGTATAGTTAAGCATAGGGCAGAAGGTCATTTCTATACCATGAAGAAACATAACAGGAGGACTTGAAGGGAAGTGTTCTCTAGGAAGATATTTAAACTGCTTTAAAAATGTTTGCTGACTGAATGACTGTTGAGATAGATGGTATTGCCCTATTGAGAGTAGGCATTATTTCTGAGTTTGTTTTTTTCAGGTAGATTTATCCAGAGTCATTCATATTCTTTGTGAACAACTTCACATGAGATAGCAAGCAAATATTATGGATGCTTGTGTCAAAGAAACTTGAGAATAGGAATACTGAATCCTTGCCTTTGTCCTTACTCATACTACTCTCTGACCATTGAGCCAATTAGTCACAGAGATTGACATTTATATATGCATACATAAATATACAATTTTATATGCAAATGTTCAATTCAATAATCAGTAGAGAAGAAAATTGTCTAACCTGTACTTTGTTTGAGCAATGCAAATACCAAGCTTTCTAAATGCTATTAAATGTCTTTTGCTAAGTGCCTAGGAGTAAGTAGTTTGGCTTTCATACTCTGGTCTCTTCAGGCAACATTAAATGCCTGTAGTTTCATTGATTAAGTAGTGGAGAGATACTAAAGTCTATGGTTAGTAGACCTTAAAAATGCATCGGTTAAGAGGTGAAAAATAGTAAATATACTCATGCCAGTAATTTCATAATTTTCAGAGTTTCTGACATATCTATTCTGTATTTGGGTTCTGTTCCTAACCTTTTATTCTCTTTTTAAGGCTTTAAATGCAGCAGTTGGGAAGCTAAGCAACTCAGAGGAAACGGAAATTAAAATAGATTTATAACAGGAGTTGCTGACAGTTTGAAGTTTGATAGTCTATGAAAACTTGAAAATTTCTCTCTTTTTATTTGGCCCCAGAGCATAAATTATTGATTGAGCTGACAAACTCAAACTGATGTAGTATAAGAGCATTTCATCAATAATATCTCTTTTGCTTATCCAGTAAGTAACCTTGGTGTTCAATAGAGAGGGAAGAAAAAAATCACTAGGTGAAAACAACTTCTTTTCCAACTGCAGAGATTGAAAGGGCTATTAATTGAGTTATAATTCAACAAGGGACTAATTGGGACAACTTTAACAAGAAAATAATGAACCTTTCAGACAAAGTATTTAATGGTTTCAAATAAATAACATCATACTATTTGGCAATGGAAGGGACCTTGGAGAATGTCTGGTTCAATTCCCTTCAGTTTGTGAATGAGGAAACTGAGGCTTCAAGATCATAAAAGAAACTAATATCAGAGCCTGCATTCTAAGTGAGGTACTCTTAAACACTTGATTGGATATGACTCTATGAGTCCAAGTTGCTTGCCAACTCTGGTGGTGTAAACATTAATTGGGACAAACATTGATTTTGAGAGGTTTTTATTTTGTAATAACAATAGGCATATATAATGCTAATAACCCTATGGGTATTTAGAATGTTTGAACTTGACCAATTGAAACTGGAAAAAGTTGGGTAAAATACCATTACTTAACTTTCTATCAGGTGACTGTCAAATTTCATGTAATGCTCATTTTTCATTGCTTTTTTCTTATTTCACTAATTCTGTGGATTTTAATGTAGCACAAGCTCTGGAATCACTACCCCTCACCCATCTTGCAGGAACAGAGTGGGTCCCCTAAACAAGGTTGGCTACTTATCCACTTGGGCAATAGAAGTCATTGAGGGTTTAGAGTATTGTTCTTTTAGTTCTTTAGCCCAGGAACTCATACCCACATCCTCTGGTTATGTATATTCCTTCTAATTGCCTTAATAGAAATAAAACTCTCAAGAGTTGCAACTATCATCTTCCCATGTAGAGATGTAAACAGTTTGACATTAAATAGCATTTTTTTCTTCCCTATTTACCTTTTTATGCTTCTCTTGAATCTTGCATTTGAAGATGAATTTTCTGTTGAACTCTGATCTTTTCAAAAGGAAAGTTTAAAAGTTCCCTGTTTCATTGAATGTCCATCTTAGTTGTAATTCAAGTTCCTTTGCCTTCTGGAATATCATATTCCAGGGACTCTGATTCTATAATGAAGAAGCTACTAAGTCCTGTGTAATCTTGACAGTAGTTTCATGATATTTGAATTGTTTCTTTCTGACTGCTTGTAGCATTTTCTCCTTGACTTGATAATTTTGGAATTTGGCTACAATACTCATGGAAATTTTCATTTTGAGATCTCTTTCAGGAGGTGATTGGTGAAGTCTTTCAATGACTATTTTACCCTGTAGCTCTAGGATATCAAGTTTTCTTTGATAATTTCTTGAAAGGTGCTGTCAAGACTCTTTTTTTATCATTGCTTTCAGGTAGTTCAATAATTCTTAAATTATCTCTCCTGGATCTATTTTCTATGTCAGTTTTTCCAATGAAGTATTTTACATTTTCTTTTATTTTTCTATTCTTTTGATTTTGTTTGAGTGATTTTTGATGTCTGCTAGAGTCATTAGCTACCATTTGCTCAGTTCTAATTTTTAAGGAATTATTTTCTTTAGTTAGCTTTTATACCTCCATTGGGCCAATTCTACTTTTTTAAGGAGTCATTTTCTTTTGAAAACAATTTATTTATTTGCTTTTTAGTTTTCAGCATTCACTCCTATAAGATTTTGAGTTCTAAATTTTCTCTCTTCTTCTACTTCCGCTTCCCAAGATATCATGTAATCTGATAGAGGCTATACATGTGCAATCATATTAAACATATTTCCGTTTTGGTCATGTAGTAAAGAAGAATTAGAACCAAAGGTGAAAACCATGAGAAAGAAGAAGCAAACAAAAAAGAGATTATAAATAGTATGCTTTGGTCTGCACTCAGACTCCATAAATCTTTCTTTGAATAGGGACAGCATTTTCTATCATGAGTCTTTTGGAATTGTCTTGGATTCTTGTATTGCTGAGAAGAGTTAAATCTATCGAAGTTGATCATTGCACAATGTCGTTACTATGTTCAATGTTCTTCTGGTTCTACTCACTTCACTCAGCATCAGTTCATGGTGAGCCTTTTCAGGTTTTCTGAAATCCATCTTCTTGTCATTTCTTATAGAACAATATATATGCATTTATATACTACAACTTGTTCAGCCATTCCCCAATTGATGGGCATTCCCTCAATTTCTAATTCTTGACCACCACAAAAAAAGCTGCTATAAATATTTTTGTATATGTAAGAAGGAGTCTTTTTTTCTTCAGTGGATTTTTTGACTTATTGTATTATTTAAGGAATTGTTAGAGGATTCTGGGAAGATGGGGGAGTGGGTCAGAAAATTCCAAGCTCTCAAGATCTTCCCCCACAAAAGAGTTAAAATAGTATTTTATGGCAAACAAAGTATGGGTGGAGATAAATAAGAACAGGGCCATAATCAGGGTCCTTGGGGACAATTTGGGAAGTTCTGAAGAAAAATTCTAGGACAAGGTTTGGTCCCTATGAAAAGGAAACACCTGCAGGCTAGGTTCCTTTTATCAGCAAGTAGCTAGCCTCTTAAACCACAAGAGGCAAACCTTGGGATTAGTTGGTTTGAGATGCTGCCTCGGCCCCAGCCAGCAGAACTTTTATCCCTGGTATAGTGAGGAGACTTAAGTGCTTGAGCCTGGGAAGATTGAGGTAGCCCCTGCTGACCAGGAACACCAGCCCCAGCTGTGCTGCCAAGAGTGGCAGGGGCAAGAAGGAACCAGCACATGCCCAGTGAGTGCAGAAGCAGTGGGGCAGAAAGCTCCTGGCTTTGGGCACTTACAGGACCTGGCTGGAGGTTTTGATTTCCTTTCAGACTAAAGGGAAGAACTAAAGATCTGGGGTAAGAGGCACCATTCCCCATACCCCAGGGTTAGAAATGACTACAAATAACCATGCTATTACCACAATAAAAAAATGCACAGGCAAAGGAAAAAGAATCCAAGTATAGAAACTTATTATGGGAATAGAGATGACTGGGTTTCATCTTCAGAAGAGGAAATTTAAGTAAAGAAATCCCCAAAGAGTAACATTAAATGGTCACCTGCCCAAAAAGAATTTATAGAAAACCTTAAAAAAGACTTTAAAAATCAAATGACAGAGGTAGAGGAAAAACTAAAACAGAAAATAAGAATAATCCAAGAAAAACAGGAAGGGTATGAAAGGAAAGTCAACCAATTAGAAAAGAAGATCCAAAATCTTAAGGAAGAAAATGACACCTTGAAACTTAGAATTGGGCAAAAGGAAGCTAATGAAATTATAAGAGATCAGGAAGTGATTCAACAAAATATGAATGAGGAAAAAATAGAAGAGAAAGTGAAACATCTTATAAGAAAAACAACAGATTTGGAGAATAGATAAAGAAGAGAAAATATAAAAATAATTGGACTAACTGAAAGTTATGATTAAAAAAAAGGATCTTGATACTATAATACAAGAAATTATTAAAGAAAATTGTCCTGAAGCATTAGAACAAGAGGGCAAAGTAGAAATAGAAAAAAAAAAATCCATTGATCACCGCTTAAAAGAGATTCTATGAGGAAAGCTCAGAGGAATATCATAGCCAAATTCTGAAGTCCCCAGCTCAAGGAAAAAATTATTAAAAGTATCAAGATTAAAACAATTTAAATATGATGGTGCCACATTTAGAATTACACAAGACCTAGCAGCAGAAACATTAAAGGTCCACAGGTGTTGGAACACAACATACCAAAGAGCAAAAGAACTGGGGCTCCAGCCAAAAATATCATACTCTGCAAAGCTGACTATTATCTTGAACAAAAAAATGGACATTTGATAAACTTTCAGAGTTTCAAGATTTTGTAAAAAAAGAAAACCCTGAACTTATTAGACGATTCAGCATACAAGAAACAATATAAATATAAGGTACACAACAAAGACTGATTATAAGGATCCATAAGGACAGACCATTTATTTTTTATGTATGTAAAATTTATGTCTAAGATTATTATTAATAATTGGTTAGTTCATAAGAAAGATTGAGGAGAACCTGGGCATGATAGGAATTTAAAAAGTGAAACCATTTAGGAACAGTTAAAATGGGTAATTATTTTATACAGATGAGGTGCAAGAGAAATAATTGATACATAGAAATTAGATGGGGGAGGAGGGCTGATAATTCTGATAAACTACTTGCACTGGCAATGGGTCTAAGTCTTAGACTCCAAAAGGAAACAATATTAATATATTTAGAAGAGTATAGAAGTCTTCTAAATTTAGAAGAAATAAAATGGGGCATAGGGAGGGGGGAGGACAGGGGAGGGATATTTAGAGGGGAGAGTGAGAGAATAGGTAAATAGGGGTATAGTAGGATGTTTAGATTTATGGGAACAAGAGGATAGGGGAGGGATTGTTAGATAGGGGTAGGCAAATCATAGGAGGATGAGGTAGTGGGTAAAAATAAAGGGGAGGAGGCAGGAGGGAGAGGAAGTAGGAGATATGCATATGCTTAAAAACAAAGATGAGAAGTAGAATAGGTTTGGGAATGTATACGTCTCTATATATGTATGTATATACATATATGTGTATGTATATCTCTATAGCTATGGAGAAGCATATTTAAGCCTTATTGTGGCCTTTTGCGGGGGGAGTTAGGGAGAGGGGAAAAAAAGAAAAGTATAAAAGTGCACAGCAGAGAACAAAAGAAAACTCACAAGGAAGCAAAGAAAAGATGGACAATCCTCAATACAAGGAGTATTATTTAATATACAGGCTTTCTTGAAATGAAAATTTATTGTTACATATTTTGAATCCTCTCATGTTCTGCTATGCACATGACATGCCTTTATTTCTTTCTAACTTTGTATTTAAGTCCCAATATTTAAGTTTATGATATGTTTTTGCTCCTTTAAATTCTCTATTTTTGTTCTGGCATTTGAGTATAGAATAAAATTTTGGGAAAAAAAAGAGGAATTGTTTTCTTCAGTTAATTTTTGTCCTTACTTTTCCAGACTGTTGACTCTCTCGCATAACTCATTTCTTTTCCTAATTTTTTCACCTACCTCTCTTATTTCAGTTTAAAAATCCTTTTTGAGCTCTTCCAAGAAGGCTTTTTGGACTTGAGACCAATTCATCTTCCTTTGAGGCTTCACATGTAGCCAATTTGACATTATCCTCTTCTGAGTTTGTGTTTTGATCTTCCCTGACTCCACGGTAGTTTTCTATGGTCAGGGATCTTTTCTGTTTTTTACTCATTTTTAAAGCCTATTTCATAACTTTTAAGGTTGAGCTCTGCTCCTGGGGCACAGGGGGGACTGTTCCAAGCTTCTTGCACTGGGGGCCAGGGGCTGGCTTTCTGAACTGGGGCCTCAGGTGCTGATGGCTTGCCCACTGTGTTGGGTGGCCCAGCCTAGTTATGCCTGTTATGCTGGGGCTGGCAGTTTGCCTTCTACATTGGGGCCGGAGGCCTAACAACTCATTTGCTTTGCTGTCATGCTGAACCAGTACTGAGGGCCTGGGTTGCTGATCTGTGCTATGGCTAAGAGTCTTTTGCTGGCTTGCCCCGACATTATCTGCTCTCAGATACACAGACCTTTCCTGCAGTCCTTCTAAATTTTTCTGAACTGGAACTTTGTTTTACTCTGTCTTTTTTGTAGGTTTTGTCACTCCAAAATCCATTTAGATTGTTGTTTCTTAGGGAGACTGGCAAGAACTCAATCATCTTCCTAGCTTCTCTCCACCATCTTGGCTCTGTCTCATCCTTGATTGTTTTTGATAAAATTATTTACAAGAGAAAGTTAAACTCTAATGACTATAGCCCTCAGTTTCAGTTTGGAGGCTCAGTGATGCACTAATTAGTGGAATTTATTGACCCATTTATTCTGAGGATACGATAATTCCTGATTTAACAGAGTACAGAGTAGGTACATGTTGATTAAACTCCCACTTTGATTTAAACTCTTTATAAACCTTATTAGAGTCTTTTAAAAAAATTCTGATACTATGCACTAATTAGAAATAAGCCATGTCAAATCTTGATTTACATGATAGAAAATTTGATAATTTATCTACATTGATGTTCAAAAGAATAACATGCAATTATAATTAGGAGTAGCTTACTCTACCTTATAACTTTGAAAATTATTCCTTTAATTGAAAATTGAAATTTAAATTTCAAGACATATTTTAGGTACTTTATATCTTTTAAGAAACCTTGATGGATAATGTTAAAAGTATTTCATATATGGTTGAATGGGCCAGATTCTTTTGATAAAAGAATCAGAGGAAGGCTTCTAGTATATGAGATAGATCCCTTTCTGGATTTTGAGACAAAAAATCCTAGTTGATCAAATTCATTGCCTATGAGACATTGTATGGGTTACTTCTCTCATGTTTCCTTTAGTTGCCTCCTTTATTTTTTTTATTTTTGGAGGGCAATTGGGATTAAGTAACTTGTTCAAGATCATGTTAAGTGTCTGAGGCTGAATTTGAACTCAGGTCCCCTTGACTCCACCTAGCTGCCCCTAGTTGCCTCCTTTATAAAATGAATGGATGAATGGGGATGGTGTAAATTATCAAATGAAATAATGTATGTAAAGCATTTTGCAAATCTTAGTTGCAATATAAATGCTATTATTATTGCTATTATTATTTTATCCTAATTGTAAATCCTATGAACCATGACTTTTAGAAATATATGTGTAGACTTGATTACACATGATTCCTCACATGCTCTTTATTCATCCACTTGCTGTTCTTGGTACATTTCATTCCATCTCATTCCTGTATTTGCACGGGCTGCTGCTCAACATTGCTGGGATACTAGTGTTTCCTGCTCTATGAAGCTTTTCTTCACCTCTCAATTTTTAGTATCCTCCCAAAAATTATTTATCTCTACTTCCTATTTATTTTATATTTATTGATTTGCATTTATATTTTTTTCTCCTCTGGAAGATTGCAGACTCCTTGAGGCAAGGAACATGATTGTACACTTAGCCCATTAGAACAGTACTTAGCGCATTACAACAGCACATACAAGGTCTCACTAAATGCTTTTGGATTAATGAATCAGTTTCCTAAAATTTCATTTTTACCCACAAATATCTGAAGCTCTCTTTTTGTGAGTGTATTTAAAGAAGGAAAAAGCTCTCATTTTTGCCCTATTTGTCTCATGATCTATATACCTCTCCTCTAAAAATGATGGGACAAATTATATAGATGGGGAAATAGAGACTATCCCATGCACTCTGAAATCTAAGTTGACTTTGAACTTGATGGTGCAGAGCTATTCTCTGGACTCAGTTCTGACTATTCACAGATAGATACATTAGCAGAAAATCATTTAATTTGAGATTAGAAAATAAACTGATCAATAATGGAACTGAAAATTTTCCCAATGTCTAATACTAATAAATGCCATAGTAGAAAACTTAACTGAACCTCCCTCTTGGCCAATAAATACTTGCATGATCTAATTAAGACATGATGAATGCACACATATCCTGGAGGGTTGGGCCCTTTACCCCATAGAAGTGGCTAAAGTCACTAAGTCTAAAGAAGCTCAAATTTAAAACTACACTGTTCTCACAGGAACTAACCAAAGGGTTATTTTCTTTTAAAAAAATTACTGACAAAGAGAATAAGCATCAAAAGGATGAAGTTTTCTAGGCAGAAGCCTCTTGCTGCTTCCTTGTCGTGGGTGAAAGGAAATGGGTTCTGCCCTTGATCTCTACTTTTATGTGCTCTGCTTTGAAAAAAAAAATCCTCCAAGTTGACTCATAAATCCCGAGAAAATCCTCTTGTTTATTCCTACACTTTCCATTAGTGTGGTGTAATATGAAGGGTCCTGGATGGGAGTAAAGAGATTAGAGTTCAAATCTTCCCTTTGCCATGAACTAACTGTGACCTTAGGAAAATTACTTAATCTCTCTTACTAGTCCTTTGTAGTTTTTCTTTTATTTACTTATTTTTGAGATTTGTGTCTGTGCTTTTCAGGTTCCTGTTTCCTACAAAGTGAAAAATGGTGATAAGAAGTAAATAAGGCAGGAAGAACAAAATGTCCAGTTCTTTCCATAGGATCTTTTTTGAACATGGCCTTGTTAATTAAGAGCTAGGCTCAACAACAGACAGAAATTGGGTTTGAGTCCTACTTCTGGTTGTATGACCCAGGGCCAATTACTTGACTTCCTAGTGCTCCAGGGAACATTCTAAGATTATGAATTGCTAAACAAGTGCCGATCTGCTTTATTAAAGTGTGTTTCCAATCTAGGTATGAAAGTATAGGGTCAGAGCATCCCTTCCTACCAAAAATGAAACAAATGTAGTCTGAGCTGCACTAAAAACCCTATGAGGGAATTTTTATGGACATTGGGCTATTGAAGAAACTGAGGCAAAGATATGTTAAGTGACCTGCTTAAGGTCAGAGAGATAAGTAGTGACAAACCTTGAAATTGGATCCCTGATTTCCTAGTCTAGAGCTCCTCCCTTTCATATTACATTCTTCCCTTCCTTGAGAATCATTAAGAAATCCAACAGAATTTTCTCTGCCAATTTTCCACCCAAGCTCAGAATACACTGGATTTTATTAGCTTAATATTTTCCTCAAATAACTAGGCCAAGTTTTTACTACGACAACTGGCTTTGATTTATTGTAGTAACCACATTAATCCAGCTGTGATATGAACTAAATGTGCCAGGGAGTCAGGAACCTGGCCATTGACATTGTAAAAGGGGCTAATTCATCTTTGTATAATAATTAATATTTAAAAGCAGAAAATCACATTTCTATACCAAGCTTCAACTAGTTTGACCAAAAATACCTGTGTGTCCAATGATTTCCCCATTTATTTCTCAATTAATGTACTTTATAAAAACAAGTTTTCCCTGACCACCAAACACCTGGTAAATGTTTACTAACTTGCTCTCTCACAAAAAGGAAAGATATGATTTACTTACATACACATACATATATGTTTATTATAAATCTCACTGATAAAAAGGATTATATAGTACATAGCTAACTAGTACTGTCAAAATATGTAATATTCTTTAATGTAAATTCCATAAACCAATTTCTTCTCGCAGAATATTTTCATTGATTTTTGCAAAATTATTATATTCATAACCAACCTATCATCACAACTCAATCATGATTTGACTAATGGAGTTGTATCACAATTTTTCTTTTCAAAAAAATTATTCATTTTTAGTTTTTGACATTCATTTCCACAATATTTTGAGTTACACTTTTTTTCTCTCCCCATCTTTTCCCCACCCCAACCCCAAAATAGCAAGCTTACTGAATACCCCTCCCCCCAATCTGTTTTCTCTTATATCCTCTCCCTTATGCCTGCCCCCCCCAGCTTTCTAGTAGGGCAAGATGGCTTTCTATACCACAGTACCTATATATCTTATTTCCCAGTTGCATGTAAAAAAACAATTTTTAAATATTTGTTTTTAAAACTTTGAGTTTCAGATTTTTTCCCCTTCTTCCCCCCTCACCCATCCCCACTGGGAAGATAAGTAATTCAATATAGATTGTACATGTGTAGTTACCCAAATCATTTCCATAGCAGTTATATTGTAAAAGACTAACTATATTTCCCTCCATCATATCCCACCCTCCACTTATTCTATTTTATCCTTTGACCCTATCCCTCTTCAAAAATGTTTGCTTCTAACTACCTTCTCCCCCAATCTGCCCTCCCTTCTATCCTATTTCTTCTATCCCCTATTTTCCTGTAGGGTAAGATACACAATTGAGTGTGTATGTTATTCCCTCCTTAGGCCAAACTGAATGAGAATCAGGTTGTTCCATTCCCTTTCACCTTTAGGCTCTTCCCCTCCATTGTAACAGTTTTCTCTTGCCTCTTTTTATATGAGATAATTTACCCTATTCTATTGCTCCTTTCTTCTTCTCCCAATAAATTCCTCTCTCAGCTCTGAATTTTATTTTCCAGATATCATCCCTTCCTATTTAACTCATCCCATGCCCTCTGTCTATGTATACATGAACATACAAATGCCCACACTCATATTTATATACATATACATCTTCCTATACATACATATATATGTATGTATACATATATCTTCATTTATATTTCCTTCAACTATCCTCATATTAAGAAAAGTCTTATGAGTTATAATTATCATATTCCATGTAGGAATGTAAATAGTTCAACTTTAATAAGTTCCTTATGATTTCTTTTTCCTGTTTACCATCTCATGTTTCTCTTGCTTCTTGTATTTGAAAGTCAAATTTTTTGTTCAGCTCAGATTTTTTTCATCAAGAATTTTTGAAACTCTCCTATTTCATTGAATTATTACATTTTCCCCTGTAGCATTATGCTCAATTTTGCTGGGTAGGTGATTCTTGGTTTTAATTCTAGCTCCTTTGGTCCCTGGGATATCATATTCCAGACCCTTCAATCCCTTAATATATAAGAGGCTACATCCTGCGTTATCCTGATTGTGTTTCCAAAATACTCAAATTGTTTCTTCCTGACTGCTTGTAATATTTTCTCCTTGTTGTGGGAACTCTGGAATTTGGCTATGATATTTCTAGGAGTTTTCTTTTTGGGATCTTTTTCAAGAGGCAATTGGTGAATTCTTTCCATTTCTATTTTGCCCTCTGCTTCTAGAATATCAGGGGAATTTTGCTTGATGATTTCTTGAAAGATGATGTTTAGATTCTTTTTTTGATCATGGCATTCAGGTAGTCCAATAATTTTTAAATTATCTCTCCTTGATCTATTTTCCAGGTCAGTGGTTTTTCCAATGATATTTCACATTGCCTTCAATTTTTTCATTTGTTTGGATCTGTTTTATAGTATCTTGATTTCTCCTAAAGCCATTAGCTTCCAGTTGCTCCAATCTAATTTTGAAGGAGTTATTTTCTTTAGTGAGTTTTTGAAATTCCTTTTTGATCTGGCAAATTCAGCTTTTTAAAACATTCTTCTCCTCATTGGCTTTTTGGGTCTCTTTTGCCATTTGAGTTAGTCTATTTTTTAAGGTGTTATTTTCTTAAGTATTTTTTTGAGTCTCCTTTAGCAGGCTGTTGACTCACGTTTCATGATTTTCTTGCATCATTCTCATTTC
>CM053585.1:147428242-147454896 GCA_028646515.1 Pseudochirops corinnae
ATATGTTTGATTAAAGTAAGATTGTTAACCCATTTTGAGTTGCTTTCCTTTAGAAAAGCAGATCTAAGGGCCTGTGCTGGTAGCCGCCTTAGGTATGCTAGGGTGCTTGCTGGTACACCTATGGATGAACATTCATATTTTTTGAATGACAGAAATTCAGGTGAAGAAGATATTCGTTGATAAAATTGTTGAATGATATGGGGACAAAGATAGAACTCTTTGGCTATCCATTAAAAATTTCCATGCATATTTCCAAGAAATCACCATTCACTACCCTTCATCTTTCAAAAATATTCTCAGTCACTCTTATAGGGATAGGGCTGGGTCTTTAATTTTCATTGATATAAGGAACTCTCAAATTTTTAAAATAAAAGAAACCTCTGTTTACCAATAGAGATCAGAATAATCTCTTATAGACTTACAGAGTTGCCTAAAACCCTGAGAAATTAAGTGACTTGCCCAGAATATATAGGTAGTAAATTTCTTGAACTCAAGACTTCATGGCTCAAAGACAAACTCTCTATGTACTATACCATACTTCCTCTCTTGGAATTTTAGAGCTTCCACATAACTCATCTTGTCCAAAAGAGTATTGTGCAATAAGCATATGCCATGCTAAAAATCCAGGTACATTATATCTGTGGTCTTTTAGTCTAATAATCCTGTCAAAAAGAGAAATGAAGTTAGTCTAGCATAGTTTGTCCTTTAGGAAGCCATGATAGATTATGACAATCACTACTTCCTTTTCTAAGTGTTCACAAACTGCTAATTTAATAAGGAATTCCAGAATACACATTGTTTCCCTGGTTTTCTATCACAACTCTTAAGATGTCATGATCACTTCATCCCAAGATTCCTGTCAACTTGACTTCAGCACACAGTTCTTTTCTGTTCAGAATGTGATCCAAAATGGCAGTACTTCATACTCTTGGTCTATACTATAAGGCTCTTTTTCCACCCTACTTATTCAACTTTATTCCCAACTATCCCCTACATAAACTCTCGCTTTTGTTGGGTTAAACTTTCTCTCATCTACATGCTTCAACTTTGCTTATGGTCCTTTCACCAGCTTTAACACATTCCTTCCTCTTCTGTCTGTGTTCAAATTTATCTATCCTTCAAGGTCAAGCTCAAATTCCACAAAGGCTTTCCTGGTTATTCCCTGTTCATATCCATCACTCTATCATGGAAGTCCCACAGAGATAATCCCTTGCATAAATGTCAGGAATCATATGTAATCTCTTCATTTTACATATAAAGGTGCTGAAGTCCAGAGAGGTTAAATGAAATCCTCTTCCCTCTTATATACATATATGTGTGTGTATGTGTATATGTATATATATATATATATATATATACGTATATGTATATATATATATATATATATATATATATATATATATATATTACTTGTGTCATTTATTCTAACTCATCTTTGTTCAGTTTTAAATAAGTAAATGCATTAATTCAATTGCACTTAGAGTCTGCTGTCTTGGCACCCATTTTAACACTTAAATGTTTTTTGATAGTATTTTGAACTAGAGAGACAGCATGGCATAGTGGAAATAGAAGTAGACCTGGCATCAGGAAATACCTGAATTCAAATCTTCATTCTAGATGATGGAGGAAAGCAAACTGTCATTGGCTAGTTCCTAATTTAATTAATCTTGTTAAATAAGTTATAGTTATTCCTATGCTGCTGAAGGCCTAAAAGTACTAGTGCCCTTCTCCCCAAATTTCAGTTACAAGGGCAAACAACCATCCTTGTTACAGCTCTGGTCATATCCCTCAGTTTTCCTTGGCTTCTAAAATTAGTAGAATGGACTATATGATCTCTAAAGTTCCTTCTGAATTGAAAATTTTACAGTTCTAATAAGAGATCAAATCAGACTGGATATCTCTTCAGATCTGGCCTATCTCCCTGCTTTTTAGCCTCACAGTGTAGCTATTTCTGCTATAACTATTCCTATAGTTACGTGAACTCAAAAATTGGAATATATAATCTATAGTGATTCTGTATTGACCACCTACCACATTTCTTCAAAAGGTTTTTTTTATGGTTTCAGTTAGTTTTCTTCTTTTTTCCCTATTAAAAAATAAAATAATAATGTCTATTGGAACCATCTATACCTCAAAATTATTGTTTCTTTGTTACTGGACAAAGACATCTCTAATGAAGTTAAACACTTTCCAAATCATCCTGAACAAGCATATCTGATTTGATAAACACACAACAGGTCATGATGCTAACATACTAATTTTCCCCTCTCTACCTAAGTCTGGTATATCCCATGACCCACCTAAATGTCAAGAGCCAAGAGGATGAAGTACCTCATTAACAAACTGAGAAAAAACAAAGCTAAAGTGTATCAGAGCCAGATGAGACCATAAAGCTAAGGTCATTTCCCCCCAAAATGTGCATTTTAAGATGACAAAAAAATTAGACTAGAGGGGTGAAAACATTTGTACAATGTCATATAGCTAATTAGAGTCAGTATGGAATGGAAAAACCACTAGATTTGGAAACATAAGAACTTGGTTTTAATCTCTACTCTGATACTGCCTGTATGACCTTGAGTTAATTGTTTGATTTCTCTGGGTTTTAATTTCCTCATCTGTAAAATGAAAGCTTTGGACTAGATCATATCTGAGGATTCTTTCAGCTCTGATGTCTATACCCCTAGAACCTAGATTGACTTCCATTTCTCCATTCCTTATAGAGTCATAAGATTTACAGCTAGAAGAGATCTTGGTTGTTTCTTATTCTAATATCACTTTTCCTTTAGTGCCCTTTCTATTTCTGTTTTAAGCAAAATATATTGCTTATTGCCTTATTAACAAATAAACAAACTGATTCAGCATCATCACTGATAAGCAATATGTGAAGCAGGTGGGGTGGGAACTAAGGTAGATAAAGAAAAAAAGAACCAACAATAGCTTATGATATTCATCTTGCAACTTGCTTGAAAGATTTTTTTAAAACCTGTCCTATGAACAAATTTCTTTTACCCTCCTTTTACTTTAATATAAAAGTCATTTTTTAAAAATTCAGTTTAAAAGTGATTGATTAAATACCAATGATTCAGAGTATACCCCTCCTGACTAAAATGCCATTTTTGAAGTAAGTGAAAAATGAGGCATGCATATTCAATTTCTCATTCCATCTTTCAATTCATAGACTTAGAGAGCTAGAAGGCACCTTATTTTACAGATGAGAAAATTGAGACTTATAGAGGTGAAGGCACTTGCCTAAGGTCACAAAGTTAATCTATCAGATCTAGTCCAAAACAAAAAATAAAATTAAATTAAAAAAAAAAAACCACACTCTGAGAACCAAATGTCCTAGTTTTGAATCTTGTCTCTCCCACTTATTAGACTTGTTAACTAAGCCAAGACCCTTCACCTTAATTTTCTCACTTGTAGAATGAGAGGGTTAATCTTAACAACCCAACCATTTTCTTCAATTCAACGGGCATATGTGAGGTTACTGCTCCACACAAGGCACAGAACTATGGCCTAGTAAGGAGGCACATGCCTAGAATCTCAGCTACTTGGGAGGCTGAGGCTTGTGGATCACTTGAGCCTTGGAATTCTGAGATGCAATAAGGCTAAATGGGGTGCAATAAGCATTTATATAGGGTCTACTATGTGCCAGGAACTAAGTGCTTTTTACAAATATTATTTCACTGAATCCTAACAACAACCCTGTGAGGTTGTCTGCTTTGTCTGCAACAGTATTGTAAGGACTCATTCTGCCTAAGGAGGAGTGGACCAGCTCAGGCCCTGGGCACTAATCAGTAGTGTCCATGCTGATCAACAGTGGGCTCATCTTTCTATCTATTATATCAGGCTGCCCCCCTGAAAAATTATCATATATTCAGAATTCTGCTAATCTATATGAGAGGATTTCTAAAAGAAAGGTACTACAGCCCCTGATCCCTTGGAGAACTCTGTTGAGGGAAGATTAGATTGTGAGTTCCTTGAGGGTGTGGAGGTGGGTTTTTTTTTCCTTTCTTTTTAATCCCCAGTGTTTGGTCCTGCGTCTGAAACATTGCAGGCACTTGATAACTGCTTGCTGACTTGAAAGAATGCAGAATAAAACACTGGGAAATGATATGGCTTCAGAGCTAAAGGACATTGGGTTCAAATCCCAGTTCTAAAGCCAACTATCTACTATACCATGGAGCCTCTCCAATGTAATAATAACTTTCACTTATATAATGCTTTAAGATTTGGAAAGCATTTTAACCACATTATCTCATGTGATTTAAATACACCACAGTCCCTGGCCTCTTGGACTTTAAGTAAGTCTTCCAGTTTAAAGTTGCATAATTAAATTTTCTGGCTCATTGCAGGACCAGATCTCCTAGATACTAGGCCAGCATTCTTCCAATTCAGATACAATTTCCTCCTTAGAATACATCCCAAATAGAAAATGGTACATTGTAAGAACCTCCCTGCCTATGAAAATGACTAATTTCACATTCAAAGGAGGGAGAACTTAATTCCAGGACAAAAAGGTGCACCTGGGCATATGCAGTCTGAGAAGGGATCAGATTTCCCTCTGCTCAGCCCTGCATGAGGGCTCTGCAGTCTCCTCAGTTTAATGGGAAACTCTGGATGCTGTGATTTACTGCCTTGAAAAATGAGGAAGCCTGCTGCATTTGACACACCTTTTTGAAACATGGAATATTTAAAATTCATACCCCAAACTTAATGTATAGATAGATCACATCTTTTTTTATGACTTCACTGATGTAATAAGAATCTTGTAATATCTCACAAGGCATGTTTTATTCCTCTAATGTGTATCATGTGAAGATTAAGAGGCAATATTATTGCTTTCAAAATGACCTGCTATTTCCTGGAAACAGTAATTTGCTGGACCCGTCCTTGTCACTGGCATAAGTATAATGCCTTTAATAATGTTCCATTCACTAAGTGATGTGTTTGCATCAAAAAGACGGATCTGATTTGGGCAAGCCTCAAAGATCTTAATAGCTTGTTCTTGGAGCACCACCTAGAGGTCTCCCAGAACCAGTAGAAAGCAATATAGATTTTTTTTCCTTTCTTAAAAAAATGTTAAAGGAAAGAGAGTTAGAGATCTTAGATTAATACCACTAAAGGTGTTATTATTTCGGAAGCCTTATTCTAAAAACAAGTCTAGTAAAATACTGTCTGAGCAGATTGGAATGAGATTGAACTCTGTGGTCTGGGGAAAAGATGTTCACTAAAAACAAAGGAAGCCATTAAAAAGCCCAAACAAAGTGCCAGCCTTCAGTTGGCCTCAGGAAGGCTTTGATACTGAGTGTTCTTTCAAACAAACAGGGCTTACATCAAAGATGATTCAAGGGAAGCAGGTGCTTAGAGAAAAAGTTGAGCCAGGCTAGCCCAGTCTATTATCCTGACAGCCAGGGAAGAAACTTCAGAACCTTCATTCAGCATGATCAGCTGACATCTTATCTGGCCTCTGGACATGCCAGCCACATAGTGTGCTGTGAGGAGTGCCCAGAAAGGGAGGACAAGGTTTATTTTAGACCCCTTGGCATCTCTAGCAATGGCTTTAAGAGATCACCAATCACCATGTTAAGTACTTCAAACCAAATAATGTCATGTATATTTGTGGATGGTCACATGTATCAAATTTCTGATAAATATAAACTAGGTATTAGTGGCAGATTTTGTATTAGAGTAATTAACATTATTTTATGTTTTATTAAATAGTATAACATGATAGAAGAAGGATAGTGCAGAAGAACAGGACAGAACCCTAACTGCATTATTCATAATTTTTTAAAGCTGTCTTGGTTTTTCCAGGAAGCCCCCTTTTCCTCAGTTGTTTGTTATTTCTTGTTGCTGCTGTTTCAAGAGCAAGATTTTGAACGGAATAACAATTGTTGACATTTATGTATGGTTTTAAAGTTTGCAAAAATATTTTACATACGTTTTCTCATTTGATCTAAACTCATTCCATCTCCTTTCCCACAGATAACCAAATTAAATTAGAGAACAAATGTCAGAAACAGGTAAGGTGAAATACACAGCACACACATATGGATCCACATAGAGAACTACATACAGGAAGCCTGTGTGAAACAAAGGGGAGATGAGAAATTATTGGGTATGGGCTTTCTTTCTAGAAGCAACATACTCATAAAGGAATCCTGAGCAAGTGAGTAAGAAGGAGGCCTCCTCACTGTTTCTGTATGACGTTGGGGAGAGAGGGTAGTGTGTATATGATCCAGGGACTCATAGACTGAAGTTTCCTTCTCAATCCACCACTAAATTGGTAGAGTTGACTGGTTATGACTTCTAAGCTGAGGAGGGAAACACTAAGCAATAGCTGATGGTGCTCACTACAGCTAACAATTTGAATATTCAGTCGGTTTGCCCTGAGGCCTTCTTGTCTGGACTCTTCATGTTTGTAAGGGCTGCAGAAAAAAACTCCCAAGCCCTCCATTTCTCACAGTCATGTATTTGTCGATTGCTAAATCTGACATCTAGTCCGACTAGATCAGATCACCCGGGCTCCCTATTTTACATGGGAAGCAATGAAAGCCCAAAGAAGTCAAACTGAAGGTCACAAAGCTAGTTAGTGTCAGAGCTGGGATTTGTACTTCAGTACCCTAATTCCCATGAATAACTAATGTCATTCCTACATCTCCTGTCACTGACAGGTTGAACTCAAACAGAATCAGGTCAGCCAATGACATACTGTTTGATAAGTATTTGGGGGCAAGGTGTATTAGACTGAAATCCTTGCATATAATCTTGCACCTGATTCACATTGAGAGTAATACATGAAGAGAAGAATTAGAGAGAATGGAACATTAACAAAGATTTATACACGCATCATTAAAAATTATTTAGTAATGCATAGTGATAAAAAATATTTTGTTGCTATCTGTTTCATAATGGTATTAAGATATTCCCCCTGCAGTTATTTCAGAGGCCTCCAGACACAGAATCTGTGGAACACTTTCATTTGTAGGTACACAGTCCAATCAATTTCCCCTTAGTAAATAAATAGATGGAATAAATATAATAAAAGCTGATTTCACAATATGCACTTATAATGAGCTCTCCTTATTGGTCCTCTTTTCACAAGGCTACAAATATTCATTCCTTTCATGCTGTCATCACCATCAATGTACTTGTTTTATGGAATCAATTTGTAAACCTATCTACCGATTTTAATTTTCATGAGTCATTACAGTTCAAATGTAGATTTCCACTGCATTCCCAGCGCATATGACTTTGTAGAGGAACTATTTGTTTTTATGAAAGCTATATGCTAATCATTGTTAAAACTTGTTGTAATTGGTTTTGGAGCATGAGTCTCAGGAATAAATTGAAATTCTAGATTCCTAAGGAAAATATTTTAAAAGATTCTCCCTTATTTTTATTGTAGTTATAGTTTAAATTTTGTAAATAGTTAAATTTTAAACTATTCAATACTTTGTATTTAAAGAAATCTAGTGGGGATACTTCTGCTAAATATTGACTCCTAAATATCTATAGATCCTTTTTTCACGCCAGGCTTATTTGAAATGACAAATACAGTTATAAAAGAAACAGATCACTATCCAAAGGGCTTTCATGGCCCAAACTTGCTGCTAAATTTATGTTGATGTCAATGGGCTTATGCTGCAGAAAAGTAGTTCCCCCAAAATTCCTGTGTACAGGGAGATTGATCATTCTATAATCTCATGCATATTTCCATCACAGTCTTTTGTACTGGTTCTATTCAAACCTGCTATTTTTGAATACATTACTTTGCTCTAATGAAAAGAAAATCAAAGAAGTTTATTTAACTTAAATTGGCAACTAGAATAAGCATGACTCCAAAAAAGTCTAACCTTGGATGCTATGCCCAAGGAGACATAGGAAAATTTCTAACCCAGGTAGCAGTGACAAACTCAGCTAAATTCAACCCTTGCATTGAAGTAGGGAAGAATATGATATTTTTGCTAATCCTCACTTTACCTACAATGGAATCTTGCTCAGTTACTTGGGGAATAAGAAACAGATTTAGACCTTAGTGTTGTTCAATATTACCTCAAGGAATTGGGGAGGAATATGATAATCTATAGTATTTTGACTGCATTTAAAGTTACAGCTATATGGAATATTCCCAGTCATTGGTATAATGGATATTTTAAAAATAACAGCTTTACTGTGAAATTTCCACTTAAATACAAGACAGTTTTATATCTCAAAGGACAGCCTCTCCTGAAAGAGCAAAAAATGATTTAAGGACAATTTCACATCACATACACATTTTTCAAAATTCTCTGAAGAAGTTATGGAGAATGGATTCCTTCAATAGCCACTCAATGATGGTCATTTCAAATGAACTGAGCTATTCTCTTGACAAATTCTTCACTAAATTAAATGTCATCAGGGGAAAAAAAAAGAATATAGCTGTTGCTATGTTTGCCAAGAAAGACCATTTTGACCTTTTTTTCCATTAGACTGTGAGATCCTTGAGAGCAAAGACTGCCTTGTGTCTTTCTGTGAATTCCCAGCACTTAGAATGGTGCCTAGTATGTAGCATGTGACCAAAAATGCCTTGACTTGACTTTTCTTTGAAGCATTCTTCTGGCAGTCTGGTGATCCCTAATGTTTTTAAATAAATAAAATAAAATACATATGATTACAAAGGAACTCAATTATATTTGAATAAAGATGAACTTTTTTCCTTGTCCTAATTCATATATCCTCTGAAATCTGTCCATGGACTCTTTAGTGGATTGTGAACCCCGGGTTAAAACCTTCTTTTCTAGAGAGAATATTAGAATGATCAATTAGTATGATCAATATCCCATCTCCCTACTCTGCCTCAGATTAAACATAACAATTTTTTTTAACCTTGAAAGCCTATAATGACATTAACATCTGTTGCTTTCTTAGAAAACTATGATTTTTGTGGATAATTCTCTGTGCCACGTTCAGCTGCCTGATTCTAGCCCCTAACAGGTGAAATACTGTCTGTAGGTGCCATGCAGTAAATGTGATTTACCATCATTTGCCTTCCGGATTGTAAGTGCACTGTCTGCATGCTACCAGCTGTGAAATTGCACAATGAGCCATAATTAAACAAGCAGAGAGAATAAACAGAAGTACTTAGGTGTGATTTGGAATAGGGAGACCCACAACAAGGTGCCTTTTAAAGCTTTATTAGCTCAAAACAAGAAAAACAATGTAGATCCAGGTAACCTGTGTTTTCAATGATTCTAAAGGCATGATTTTGAATATATTACCGAAAACCAAGACTACCTAACAATAACACTACCAGTATGGACTATAGGTGCCCACACAACCACAACACGCTGTTGGTGTTCTTAGATGCTGGTTTCCAATAGTGAAACTAATGAAAAAGTTAATTTTCATCTCAGATGACTTTCAGTGTCAGGTACATGGTCTCTTCCTATTAAATTGTTTTTGTTAGTTGGTTGATTTCCCGCATAGAGAGAATCTTAGATATGCATACAGAAGCAAACAGAAACACTCTTCAAAGCATAACCCTAAATCGCTTCTCTATCTGCACAGCATTCCACTACAACTTATTTATATACTACTTAGATAAAGCATTTTGCCTTTTGAGCATTTGCCCAGGTTAACGGGCATGCTTTTCTTATTACTCTGCAGTTGAGGAGGATGCTGGTATCAGTTTTGGTTTAGCTGCCTGGGGAGGAGAAATTTCAGGTATCTTTTCACCATGCTTGTACACGCTCACAGTAACATCTATCTTTTCTCCACCATATTTGTTCTTAACGTTGATGCTGTATTTTCCTGAATCCTCGGAGGTTACCCCTTTGATGGATAAGCTGACATACTTCGATTGTTCCACCTTGGCCACGAAGTGTTCATTGAGTTCAATGTCCTTGTCATTCTTGAACCAGACAACTTCTGGGTCAGGATTTCCAAATACAGTACAAGTCAAATTCAGAGTCTTTTAAAGAGAATGAGTGAATGGGAAAAAAAAGATAGAAAAAGATAAGTCAGATTGGGATATCAGTTAAAATTCTATTTACTAAGTTATTTTGATTCAATTATCTTGCTTGGTGAAAATTCAGCTTGATATAGCTGATCACAGACTCCTGACCATGCTTCACCTTTCCACCCTCCACATCTAGCTTTCTACCTCTTGCTCTGGGAATAGTCACAAAGCAATGCTAATATTCCCTCTAGAAATGGCTTATCAACAACCCTGTGACTCCACATACCATACTTGAACACATATTCCTATCTCCATCTCATCTCCATTCATTCTCATTCTCATCCTTCTTCTCACTCTCTCTCTCTTTCTCTCTCTCCTTCTCTCTCCCCTCTTTCCTTCCTCCTCCTCCTCCTCCTTCTTCTTTCCGTCCCTTACTCTTTCCCTTTTCCCCTCTTTCCCTCTCTCTCCTGTCATGGTATTCCTTCAAACGTTTATTGAACCCCCCAGAACACCTTGGGCTAAGCTGTCCTATATACCTAGGAATGGCAGTCATCATGCCCCAGCTTTTGAAGTATTCTTATTACTCAACAACAAGGAAGAGAAGGTAGATTGCCTTTGGTATCTAAGTCATTTTCATGTGTTCAGAATGGCTAAATGATGAACTCTCTCTGATTGCACAAAAATTATCATTCTTACCTTGCCTTCCATTATAGTTACCACATCAGGCAACCCACCAATCACCTTGCCACGATCTATGAGATGAAAAGAGCAATTATCCAAATGTCATGTGCAGGAATACTTAAGATTCAACACAAATTCATGCATATGTTAAAATATTGATCTCTAATCAGTGCTAACTCAGACTAATAATTAGCCATTGCTGTCATGTGAAATATACTTACTTTTCTCTGCAAATGCAGCCGCCCTAAAGATTGGTGGGGAGGAGAGAAGAAGAAAGTTATAAAAAAAAAAAAAAAAGATAGTATATTGGCAAAGAAAATCAATCTTTTATTTATGAAGTTTGAGGAAAATGGGAAGTTATAATTAAAAGAGGCAGAATTAAACCTTTTATGGCAATACTTTGTCAACTGATTGACAAAAATAAATTATCCCTTTCCTAATAACTCCCACCTCCTGGATTGGGAATTTGAAAGCTTTGTTTACCTGATGCTAAAGCCACCAGGTGGAAAGTAGAAAAACTCAACCAGTTGTGTTGTTAACAAGATAACAACTTACATTTGCGGAGCGATTTATAGTTAACGATATGCTTTATGTGCATTAGCTCAGCTGATCCTCACAGAAACAAACCTTTGATATGGTTATATAATGTAAGACTTAATAGTCCCATTTTATGAATAAGAAAACTGGGGCCCAAGGAGTTGAAATGACTTGCCCACAGTTGGTAAGTGGCAGAAGCAGGCCTCAAACTTATGTGCTCTGACACCAATGTCACTATTTCATCCTCTATCCCGCTGAAGATCTCAGCAGAATACAGCATCAACTGTCCTCTACTCACAACTAACCAGAGGATCTTGCTTGTTTTGCAGTCACAAAGACCTCAACAAATTCTGAGATTCCAAAAGATTGCTCACTCAAACATTTTCTTTCACTGTTTGTTTTAGATTTAGTCTGTATCCTGAGAAACCTCTTAAAATAGAATAACTCCTCCCTCCTCTCACCCCATCCCCTTCAGTGGGGAAATGTTTGCCATTACTACAAGCTTTTTTAAAAATCCCAATTTTGAATGTGAATTTTCATAACCCTAAGTTCTTCAATGCATTTATACTTTAATAGATTTTTTTCTCCTATAATATGATAAATCATTGATGTACTTTTCCATTGCTATCTCCATCCTCCAGGCTTTCACACCCTAGAAGTTCATAGGTATCATAGCAGAGAATAAATTTGACTGGGGGTAGAGGGTGAGTGGGAACCAGGGGTTGGAGGAACTAATCTTGTACAATATTAATAAACTATGCAAATCTTACTTTAGTTGTTGGAATTCTGCAAATGCTTCATCAAAAGCTGGAAAGAAATATTTAACCTATTAGTGAATAATTTCAATGTTATATTCTCTCTCCAAAGTAACCTAAAATCTTAAGTAGCAGATTTTCCTTTTTTAGTCAAACAACAAATGAACAAAAGAGTTACGTAAAGTTAATTTTATCTGTACAAGATCCCAAATTGGTGTTTTGCTATAAATGTCCTGATGGACTGACAAAAGTATTTAAGCATAGCTTGCATTTATTTGAGTACATGAATATACTGTACTTTAAGGTTTGCAAAGTCCTTTAAAACATTATCTCATTTGATCTTTATCATTACCGGTGATATAGGTGTTATTATCCCTATTTATGAATAAGGAATTTGTGTATAGCTCAGGAAAATTAAACAATTTTGCTTGTAGTCATATAGGTAATAAGTCAGAGGCAAGATCTGAACACTTGTCTTTCAACTCCAATTGAACACTGCCCCTCACTTGGTCCTAAATAAGCCACTAAATATGCAATTATAATACATTGAGCAATTTTAATATCTTACCTTGGCCAGAGAGATCAAGTGTCCTCTGATGGTTATCTTTGCCATCAAATATCTCAAATGTATATTTCCCTTTATCCTTTTCAGTAGGCTCACATATCTGCATCCAGGCCATCTCTTCACTACCCCCAATTCTCATATGCTCGCTGGAAGAAATCTTTGCATCTCTTCAGAAATAAATAGAAATACATCTTCATGTTTCATGCCCATACTATACACAACTTGTCTATATGGTGTCATATGAGAAATAGCTTCAGAAGAAAAGTAAATTCTTCTAAGCTATTAACAAATTCAACCAGATAGTTTGCCTCATTTAGGGGGGAAAGAAGGGTCTGATCTCTAATGTCATCAATGTAGGGAATTCCTACAATAGAATCATCAATGTAAGCAACTTATGGTCTTAGAGACTTACCTGGCATTAAAAACTTAAGTGACTTCTTGAGAGTCATACAATTAGTACATGTCAGAGGCAAAACTTAAATACGCATCTTCCTGGTACCAAGGAGAGCCCTCTATTCGCTGTATCAGGCAAGGTTGCATTTTCCTCATAATATTGAACAAATAAGGGATTTTTTTAAAAATCTCATATCCAGTAGCTTTTTAAAAAAAAAAAAAAGCTTATGTGATAATTTAATGTATGTTGAGTAATTAGAGTACTACACCATGAATTATATATAATATGTAAAATGTACATATAAAAGACATGTGCATACATATGTACCTATATGCCTAAAAGTGTTGCAGAACCTGCTTTCTGTGAGCTAACATCTAAGTCAGCAAAACTAGCTTAACACATCTTATATTTCTTAAAATAGTTTTATTGGCAGATGCAAGAGTTATATAAAGTTAATTATTTTTAAATATAATAGTTTCCATCCAATGGAGAGCTGTATAATGACCAGAGAGGAATTTAAAAGAAGTATGATCCTTCTGGTTTTTTTTGTTTGAGAACAATATTACATGATCTTTTAGCCAAAGTTATAATAAAAGCATGAAATATTTTTATAAACAGTGTAAATCATAATTTACAGAGTGGTAAGGAGCCAGAAAAATAAATATTAAAATTTGGTTTTAGGATTAGAATTTATATAATGTTCTCATGGTTAGGATTTGAAATTAACTACAGTCTCATACTTTTTTTAGTAATCATTGAAATCTTTGTGATTTCATGATACTAGTCCATATTACAATACCTTCATTGACTTGAAAATAAAAGAATTTATATAATGTTCTCATGGTTAGGATTTGAAACTAACTACAGTCTCATACTTTTTTTAGTAATCATTGAAATCTTTATGATTTCATGATACTAGTCCATATTACAATACCTTCATTGACTTAAAAGCAAAATATGTCTATTTTGCTAGAAATCATAGCAATAATGCACCATCTCTATATAGCATATTGAGGTTTAGATAGTACCTTAAGATTTACAATGTGTTTCCTCACGAAAATCCTATAGAGAGTATTAGCATTGTCACCTTTTTGTAGATATGAAAATTGAGAATCAGTAAAGTAGATTGGCTTCCACAGGGTCACACAGGTTGTGAATGTCAATGCTAGATTTTGAACACAAGCTTTTGATTCTAAGTATAAGGCCCACCAGGCACATTTATTTATCCAACAACAACAATTTAGGCTCCTACTAAATTGCAAGATGTTGTGCTGTGACAAATCTTGTTTTTAAGGAATTTATTATCTAATTGAATAGATCATTCTAGTATTTTCCTTGCTCTCGATGGTGAAGTTGCTCCTTCATTAGCTAAGCATCCTCTATTGAAGAAAGGAAATGGAATAGTGATCTCTTTCCTGAAATCTGCTCCTTTCTAGCACTAATAAACTGTTTAACTGTATTAGCTGCCATTCATAAGCTTTATTGTAGTTCCCCAGTTCTACTATATACATCAGACACATTTCTTTCCAAGTTTCCATTCATTCTGCATGCAAACAAGCAAGCAATCATTTATTAACAGCCTATTTTCTGCCAAGAATTATCAGGAATTAGGAAGAGTGTGGTACTTAGAGAGTTAGAGTGAGAAAGACCTTGGTTCAAATCCCACTTCATTTGCACATTAGCTGGATGTCTCTGAAAAAGTCACTTAATTTCTCTTAGCCTGTTTCCTCATCTATAAAATGAAGAGCTGTACTCAATGATCTTTAACATCTCAACTATCTTTAACGCTATGACCCTATGAATTCAATAAGCGTTCATTAAGTATCCATTATATTAAGAGCTGTGCTAGGCACTCAGTATACAAAGACAAAAATGAAGTAGTTTCAGCTTTCTGCTCTGGGAAAACAACATGTACACAAATAACTAAGTATAAAAATATGCAAAGTAAATACAAAGCAATTTCCTATTTCCAGGGAGTGATGATTGGGGAGGTCAGGAATAGCCTCATATAAGAAGGTAGGATTCAAGATGAGATGTAGAAAGAGCTATGACTCAACAGGAAGCAGCTAGGTGGCTCAGTGGATAGAGTACTGGGCTTGGAATCAAGAAGATCTGAGTTCAAATCCAACATTAGATCCTTACTAGCTCTGTGACCCTGGGACTTAACCTCTTTTTGCCTTAATCCACTGAAGAAAGAAATAGCAAACTACTCTAGTATTTGCTAAGAAAACCCCATAAAGAGAATTAGCATGCTATAGTCCATTGAGTCCCAAAGAGACAGATGTGACTGAATGACAACTCTTACATGTAGGGGTCACCTGTTGGGGACATCACAGGGGGGATGATGTCATATGAGCAAGGGAATGTTCACTTCATTCTAAAAGCATGTGAGATATCCCCAGGATAGCTTATTTGTCTCATATACAAAAATAAAATCAGATGTAATAGTGTATTTTTCTATTCATAGTTTTCAGGACTTCCTGGGGATTGAATCTTACAAACAGAATTCAATATGCTTCAATTGATCCCAATTTGGCAGAAGATGGCATACAGTGTTACACATAGATCCACACAAAATAAATTTATGATTTGGTAAGGAAATTTATATCCTCTACCTGTTTATACTTAGAAATTTCATTGGGCTTATCAAGAATTTAATTACAATTCAGAAGAGAAATTAGTTATTGAAAAGAATTTACATGAAAACTATCATTTGTTCCCTAAAGGAGAAGTGCAACAAGAGTTTTTGCCCCCTGCCTCAGAACAGTGCGAGAGGTTTTCTATTTCTGACATTAATGACCTTGGACTTCCTTTACTCTCACAACTTTAACCAAACTAATGGTACCAGGGTTAACTGTAATTTCTGGTTCAAAAGGGATACATGCATACATACATACATACATGTATGGGTGCGTTATTTGTTCACACTTAAATGTATACGTGTGCTTATAGACATATAGATGGCATGATTAATTCAGCTTCCAAAGCAGACTCTAGCATTTTGATGAGGCGAAGATTTCAGCGTTAGCTGCCCAAAATTCATAAAGATCTCAGCTCTGCCTACCAGGACTAAGTAGATAGTGTGATGGAAATGATGTTCCATTCTCTTCTGTGCAATGCCTGGATATTGCTCTGGGAGTTGTAATGTGGTCCCTGCTCTGCTGGAGATGGAGATGATTTCAATCATGTCTGGGGATTTGCATCCTATTCTACATACTGAGCCAGTGACAGTATGAAATACATGGATTGCCTGAGCCCCCTGTGTTCAAGGTAAGGCTGGTCAGAGTTTCATTTAAAGGAAGAACCAATTACTTTGGTCTGTTTTATTTCATTGCCTCACTCTGAGAGGTTCTCGAGCTATAAGGTTCTCTTGCTTATCTCACTTACTTTGAATAGATCATCGTCCCAGGGCCAATCTATATCCCCAAACACGTTCTGCTATCAGCATCTACAGATTTTTTTTTTAAATTCATACAGCTGTTCTTTTGTGTGCATGTATCTAATATTCTAGAACTCCCTCAGTAGGGGATGGATAAGAGTGGGGAAAATGCTTTGAAACTTTCAATTGACGTATTCAGAAGCATAGGGGAAAAGTTAATAGAGTTTCTACTTTATCAGTCATGTCTAACATAGCTTTGTTTGAAAAGTGAAATTCACTTCACCCCCAAATTCACCTAACAAATACTATTGGACAAGCCGATAAGTCAATTCTTTGAGACACTTGTGTTAAATTTAACATATATCCTATCCCAACAGGATCTCTTCTTCTCACAGAATTAGTAAATTGCAAGTATTGAAAAATTACTTTTCCTGTGCATTTGTGTTAGAAGGAGAAAATGTTGTTCTGAATCAATATTCATTAATATAGCAAAACATTACTGATTTGGAATAAATGTATAAATGAGGTCACCTGATGAGACTAGTAAAAATTATAATAAAAATACCATTTATATTTACATAAGAATAAAAATAGCATTCCTATTTATATACTATCTCAAGTGTTCAGAGCACTTTTAGAAAGGGTCCATTTGATCCTCACAACACTCGGTAGGTGCTATTATTATTTTCATTTTACAGATGAAGAAACTGAGGCAGACCAAGATTAAGTGACTTACTTAGGGGCACACAGCTAGTCTCAAAAGTCAAATATGAACTCAGGTCTATCATGCCATCTACTTGGCCTCAGAGGTTCACTCCAGTCAATAATCTGACTGAAGAACCTGAATTGTTTACTATCAAAAGTTCTTTCTATGGTGAATGCATCTCTAAACAAGCTTTTGGCTATCACTACTAGCTGCAATGCAAGCTTGGTTAGGTGAAAACAACACTGTTATCTATCTTGACTAGTCACAGGGAAGGTAGAGATTTAAAAGGACTTACACAACATCACACAATTCTGAACCCATCCTGACCTCACTCTTCTTTCCCATTATAACACACTACATCTAAATAGGCCCCATTTCTTTTATTTTTGCCTGTCAAGCTAGAAATATCATCTCTTGAAACCAGGGTGAAATTTATGCATTCATGTACACAAGTCCAAAAACTATATAACTATATATATGTAACTATCTTCAGGTGCAGGATGGAAATGTCTGGTCCAGCATACACGAGCAGAAACACATCTCAGAGTCCTCAGAAACTTAGGCCAAGTCAAATACAATTTAAAAGGGTGTTGCTGTAAATAGGCAAGTGATTCTGAAGAGTTTGGAATGCATCCTTTGACTGGTCTCAGAAATAGATAAGCCTTTGCAAGAACAATATCTAATGTTTACTTCCATACCTTAAGAGAGGTATAGAGAAACTGGAGTAAAAACAAAAAACAGTGACTTCAAGGAATTAAAAAAAAAAAAAAACAGAATCTTTCCTTTAAGGAAGCAGAAAGAGGAGAGGTCAAAAGGGATGACTTCACAAATGTTTTTGGACAAGATAACTTGAGATGCTGCTGTCACAGAAGTCCTCAAAAATGTGACTGGTTTTTCCTGTATCATTCACAGAATCTTGGAATTGGAAGAGCCCTCAAGAGACCAGTTAGTCAAACCCATATATGAACAACAATCTTGGCTGCCTGCCATACACCCAAACAGTAGTCAATCTTTGCAATTTCTACCCACTACTAAAAGCAAGGTAGCCAAAAAGTAAATCAGTCAGCCGCTGCTTGAATACATCAAGTGAGGGGAAACTTATACCTCCTGGGATAATTCATTCCACTTTAGGATTTCTCTAATTGATAGGAAGTGAAGTTTTCATTTTGTTTTGTTTTCCTTGACTGAAGTTTTAACTTTGCTTCTTTGCAATTTCCACCCATGGCTCTGAATTCTGTACTCTGGAGCCAATCAAAATAAAACAAATCCCTCAGGTCTTCAAATACTTAAAGACAGTTATGATGCCCCTCTACCATCTTCTCTTCTAGAGGCTAATCATACCATTTACTTTAATCAGTCCTCATATGATGTGAATCTGAAGTCCTTCATCCAGAGACAAATATGATAGAGTTGACAGAGCACTAGACAAAGCATAAGGGCCTGAGTTTGAATCCTGCCTCATATTCTTACTATCTTTGTGGTCCTAGGCAAGTCAAATTTCTTACATCTTCAGTGCCTTTGTCTGTAAAATGAGAGGTAAGGACTGAATTGCCCCTTCCAACATGAAATCTGTAATTACATATGCTCATTAGCATATTGATCACCCTTCTCTGATAGCAGTTTATCTGTCCTTCCTAAATGTAACACCAAGAAGTAACGCTTGAAATGAGATCCCACCATGGCAGAAGACTTTCTGGCAAGTCAGTACCTTGGGAGAAACTAATCACTAGAGATCAACTGACCTGCTGATTGCAGACTGTTAGCAATAACTGAGTCCTTCTCCTGGTGTCCAAACAGCATTTCAAGTGGCAAAGGGCAAGAAAGTGAAGTCACAGATGCAGTTCCAGTCTTACCATTTTCCTTACAACCTGTCACATTCTTACCTTTTCAATTGTCTTCCACTTATACCTTTCTACACACTTTACTATCCCGCAACACTGACCATAATGTTTCTCTGAGATGATGCACAACACTCCATCTCTAGACTACATGCCTTTTCACGGGCTATCCTTCGTGCCTGGAATATTCTTCCTCCTCACTTCTGCCTTCTGGTTCCTTCAAGATTGAACTCAAAACCTACCTTCTACATGAGACTTTTCCCACCTCTGTCTCCTCACTGCTAGTACCTTCCCTCTGAGGTTATTTCCAATTTACCATAACTATATCTATATCTATCTACTTCTATATCTAGATTGATATCAACATAGATAATATCATATATATATGTAGGCATCTTGTTCCTATGTAGTTATCTGCATATTGTGCAATTAGATTGTGAGCTCCTCTGTGGGGCCTTTCTTTGTGGCCCCAGTTTTTAGCACAGTGCCTGATATATAATATAATTGTTTAATAAATACTGGTTAACTAAAATGTCAAGGAAGTCTGAGGAGGAAAGGTATGGGGGAGATTGCTGCCTCCCATTTTCCCCATGGGTAACTGATAGCATCCTCCTCACCTCAACTCACAAATTATCAGTACACCTACCCCCTTACTGTTCCTCCAGGAGAAATAAAAGTAGAGAACCCTTGGCCAAAGCCATATTCAACAGGACATTGTGCATTTTCATCATATCTAATCAAAATGCCAATTAGTATTATAGATCTGATGCATAACTAGTCAAAGTGAAAGCTGCGTTAGTTACAATCCCTATATTATTTACTCATGCAAACAACTCTATTTTTCTTTTTCTTCTATGAGGGCTCAGCAAAACACTCATGCTCTTTTTAGTGACCAGTTCTACACTAAGCTCTGGATTGTCAATAACAGATGAGCAATTCTGAGGTTTAGCCATTTCTGGATGATATATTAATTTCACCTTTGAGCAAGACAACAAAATCCTTCTTCAGAGGCACATTTTTTGCTGAGTTTCCTCATTGTTCCCTTCTAACTCATTCAGAATAAACTTCCAATCCAAGTCTTAAAGTGGTATTTTCAACATTCCTTGACATATTACTCAGCATTTTAAACCAAAGAACAATTGTCCTTGCTTGCGTTAGCATTTCACAAAATTCTCATCATGCTCTATTGATTTAATGTCGCACATTAACGAAAAACATTCTAGTGTCTGCGTACTGCACCTTCAACAATTACATTTCACTGGCATCCCTGGTTGTTTTATTTTTAAGATAATGTACATATAGCCTGACAAGAAAGAGTCTATTTTGAGGGAGGGAAGGATCTCACATTATTTGTTAATTTTTATCTGTTAATTTGCTCTTCCATGAAATTAGTTTAACAGTTTAAATAAACAAGCAAACAAACAAACTAAAATATTAAGTGCCAAGGAAATATTTTAACATATTAACAAAGCTTAGTGGACTTTCCCAGGTGTTGGGTCTCTTATTTTATTTTATATTAACATATTTTATTATAATTCTTCAAACCTGTCAAATGGAAAATATATCTAAAACAAAAATAAAAGCACAGAACACAAACATCTCAAATTTGTACCACTTACAGGTTTAAAAACATCATCATTGTGTATAATATATACATATAGGTATATATGCACATATTTAAATTATTCAAGGACTTGAGAATTTGGGAATGTTCAAAAGACATTATTAATACAATTTAATATTTACAAAAACATCACAAAACAATTTTAAGCATCCAGTCTCTGGAGAAGAAGATTTGACTTAAAATTTTTTTAGTTTAAAAAATACAGCCATTCAAGAAAATCTGAGACAAAACTTTTAGTAAAGTGGCCTGGAAATACCTAGATATCTATAATTAGCAGCTGTGCTGTTTGTTTTGTTTTTTTAACTATTCCTTATTTGAAAGTCAACACTATGTCATGTAAAAGCGGTTTCACATGTGTATTACTTTGTAGACTTGCTTTTACTTAGATGCATACATTTTGAGTGCCTCATCCCCATTCCCAAACAGATCATAAACTCTGTGAGTACAGAAACTATCTTATTTTTGTCCCTAGAGTCAAACACAGTGCCTGGCACTCAGGAGACACAGAAACACAGCACTATGTTATAAAAACACACTACTATTATAGAATTAGTTCTATGAACACAATAGATTGACTGTTTATTCAGTCAAAAACTTTTAATTGCCTACTTTATGTCTAGCAATGACTGTTATAGGTGCTGGGGATACAAACACAGAAATGAAGGGATATGAAGACAGAAATGAAAGGGTATCTGCTCTCGAGGAATTTATATTGTACTGGGGGAAACATTCCATTCTGGTCCATCCCATTCCATTATTCTACAGGCAGTTATTAAATACCTTTTCTACTCTAGTCACTGTGTTACATATATATGTCTCTGTGTATGTATATATACACATATGCACATATGTATATATTTATACATATATGCATAACACATATGCATATGTGTATATGTTTATACATATATGCATATATGTGTATGTTACATATGCTTTATGTGTGTTTATGTATAAATATACACATACACAAAGTAAATACAAGATAATTTCAGGGGGTAGGCAATAATAGTTGGGATTGGATGAGGAAAGGAATCATGAGTGATGTGAATTTATTTTATATGGATAAACTAAATTGGACTCAGTATACCACTTGGCTGCATATACAATTCAGTGTTTATAAATCTTACACCTTTTTTTTTTTACAGGTTTCTGGGACAGCTTCTATATGCAGATCTATTGATATATTCTCTTACTCCCTCTCCCTCTCCCTCTCTGTCTCTCTCTCTCCCTCTCTCTCCTCTCTCTCAAAAAAAAATATAGTGAAACACTGATTCTTCCCTTTCAAAGAAAGAGGCCTTGTGGATTAGCAAGGCCAGGTGCATAACTGAACAGCCTAGCATATCCTTCCAGACTTCAGTGAGGAACTCTGTTAACCCACAAGTAACTTTGGGTGTCTTCTCCAACCACACAGCAGATGGTATAACCGACCCTAGTATTTCCAAATCTTTCCCACAGCATTTGCTGTGTCTACTTTTTATTTCATGGTTATCCTATATTATGTTATATAGTTACTTAAATATTCCAGCATAGGAATTACTAAGTGGTAAGGTCACTAAGGAATATGAACCTTGTTTCATAACCCTTCTAATGTTTAACAGTGTCTAGTACAACTTGTACACAGTAAGAACGATGCCAGAATACTTATGGATTGACTTATAAAAGAAGCATACTTCTTGACCCCATGAGACAGGTTTTTCGTCTGGGAATATGAATGGTGTGTATTGGCTTTGTAAATAGCTTGGCGCACTACTGTCATCTGAGTCTACAAAGGATTACTTTACTTTGATTGTCAGTATAAAGTTGTCACTGGAGAAGAACTGAGCTAAGAACTGGAATCTGAGACGTCCCAGGGTTGCCTGTGTTTAGCTGCCTCATCCTTACCACATATTGGTGATAATCCCCCCCATTTGTGGCCTCCAGTGTGAGGAGTGAAGAGAGGGATAAAGTGAAATGCATTACTCCAAATGACTTTTCATGCATAATCTTATTTGGTCAGTCTTATAATATACCACTCTACATAATAGAATTGTTGGCTCCCTTATCTTTCCACTATATCTGCCCTGCTTATCTTCAGTTATGTATGACCCACTCCCCTGCCATCATTCACTTTCTCTGTTCCAGAAGACAAAACTGTATGACTGATTCTATTGTACCCATTACTGACAGGGTACACAACTATCATGTTATCTAAATTCCAGTGGGCTCTGAAGCACTACGACTTTTCTTCATCTGATTTCTATCATACTCCATTAGCTTTTCCTAACCTTCTCTTCTTCCCTCAAGCCCTCTTCACATGTAACCTCTCCCTTTCTCATGAGAGGACATGGACTCTTTCTTTACTGAGACAATTGAAAGCATCCATGACAAACTTCCCATGGGACATCTAGGTAGTGCAATGGATAGAGCTCAGGGCTTGAAGTCAAGAAGATTTGAGTTCAGATCTTGCCTCAAACACTTACTAGCTCTAAGTCCCTGGGCAAGTCACTTAACCCTGTTTGCCTCAGTTTCCCCATACCTTGTCCTATATACCTCAAACACCCTTATTTTCAACCATCCCTTTATTCCTCTCTCTTTTTCTTTTTCTTTCTTTCTTTTTTATCTTTACTTCCTTCCACCATCCCTTCCTACCTATTTTTCTATTTCACTTTTCTTTATTCTTCCTTTCTTCTGTCCCTTTATCTCTCTTCTCTGTGTATCCTTTTTGTCACTGCCTTGTGTCTGGCTTCCTCCATATCTCTCTGTCTCTCTGTCTACCTCTCCCTCTCTCTGTATCTCTTTGTGTCTCTGTCTCTTTCAACCACTTGATTGAAATTGTTCTTGCAAAGGTTTCTATACTCTCTTAATTACCATATGATAGACATTTAGTATTATAGATTTGAAGTCAGAATAGATTTCAGAGATAATATAGCTAATAAGTGTCTGAGGCCAGATTTGAACTCAATGAAAATGAGTCTTCCTGATTTCAAACCCAGTGATCTATCCACTGAGCAACCTCATTTCTTTTTTGGCACAAAGTTTGAAAATTGACTAGAGAAACATACAGCACAAGATGGTGATTAAGTTAAATTTTAATAAGAAATACATCAATATTTTTAAATGTAAGCAATTAAAAATCTAAATTTTTTAAAGTTTAGCATTTATACTTCTGAAATTATTGAAGATTAAAATCTACTAGGACTTTTGGCACACCCTGTATAAACTCTTTATCTTAGTATTTAAAGCCTTTTACAACTTCAATGCAATATATCTTTCTAGACTTATACATACTACCTCTCCCCCCCCAAAAAAAAAAAACCTCACGTCCTAAATTCCAGATCAATAAACAGCTTGTTATTCCCTGATCTCATCCTGATATCTCCTGTCTGTGTACCTTCATGAAGGTTTTCTTCCATGGGTGAAACTTGTTTCTTCCATGTCTCCATCTATTAAAATCTCTCTTCCTTCAAGATCAATCTCCTCTATTGTCTTCCCTGATTATCCCTAGATAAATGATCTACCTCTTCGATTTTCCCCATGGAACTTTGGCTGAATCCCTTTCAGTACTTTCACACTCTACATTTTGCCATATTTTTGTTTACGTTACATCCCCCCTTATTAGACTGTAAACTCTGTGAGCATGAACTACATTTTGTTGTCGTTGTTGCTACTATTTTACTTTTGACGTTCCAGTGCTAAGCGTAGAGTTTTGTGTATACTAAGTACTAAAGAAAAGGACTAAATTGAATTATGCACCCTCATGAATTGAGTAAAATGTATATTTCTTCCTTAACAGAGTAAATTGGACTCATATATTGTTAGAGGCTTATTGACTTCTCCATTCCTTGACATAAATAACAACTATAGAGCAGAATATTATGTAATGTTTGATTTAGTAAAGAATATATTTCTACCCAGCTGTTTTTCTTTCCTTAATATTTTAAACCATCATTTCATGGAAACATATACAAACTTTGCTACGGAAAATGGTCCATGGATTCTATGAGAATAACAATGTTTGAGAGAGAAAGTTTGTAATATTTCACTAGCTAACCCTTAGGAAGGGCTCTATCAAGATTGAATATAGTGACATTATAGGGAGTTTCCAATATGTCATTTTCTTTTTTGTATTTTTCAAGTATACCATCACATATACATATGAATTACAGCACAACCAAATCACAGAAAAGTAAATAACCTCTCCCTTTGCAATCCTACATTCTATGCTCATGTTTACATGACACCACCCAAAATGGCATAGATTTTGCAGTAAGGAAATTATCATAACTACAATGAATGGGTCAATAGGCTTTCCTTTAGGGTAGCATCGGACCATACCTATTTGGGATACAAAGGGAGCTATAGACTTAATCTGTAGGCCTGATGATCATATGGTAGAGGCATGAATCTAATCTATGAATCAGTGGTATGCAGAGACTTGATGTATAAAATGTTTGACAACAAGTTAGACCATCAGAGGCCTGGGTGTTCATTCCCAAAATGAAACAGCAATCTACAATTTTAATAAAACATTCTTCTCCATAGTTTTCTGGATGACCAAAGAGCTAATGATATGAAATACAGAAAGAGAAAAGAGAATCTTCTTTATAGGCCGGTGTAATTTTGTTTATTGTTTGTTCTGGGGTAGGGTGATGGTAGATATTTTAGATCAAATGCCATATATGTTTTTGGTATTAATCAAGCCTTGGCAAAATGGCAGACTGGAATTACAAAGCATATTTTTTAACCTTTATTTTGCCATTAACTTGCTAGCAGATCCCTGATTAATCTTTAAGAAGCAGAACTTGTGATTGACAAACTTTAAGTCAATAGAATTTATCTTTGGTACTTTTAGAATTCTTGTGCCCTTTCTCTCTGCTGCAGTGCCCCTACTAGATGCCCAATGTCCACGCTCACCCACCCCCGACCACACGATAAAATATTCACCCCAAAGTGTAAATATTGGCTAAGAGTCTTCCCAGTAGTGCTGGCATTTTAACAAGAGACAAAGGTAATGTGGAACTTCAGGAATTGATAGAATTACTTGGAAAGAAATATTTGGAGAAGCAGGAACTCCTCCCTAGTACCCCTGTACAAACTGCAGAATTTCAAAAGACCTCAACATACAGGTGACTAGGAATTTCCCATACATATGCCTAATTCCTTCAAATGCTTTGTGCAGAATCTTTACAGGAAATATAAAATAGCATTATTTAAGCTTAAGCATTGCATTAAAGCTTAATTTGAGTGGCTCCTCCTACTATATAAGAAACCTTTCCTAATCCCCTCTCCCCCTGCCAGATGCTAGCACCTACACCAACTAGTGAACAACAGTGACTGTTGACTCTACCTGCTCATGAGGTCAATCATGATTATAAGGATAGACAACTAGAATTAATGTTGATAAAACCACCTGGAACGATGCACAAATCCATGAAAAGAATACCTTGCCTGCATGCTGTATTCCTGAGAGCCACAAAGAAAACAGGGAATCAGTCTACAAAGGACTTTGCTCCAAGGCACATCCCATTAATGTTATTTGATGGAGATGAAAAAAATTTGATCAAAGGCAATCAGCACCTCTGTTTTAAGCAACAATTCTAGACTATGGTATGCATAATGAAAGAGTAAAGGAAACTGTGGAAATAACTGTAGAAAGTTAGAGTATTCATGGCCTCCTAAATAATACATGTACAAGGTGTCAACACCCTAAGTAACAGACTTTTAAGACTAAAAATATCACAGAAGTCATACTTAAAATAAATGAATGAACAGAAAAAAAAAAACCTTTAGTACACATCAATAAGGTTATTTTCCCAATGGAAAGCACAAAGCATCCATAACTTCTTATCTTATACCTTACTCCTATAAATCCTACTTAGAGAAACCACCTAATGCATTGAAAACCTCACCTCTAGGTCTTTTAACTTAAGTATGACAAACTTGGGATATCCAACTTTCTCTCCACACCCGACTGTTTTACCTCTTTTGCTGACCACAGATTTCCTAAAGAATATCTTAGGTATCATTTCTTGCATATGAGTCATTGCTGGCAATATGCTACAGCTTAAGAAGAATTATCCACTTAACACCTGTCATAATAGGCATGTGGGCAAATATAAAGCATTTGTCCTTCCACAAGCAACTAATAAATGCCTGTTGGTCTAAAACTTCAGAATATTTAGTTGTGTGTGTATATATATATATATATATATATATATATATATATATATATATATATATATATATATAT
>CM053585.1:147454996-147476145 GCA_028646515.1 Pseudochirops corinnae
CCATGGGCTATGCTGGGGCTACAGCCTATTGCTAATGTGAGATTTATGCACTCATTTACTTACTTGTGATACCAGTTCACTTTCATTTCCTCTGTAAAATATTTCATGAAACACTGCAGCCTTATCCCTTCTGGAGTACAGAGTATCTTTAATGGAGAAGCAGATGAGCCTGCAGAAAAGAACACATATTTAGACCTGGGGAAAAGAATATGAGCAGTGAAAATATTTGTGTTAGGGCCAGATTTTTCGACTGTGACACTCAAAATTCTCATTCACAAAACAAATGGGGATTCTTGCACATTTTAAGGTTCATTCCAATGCAAATATGCATTCTTCTATACTCAAATAAAATTCATTCATTCACTCATTCAACAAGTGTTTACCATGTACCAACTAGATACATGAATAACCCCAGTCTATGCATTGAAGAGTATCACACAGGACCATATAATCAACAAATTGCAGAATTTCAAGGGACCTCAGATAATCTACCTCAACACATAGATGACTAAAATCTCCCATATAATATCACCCAAGAACAGTAATCCAGACTTTGTTTACATCTGGGAAGAGCAAACCACTACCTCCTAAGGTGGTACATTCCATTTTGGAATTATTCAAGTAGTTAGTAAGATTTTCCTTCTATTAATCTCTCTTCCACAAGTCAGTCCTTCAAATATTTGGAAGGTGTTCCACAATTATCATGTCTCCTCATCATCTTCTGTTCTTCAGGCTAAATATGCTTAATTCCTTCAAATGCTTTGTGCAGAACTCTTGTAGGAAACATAAGACAGCATTTTTTTTAACTTAACTTTTGCATTAAAGCTTAATTTGGGTGGCAGCTTCTATGATATGAGAAACCTCTCATGATTCCCTCTCTACCCACCAGATACTAGTAGCTTCATCAAAATATTCCCTTGTACTTTTATGTATATTCATATTTATTTATATACATAATAGAAATATATAAATATAACCACATAATATACTCATAGATATATGTTATTGGGTCATTTTCCAGTCATGTCTGATTCTTCATGATCCTGTTTGCTATGTTCTTGGCAAAGATATTAGAGTGGTTTACCATTTCCTTCTCCAGCTCATTTTGAAGATGAGGAACTAAGGCAAACAGGGTTAAGTGACTTGCCCAGGATCAGACAGCTAGTAAGTTTCTGAGGCAAGCTTTGAACTCAGGAAAATTAGTCTTCCTGACTCCAGGTACTCTATCCACTATTCCACCTAAGTTGCCCTATTCATAGATATATACACATTGTTTCCTCCAGTAAAATATAACTTCTTTGACAGCAAGTACCATTTCACTTTTGTTTTTATATTCCTACCACCTAGCATAGTATCTAGGACATAGTAGGCACTTAACAAAAACTTGCTGATATTTTCACTGTTTCAAGGGACAAATGAAGTGGTCCAAATGACTAGGGTTTGAATTCTAATCTTGCCTTACATGACTCTGCTTCATACTATTTTTCTGCCCAACTCAATTTAAACTTTTCCAAAATTCATTCAACCCTATCCTGCCTTTCTATATTGGCTTACAATTTCTCCTGTTCCTGGAACTTATTTCACCTCCTTTCCAATTCCACATGTTTCTGTCCCTCAAGTGCAAGTTCAGATGTAATTTTCTGCAGAAAGTTTTCCCAAATGGAAAGTTTCTTCAAATGGAAGTGATCTCTCCTTCCCAGATTTCTCATAGCTCTTTGTCTATACCTCTCCAATACTTAGGAGGTTAATAAAATGTTCTATTTCAGCTCTTCATTTGCTTCTCCAAATAAGTATAAATATCCTAAAGGACAGGGATCATGATCTATTCATATTTGTGTCTCCCAATACAGAGAATTATTCTTTTCTCATCATGAGCTTTAGGAAATTGTTTCACCTTGAAGCAGTGGCACTTGAGCTTAGCTTTAATGGATGGGTAAAGTTTAGACAGTCAGAGAAGGGGAAGGTGGCATTATAAGCACCAATGATGATATGATGAAAGGCAAGAAGGTGGGAATATGCACGGTATGTTTGGAACACAATGAGTTTCTTGGTTTGGCTCAAGGGGAAGGTTCATTTAGGGAAGTAATAGGAGATGAGGCTAAAGAGAAGCCAAGCAGTAAAGAGTCTAAAACTACAGGCTGAGTTTGTACTTCATTCTTTAGGCAACAGAGAAATGCATTCTAGTTGCAGCATAGAATAGAGATCAAAGCAAGCAGAGTTGTTAGTAACAGTTGTTAGTAAAGGAGTAATATGTCCAAAGATCCTGGTTCAACTATTTACTATATGTGTGACTTTGGGGATAAAGTGAGGGTAAAAAAGTAAGTTTAAATGATTTCCCAATTCCTTCATAGGTCCAAATCCTATGACCACATAAAGAATCAAAAGAATTTGGTAACTGAGTCAATAGAGGGAAGGCTTTAAAAAATGAGGAAGAGGAGGAAGAATCAAAATTGATTCCAAAATTATGTAACTAGGCGAATGCTGAATGACTATCACATTGATAGAATTAAGGAAGTTAGAAATAGGTGAGTTTTGGAAGAATGTGGTGAATTTGGTTTTATTTTTAACTATGAAGTCAAGAAAATGTATAGTGGACTACTGGAGATTTAATATTGTGACTCAGACAAAAGGTGAGAACTGGAAATCTAGACATGGGTTAGTGTAGCCTCACAGAAGCCAAGAGAAAGATGAGGTGGTCAACAATGTCAATGCCGAAGAAATAAGGAACATGAGGGCTGAGAAAAATCTTTGGATTTGACAAAAAGGTCATTGGTCGGTTACCTTAGAGAAAGAAGTTTCAGTAGTTGGTGAGAATCGAGATTAAAAAGGAAATATAGGCAACAGATTTTTATATATATATATATATATATATACACACACACACACACACACACACACAAACACACACACACACACACACGTTTTAGAAGCCAGTATAAACAGCAGTAGTTAGAATAGAGAATATCAAAAGTATTTTGTTTTTCCTTTTCCAAGATGGTCAAAAAAGACAGATAAAGACAGAAAAAGAGACAGAAGCCAGTGCCAAGGAAGCATTAAAGGTGCTGGTGAGTGAAGATGTAAGTATGAGATCAAATTCATTTGGGAGGAATAGAAAAGGAACCTAGGGATCAAGTCCAGGGGTTAGTCTTCAAGAGGAAATATAATTTTTTTTTCCTCTGGGATTAGGGACAAGAACAAAATATGTTTCTAGTCATAAAGATAAAGAAAAAATATGTGAGTGCACTCATACCAGACATGCTCAATTTTTTTCGGTAAAATAAGACCTAATTATTATTAAAAATAATAAAATAAGATCCAATTTAAGGGAGTGATATTTTGACCATAGGAAAAAATCAAAAAAGGTGAGGGAGTCTAGGATGAAGTCAATTAATTGCCCAAGGAATACAGGTGAAGGAAGTTTAATGTTGTTGGGATGGGGATGGAGTTGATATATTAGCTAAAGATCTGGTGGAGGCTCTGACTGTCAGGTCATAGAAAGGGGAAGAGATTTATAGAAGTGGGAGAGATAAAAAATTACAGGAAGCATATCCATAGTTCCAATAGCTGAGTATTAATTGTTGTTCAATCATTTCAGTTGTGTCCAACTCTTCACGACCCCATTTGGGATTTTCTTGGCAAAGATACTGGAGTAGTTTGCATTTCCTTCTCCAGCTCATTTTACAGATGAGGAAACTGAGGCAAGCAGGGTTAAATGATTTGCCCAGGGGCACACAGTTAGCAAGTGTCTAAGACCAAATTTGTATTTAAATTATAGAATCAACCAAGTTCTTATGAATCAAATTCTTAGTACAGAGATGGTACATACAATGAACACAAAGTTCAATTTACAGTCACCCCATTTCAAAAATCATACCACTATAAGATGGAGTAGAGATGCTGGATAACAGTTAATGTGAAAAAGATCTAGGCACTTTAATAAACAACAAGCCCAATATGGCAGGTAGAGTCAGAGGGAATACTACATAGGAGTAACCAGAGAGACAGAGAGGGAACTAGGAGGTTGTGGTGTCAAAGTATAATAGCAAAGGGAATGAGCAACTACACTAAATGCTAAGAAGAAGTTTGACAAAAGCTAAGAAGAGAGTACTGCAATTATTTGATAATAAGAGGACACTGTTGACTTCTGAGAAAGTAATTTCAAAGAATTGTCTCCCAACTGCACTTGGGGGAGGGAGGAGAAGGAAGAAGGCAGTTTATGCAAGCCTATTCCCATTTACCATTTAAATGCAGAGAAAAAATACTTTCCTTGATCCGAAATTATAAGTGACAAAGAAAATAATGCCAGTGACCTGAGTGGGTTAGGTCACAGTGTAATGGAATTCCTCTATTAACCTTCCTGAACAGAGTCACATATAAAGATCTTACCATAGCTTTAATTTGATAGAATGTGACCTCTTTTCCTCTCTGATCAAAAGACAATTCGGAATGTTTTTTTTCCTTATTCTCTCCATCCCTTCTCTCAAGAAATGTCTGGACAATGGGGAATAAATGACCTGGAATACTGAAAGCTTGCTCAGGTAACTAAGAGTAAAGTCTGCCCCACCCACCCACCTCCAGTTAACTGTGACTACTTAACAACCCTGGAGACAGAATCATTTAATATCCTGTGGTTCTATTTCCATCTTTGCAAAATGAGAGAGCTGGGTTAGATAATCTCACAGTAGTTAATTAGACTCAGAGGATTTACAACCAAAACTACTCCAACTCTCTTATTTTTGTAGAGGAAGAAACTGGAATCCTTAGAAAGGATGAGACTTACAATCATATGTACAGTAAATAGCAGAGTTGGTATCTGAACTCAGCTCCACAGAAACCAAGCTTAGTGATCTTTCCACCATATCACACTGCCTTTCATGCTAAGACCACCCCTAGTTCTAACAGTTTATGATTCTCTGATAGGTGCATGACAAAACTGATTATACATAGTACATGCTAAGCGCAAATTTTTTGAATGAATGAATAATAAATGAATGAAATACATGAAAATAGTAGTTTTAGACCACTGGAAACCTAACCTAGTATATTAAAAGAATGTGCAAAAAATAATACATTTAGAAGGACATACAATAGAAGTCTTCAATGCTTCTTCAGAGTAAAGATTTAACAGTGATAGTGAACTTTGTCCATTTTCCTCTGAAACAGAGGAGAGGAAAAGAAGTATATGTGAAGCAATAAAATCTATAGAATAAGAAAATTTTACAAAATCTTTGAACTCAATATGTATGAATGTTGCCAAGTAGTTCCCCTAAATGCTAATAATAAAGCCTCACATACTGAGTTAAAATATACTCTGTAGAAACATATGGACTTCATTATAACTAGCAAATCAGTGGGTAATTAACTTTGTCAGCCGCTGAGAAGAAAAGGACCACAGGATACATTTCCTGAGTAATCAAATTCAAGTGCCTAATTTCCAAGAAACATCTTGACCATGGAAAACATTAACTAGTGAAGAGGATTTTTACTCTCCTACTTACTAATCATGCAGCTGATGTAAATAAGTGACTGGAAAAAAGGTCAGTATTTTGACATTTAGAGTTTATTGTACAAGATTCAGGTAGACATGTTGTTTTATCTATAGAGCACTCCCAAATTGCAATGGCTGAAATTTTCAATAGACCAGTTTTTAAAAATTGAATTCTTGTAGCTACTGCTAAGAATATTTAAACTCATCAGACAAGTGTAGCCTTCACCATTTAAATCAGACCCCATGTGTAATAACAGAGTCACAGACATCCAATAAAGGTGATTCTTTCAACATCCAGTTTTAGGATCATTTGTTTTTTTAAAGGTCATGACCATTTTTTTCCTAGTTATTCTTTTTCCAATTGGGGAAGATTTCTTAGAATTGATATTTAAAAAATGAAAATGCTTTGAGTTAGTAGTAAGGCCTATAACAAAAAGTCATGGGAAAGAAGCCTAGACATCAAGAGACCTACTAGTACCAGCTGCATAACTATGGACAAATTATTGAAATTTGGGGAAGGGGCTTTTGTTTTCTCACTTGTAAATTAAGGGGAGATGGACTAAATTATCTTTAACCACATATACACACCCACCTCTAAAATTTTATGAGACTAAATATAATGCATTACTGTTATATATCTACTTTGCCCTCTAAATGATAATACTAGCTCAAGGATTTGATTCCTTCATAAAATGATTTGCTCACTTGAATGTAACAAACATTTACAAAGTGCCCACTAAATACCATGTATGTGATAGGGGCAATATGGTTTGGTCACCATACGATGGTGGATAGAAAGCTGGCTCTGGCTTTGGAGTCCAGAAGACACAAATTGGTTGTGTGATAGTGGGCAAGTCACTTAAATTCTCAGTATCCCAAGTATCTTTCTACATCTGTAAGTTGCAGAGGAGCTATTGATCTGCTTTTCTACAGCGAGTTTTCTTATCAAGATCTCTCTATAGCAAATGAAACCAAAGGTCTGGTCTGCCCCTCTTCCCAAAAAAATATCAGTATAGAAGCTGGTTCTTTGTTAATTTATATTGTGACCTTCATACCATCAGGTACACAACACAGTCTTCTGACAGTTTCTGAGGCTTATGAATAACAGCTTAAGTTTATAGATGTATTCAAGGTAGCTATCCAGCAGAAGATGGATAGATTGAGAAGTCAGAAAAATAGCATTATTAATATTAATAGATTATGTTTAAATTATCCCAATATAATTCTAACTATTAAAATTTATAAATGTAGAATGTTTCACTACAATATAAAAATAATTATATATGGCAATCATAAAGGAATTGTAAGTCTGGGTCCTATGAACCAAGAAAAAAGGGAATGTCTCAGAAAATATTGTCAAGAAAGTAGCTGTCACTGACCCAATGACATACAGTCATCACCTCATTACCATCATCATACTGTATTTATGCTTCAGATAGCTTTATGCACAGTCCAGTGCACAAGGCCTCTCCAAGGGCACACATAGAACACAAAATAGTACCAAACATGAATAGACAAAGAAAGCTACCTAAGTAACTAAACTCCCCAGACCCACAATGCTCTGCCAAGGGTGACTTTCTTGACCGCCCTCCTTCCAAGACAATCATTTGTAATGCTACAATCTAAAAACCAGTTCATAGATATTACCCCAATGTCAAGTTCTCCCTGCTTTTCAAAATGTCTGACAGAACAAAAACTGACACATTTCTGTCTCACATCTCCACTTCTCTTTTTCATTGATCGTGGCAAAAATATTAAAGCATAAAGAAAAAAATTTGCATACTCTAAAAATACATAGAAACTACATGTCTCACTTGGACTCTGGATGGTATGCAGGAAATACTGTATGCTCCCTCTGACTACAAATAACTGAAATCAAGAAACAGAAAACAAGAAAAAGATCCTGTGCTTTGGAAGCAATTAAATTGCTAACCTTAACACATTTAAATACTTTCTTAGAGTGATGGTATGTATTGGATTTAACTTAACAAGCATGTATTATGCATTTATATATACCAGGCATAGCAGAGACAAAAATAAAATACTCCCTATGTTCAAGAAGCTAACATTCTACCATGCTAACATCTCCTGGTATTAGGTACACTCAAGTACAATATTTGGTCAAATTGCCTTTATCAGGTAATGCTAGATTATTGTTAATTAGAACACAAGTCACTTCTTACATACAACTATGTATGACGTGACTTTGGTAAATCAACATTTACATAACTTACAACCTTCCATTCATCATCATTACCCTTAGATATTTCAAGAGTGATCAAAGCTCAATTATCCTTTGGCTAGCTCTAACATGACAAGGTTCCTTTTAAATATTAGAGAACCACTGATTAGTGGTGAAAAGAGAATTGCTTTTAAGCCTGAGTGGGATAAATTGCAAGAGACATTTTACTTGAGGATTTCATTTTTGTTTGTTTTAATGTGATGATCTCTCTTGGTATGTGCAAGAGCTACCACAAAAGTCTTCATGAAAATAACTACTGTGATCTAAATCTAGTCTTTCTTGAGTAAATGGAGAAAACTATCATTTGGACACGTAAGACCCTTTTAGATGTCAATTAGTTTTCTCAATGTAGTTCTATTCCAGCTATTGGAACAATAACACCTTTTAGCATTCTAGAATGGTCTTTTAGGAAATGGAACCCTAGTGGCCTACCAGAGTTAATGTACCTTTAAAGGGGCTTAATTTACACTCAAAAGGAGGCCTCATTATTCTTGGGGCAGTATCTGACCCATTAATTAAAAGCCCCCCCCAATTCAATTTATGGTTTAAAGAAAGTCTCTTTCATTAGGCAGGTTAGGGGTAAAATTATACTTACCCAATATAATCCATAAGGTTGTTGTGCATTCAAATGAGGAATGTACTTTAAATGAGGCAGAGGGCCACTTAATGATAACTCTCATTATCAATATCAATCCAAAATTAAGACTGACGAAGCAAATTCTTGCCAAAAGGTAACCAACACCGTCATAACAGATGTCTTAATAAATCTAAGTGGAGCAAAAGGTTCCTTATAAATGGTGTGGACTTTAAGATGCTTCCATGTAATGTATGATGCTGTGCTGATCACACCATGCCCAAGGACATCACAACATTGTCTAATATCTATAACCACCCAAAAGCCATTGGTCCTGCAAACCATGAAGGAAAAATTAAGTGTATCCAAAATACACATTGTCTACATGGTGATGGGTTGACTAGGAAGCTCATTGAATTAGTCCACCAATAAGAAGAATAAATAGCATGGACAGCAATAAGAATATCTTTTATAAGTGCCTAATATTTGTCAGTCATTTCCCTAAGCACTTTAAAAATATTATCTCATTTGGTCCTCACAACAACCCTGTGAAGTAAGTGTTATTATTATCTCCATTTTACACGTGAAGAGACTGATGTAAATAGAGATCAAATGATTTGACAAGGTCACATAGCTGCTAAGGTATCTGAGGCTGGATCCAAATTTGGGTCTTCCTGATTCCAGGCCCAGCTCTCTATTCATTATATCCAATACATATTCCTTAGACAAGCACTGGAAATGTACAATGAGCTAGGCTTATTGAGAAGTTCCCTTAATAGTGCAAATTAGCACCATCTCTATATTTTAATAATCTTAAAGACTATCTTGGGACACTGGAAACTTAAGTGACTTGCCCAAGATGGCCACTCAATTGTGTATGTCACATGCAAGACTGTACTGTTAATGTATTGTATGGAATTGGAAGATCTTTCTTGCCCATATGTGACCTGCTTTGAGCCTGAACCACATGAGCCTGAGACCATGGAGCCTGTGGTAGAAGGAGCTTGCTGAATGGGTAGAACAGGAATAGGTGGAGCAGGAAGTGGGAGAGTGAGGTGGAGCTGAAAGAGAGAGAGAGGCAGAGCAACTAGCATGGGAGAGAGAGGGGCATTTTGCTTAAGGGAGCTTGTTTGTAGGGAGGCCTGACAGGGGGAAGACTTGGAGATGGCAATGCTCCCTGCATTAGTAATGAGTACCAAATTCTTTATTACCATGGTGAATTTGGTATCTTGGTTTTATCTTCAAAGAAGAGAGTCTGTTATATCTTGGTGTTCAAACCTGGGAATACACCTGCATATTCAAAGCAGCCGCTGTGGGTATCACACTGGTGATAGAAAGACTTGAACCCAAGTCTTCTTACCTTTGAAAACAGTCCTCTCTCCACTATATTATACTACCTCTCTAATATACTTTTTTTTTCTTGCAATTAATCACAAAACAAATAAATAAATATCTGAATTATCTTAAAACAAACTAATAAAGTGGTTAATCATGGAGTCTAAATCCAATTAGTTAAAATAAAATAAAAAAGCCTAACCCACTTAAAATAACATCTCTGAATCAACTCAGATCATAATACTGAGACAGAATTGAGTGCTTCCAATAGGACATGGGCTGTATTTCGTTAGCTTTTCTCTTTGCAGGAACAAATGTCTACCTCAGGATACAGTGCTGTAGCACCAAAAACGATTTGAAAATTAGAAAGCATTTACTTACCACAGACTCTACTCATTGCCAAGATCATATCATCATACACTAAAATGGAAAAGGGAAATGTACCATTACAATGTATAATCTTTTCAAAAAGCAGGTTTCTTGTATTTAATTAAACTGATACAGGAAACTGTCGTATTAGTTTGAAAAATGGCACGTAAAAATAGCGATATTTATTCATAAAAAGGTCTATGGAGCTAATAAATCCTTTGTAGGTTAGTGCCTCCCCACCTTTTAAACAAGGATGAGAACATTTTACTTCGTATAAATCCAACTCTATTTAATTGAATTGGTTCATCATTATTTGTATCATGTTCATAATGACAATGGCAGAAACTGTGGTTCCAGACTGGTGTTCTTCCACAGCATTTTACATAAGCACTAACTAACATAATATCTCCTTCCCCTAAAATATCAAAGCAGTTTTGAAGGGAATAAAAGCACAAATATGTTTTCTTTCACCTTAAAACATCTGACAGAAGAATATGTGTTCTATCTAAAAACACAGATGAACGTACATTTATGGTTTACAGCCTACTACTGGGTAAATGGATATAGTTTGTTTTTTTGGTTTTTTTAGTAGAACAAAGAAAGTCTTTTCTAAAAAATTACCTTTGCCAGCTATTTCAAGGATAGATGCATCTTGGCCTCTATCATCTTTCAATGTTGCCTTGTATTCACCTTGATCCTTCTTGGACAACTACAAATAAAACATGTTATAGTTGTATCAAATTAACCCTGATCTCTGAGTAGAGACTAGAGAATCACTTTTTAAGAAAATGTTTATCTACTGGGTATAGTGACTAGACTAGAACCTCTGAGGTACCTCATACCTTAGAGCTCTATAATATGGTCACATACAATTAAAAACATAGGAGCTAGGTTACCTAATATTTCCTCATTAAATATATGTGAAATTCAAAGTCTTAATCAACTAGGAAAATAATGTAATATTTATGAGTCAATATCTCTACCATACACTTCCATTTTCATTCTGTCCTGGAAAAATGAAAATCATTCAATCCACTATACCTTTGGTATGAGTAGTTCACACAGTCCTTTTTCCAGATCAGGTAAGGTTTCAACTTCATAAAGAACATCATCCTTTAACCACTTGAAAACTGTCTCTTTTTTTGTGTTTGCCACCTATTAAATTGGAAGCATAAGTCACATTATTTTGGAGTATCTAAAACAATGTGATTTTGATATTGAATTACAAATTAGCATGTTATGTACAACTGGTTCTTATGTAATCTGTTGCTGCTAGCAATAGGAGGGAAGCTTCTAAGTTAAAGCTTCTGAGATAATTGAACCCTCTCTACTTCATGCCAAAAGATATTTGAATTTTCATCCCATCATCCCATGAAATTAGTCAGCAATAATTAACAATGCCATATATAAAGGCATTATAAAATCTAGTTTGTATTTTCTAAATACAATTATATTTCTTTAGACATCTATACAACTGCATAGGCTTTTGATTAAGGGTAAAAGAAGGGAGTATAAAAAGGGGAAACATTTCAGGCAATAGCTTATACAGACTGACTAAATACTCTTGACAGTTCCAACCTAGAGAATTTTATTAGAACTTGAGCTATCTGGCAAATGAGATGAAATGCAACTTCCATTTCCATTTGGAACTGAAAATCACACTTTACACCATCCCACAGGGCAGAGAAAGTTCCTGCTCCACCAAAGTGGGGTTGACCAACCTGACTGCATAAGAACTTTCCATTCTTTTTTAGTCCAAAATTTTACCTGGACACAAACTGATAAATATAGGTAAAAAGACTGGGATTTGTGTTGGTCTAAAGCAATGCAATATACTTTAGAGTCATGATTTCTAAACCTTGAATTATTGTACCTTACATCAGTAGGTTAAAATTTACACTGTTCTTGAAATAGAAAGCCTTGTCATGGTAGTAGCAAAAAATGACTAAAAGCAGTATACACTGAATGGGCCGCTAACACAAGACAAAATATTTTTAAGGAAACTTATTTTAGTTGAATTTTTAGACAAAGTGCCCTGCTTCTAGGTTTCTCTTTTCCCTTTGCTCAAAATTCACAATTTGCCAACATTTCAATGTGGAAAAAAAAAGAAAACAATGATAATGGTTCCAAAAAAAAAAGAATTGTTACTAAACTTATGGTAGAGAATTCTTAAGGGAGAATACATCAATTGATTCCATCAGTAGAATACCGATGTTGATTATAAATCTTATATAGTTAAGCAAAAAAATCTTAAGAAGTTACCTGGGCCTCAGAGAGGTTAAATATCGTGGTTATTGTCACTCAACTAGTAAAGGTGAGAGATAGGGCTTGGAGCCAGGTCATCCTGATTCTAGGTTTGGCAATCTATCCACTACAGCACACAGTATCCTCTCATAGGAAAAATCTTCCACAAAAATACCTTAATGTCTTTTCCGTATTTTTATATCAAAGATATTTGCGTTAAATTTAGGGGCCACTGAAATTTTATACTACTGAGCTATACATTTCTGAAAACAGATTTATAATCAAACCAAAATCCTAGTATTGATTTACAGAATAGTCCTTGAGATTAATTCAATATGTATAAATAAGTATGGGACAATGATAACATAAAAGGGAATGCATATCTTCATATTTGTTAGTAATGAAAGCCTATTTTTATCATTGTGTTATTAACCAAAAAATATCATTTTATTCTTAGTGAATCTGTTTTTCATTTCCTAATGGAAATCCTATACAAAGAGGAGAAGCAGGCCCACAAAGATATGTTAAAAGAATTTCATGCCCCCAGATTCCTTCCTGAATTTACCTGACAAAAAAATTTAAGTAAAATGTAGCAAGTGTACTTTTAAAATGTCTTTTTTATCTCATTTTTACGTTCCCAAATAATAGTGTCTTCATTATAAAACATATATAAAACTTCATTTCAGTTTTAAATCAGTTTTCAGTTTTAAATTGGCTGATAAACATGATGGATCACAGAATAGATAAATAAACAAATGAATGAATATATAAAAATGTCTATCGTTATTTTGTTCAAAGCCAAGTGACTCAATGTATTGCTATTATAAGTAATTGATCAGCAAGTAATATTTTTCATGGGAAATCTGTCTTAACAGACTCTAAAATGAATTCATAACATATGTTTAATGTATTTCCCACCTTACACTTCAGTCGAACTTCACATTCTTCTGTAACATCCCAATGTAAATACTCTGCAAAATGAGGACCTAAGGGAAAATAAAAAGGGGTGAATTTATACCAAAGAACCAATGTGTATGCATTTATGACAAGAGGAAAATTGCTGTGCAACTTGGAACCAAGATAATTATTTTTCAGGCTACCTAAGTTAACATGTTTGCCTAGTGCAGAGTCTCTTTTGGACTTTGTATTGCCAAGTAGAAAACTTACAGTCTGATCTCCCATTCTTACTGACATCCAATATCTATTTCCCTTTAGAAAGAATCTTGAAACTATTGTATTGCCTAAGGCATATTTATGGCTGAATATTCAACAGCTTAATGCATAAAACATCTAAAATGGTAAAATTAGCAGAGAAGAGATAAACAAGTTTTTAACCTACCACTGCTCCTCACATTTCACTAGTAAAGAATTAGAAAATAAATGAAAGTAACTTTTGTTGTTTTTTTTAATAAATAGTCTTTGTACAAAATAAAATGGAAAAGTGAATGATAGGCAAATATTAAAGCTTAGTATTACTATAATATATAAAACTATTGGAGAGTAGTGGGGCTTTTTTATTTAAATGCATATATAAAATGTTCCTAATAATATAGCAGTTTGTTATAAGAAATTACCTTCAACGTTCATTAAGTTGCTAAGACCCACAATATGGAAATGAATAAGGTAAAATAGTCTTGTCCACCAAAAAAGATGAACTAAGCCTAACTAAAAGTAAGCAAGTTTGATTTCCATGAGGTATGCTAAGTGTAATGAATTCTGCTTTCTAATAGTGCAGTATTACTTCTGTGCACGCAAAAATATTCTGGGTTTCATTTGCATAAATAATTTAAAAGAACAGCTGGATTATATTTGAGACCATAATAAATATGTTTTGAAATTACATTTTTTCCTTTGTAGCTCTAGTAACCAAAGGCATTGTGACTAGCTTTGGAGTCAGTAACATTAACCGCTGTTCAGATCTTGCTTCTGACACATACTAGTCACATGACCAAGGGGAAATTACTTTGGGGCTCAGGGCTCAGAGTTACTCTATGACAGTGGTTCTCAACCTTCCTAATGCCATGACCCTTTAATATAGTTCCTCATGTTCTGATGACCCCCAATCATAAAATTATTTTCGTTGCTACTTCATGATTGTAATTTTGCTACTGTTATGAATAGTAATGTAAATATCTGATATGCAGGATGTATTTAAATTGAACATAACCCACAGGTTGAGAACCACTGCTCTATGAGATCATAAGTTACAAATGAATTCTTGATCTGCATTGAAAGGGAGGAATTTCCACACCAGAAATTCCTCATCCTGATGAAATCATCATCTGGACCAAATAAAATTAAACAATATTATCCATATACATCTTATGACTTCTGAAAAGAGGGCTGATAGAAATGTAAATACAAAGTTACGACTGACTTGAACTAAATAAAATAAGCAAATTTTTGCCTAATAAAAATGACTTCTACTGCTTTTTAAAATCATCTAACTAAAATTCTCTAGCCTATTTCTCACTGAAATTTTGTGATTCTGTGAAACCTCAGAAGTATTTTCTAATGGGTGCAATAAACTTGTTCAGGTACCATCTGGATGTTTGAAGGTAGGTCAATCTATCTGCAAAAGAACATTTTCCTGGAAATAACTATATCAGCCCTGTTGTAGAATCTTTTTTTTTTAATTCAACATAACTACTCAGCTGCCAATTCAGGTCAGCAAGTATTTGCTTAGGGACTATTATGTGTTCAGCACTATATTCAGTATTACAAAAGGTTTAAAAGAAGCATAAGATATGGTTCAGGGAAAAAAAAAACAGAAAAATGCACAAATGCATATGGTCCCTGCCCAGAGGGAGCTTATATCCCATTGGGAAGATATCATGCTTACTGAAGAAATCATTAACTAACAATCTAAGAGAATATGAGTTCCCATAAAACCCCAGGTAGCAGAGCAAAGAGTGGCATAGGAGTTCATAGAAAGAAGATATAACAGAGGACTAGAATGATAAGGCAATACTGCATGGAGAATGTAGGGTTCAAAGAAGACTTTTAGGAATGCATAGAATTTAAGTTGACAGATAGGAGAGGTGAAGGTCTCCGTGCAAAGATAATGACAATGGCAGTCTTTTCACAAGGGAATTAACACAATGAGTTCAGAAGACAATAAGGAGTGGAAATTTTATGTTGAAGACCCTAGGAAAGAAGTGCCTTCTCTTTCATTTTCTGTTTCCTTAATTGTAAATATCTTTCTCCTCTCCTCTTCACCTTATGAATCTCTACCCATCTTTTGATGTCCAATTCAAAGGTCACCTACTCTGGAGGGCTTTCCTGATGCCCTTCATCTTTCTTAAGTGTCTTATTTATAACAAGTAACATTATATTAATCGGTCTTTTCTCCATAATAAACTGCAAATCCAATTAAACAGGGACTGTGTTTTATCTAAAATTTATGTTCCCAACCCTCAATCAGGGGTATGAGCACAGTGTTCTGCATGTAGTAAATGTTTAATAAATGCTTGTTATCTATACTATATGCTAGGAATTGTGCTAGGCTTTAAAAATATAAAAAAGAAAACACACTGGGGAGGGCCTTAAAAGATAGCTCAAGAAACTGGGACTTTATTTTGTAGATTTCTAAAGAAAGGGATGCCAGGACAACAGTTTTTAGAGAAATTAATCTGGCAATCATGTTTAGGGTAGACAGAAGGAGAAGAAATCACAACTAGAGAGACCAGTTAGGAAACTTTTGAAATACAGGCATGAGGTGACTAGTGTATGGATAAGAGTGGTGGCATTGTCAGTGGAAAGGAAGAGAGAGATTTTTTTTTTTAATATTTCAAAGGCAGAAAGATGTAACTTTATGATTAATGAGATAGTAGAAGTGAAGGAAAAGAGATGCTAAAAATGACTACCAAACTTGGGAACTAAGATCCCAAGAGAATAGTGGAGCCATTGATGAGTTAATCTTTTCCTTGCTAAGGGTAAGTATAGTTATCCAATAAAACAGAGTTCTTATTAAGGAAATTAGACCATTTAGATGGTCTTTATTTAGAATTACTTTGCATTATATAGGTCCCACTTTGAATAGAACATCCTGTTTAATTTGGGTCTTTTAGGAAACATCCAATTGAACTATTTACCTTGTTTCCTGAGGAATTCTTTTCTTTGGAATTCAGCCTCTTCCAGGACAGCCCTAAATGCTAAAATTCAACATTGAGATGAAAAGACAGGAAACAGAATTTAGTCATTTAACAATTCAAATGGATTTGCTCTAAAGTGCCTTTTATGGGCATGTGCTAATATTGGATTTGTCATACCATCACCAATGAGAACTAATGAAGATTGATTTTTGGCTTTTCCATCATGGATCTGCACAGTGTAGGTGCCTTCATTTTCAATAGTAAATCGATCCATTACCATCTCAATGATGCCAGTCGATTTATCACACTTAATTCTGTGAGTCTAAAAGGAGACAAAATGTAGAACTGTACAATGTAACTCTAATATATGTGTGTGTATATACATGTACATATATAATCCTTTTACATCAAACAGCTGCATAATCCACTGAACCTAAAGATATGTTATCAAAGACTGAAATTTTCTTTACAAAATATTTTGGCAACCCAAGTAGTAAATAGGGAATACAGATTTTCACTGAAATCAGATCCAAATTCTATTTCAATGGCTTGAAGGTGCATTATTCGTAGAAATAGTAAAAGAATGCTATGTGAAACACACAGTTTGTTAAACTGAGTTATTTCCTGAAGGAGAGCAGTTTGGATCATGAACTCTAGCTGACTTTTCTGCTGCAACTACACTCAGCAAAATACATTTTTTTGCATATTTAAACTGATATTTCAATGTCAGTTCAATCACAGTACATTTAGAATGTCAATATTATCACAATAGAAACCTTGAATGGAAACTACAAAGTTCATCTAAATAAATCTAAACTTCCCTGGCTTATTCTTAAGACCATAGTCTAACTCTATTTTTCTGTCCAATCTTATGCCCCAATAATGCCCTGACATATTAAATTGTATTCAAGCTTATCTTTTATTATGATTACTCATATGTCTGTCTTCACACATCTTCTTCCCCTTGACTGCAAAATCATCTTTTCCTCATTCTCCTCATCCTTTAAAGCTCAGTTCAAATTTTAGCTCCTCTAGAAAGCCTTCCTGACAATTTCAATTATAACCTCTTTTTCTGATCTCTGGCACCTAAAAACATCACACAGTCTATCCAATTTAATTCACAAATATTTATTAAGTGCCTGCCACAAGACATAGCTAGGTGGTGTTATGAATAGATTGTAGGACCTAGAGTAAGAAAAACCTGAATTTGAATTCTGACTCAGATACTTCCTAGCTGTGGGACCCCATGCAAGTCGTTTACTTTCTCTCAGACTCAGTTTCTTTATCTGGGAAATGGGAATACCAGTAGTACCTATTTGTTTTGAGGCTCAAAACAGAAAACATGCAAAGCCCTTTGCAAACCTTAAGGTTGTGTATGAATGGTATTATTACTAGCATTATCATTTTTATTATATGCACAATGTACTGTTCTAGGTTCCTAAGATACAAAGAGAAAAAACATGCCTTTCCCTCAAAGAACTTACTTTCTCCGGAAGGGATATCAAGTCCACATGCAAATAAATGCAAAGTTTAAAAAAGTCACTCTGAGGTAGTAGAAAGTACATCTAACTAGGAGTGAAGATCAGGAAAAACCTAACAGGAGCACAGCTCTCTGCACAAAACTAAGCACAGAGCTAACAGTGAAAAAATGCTTGATGACTGATTGATTAGTGGGTAGAGATTACCCTCTACTTGGATAAACAAGGTTCTTTTGATTCCAAGTATTATAGTCCAAAGAGCGCTAGTTGAGGCTAATTGCCATGTTTCATGGGGAGTTTAATCAAATACAGATCTGAATTTGGGTTGTTGTTTTTTTAAAATATTAAGTCCTTCTGAGGTTTTATTTCCAAGCTGAAAAATAATTTTTAAAACTAAAATCACCATATCATCAAATATGAATGAAATTCACACATTATGTATTTGTGTAAGATCACTTAGATTTCTCTATCTCAAAAAACTGGAAAGGAGATTGGGATAACAAGAAAAGAAAAGCGGGGTTCAAAGATGCATAGGTGAAATAGAAGGTTAGGGTTGAGAATATTAAAAAGAGAGCATGAAGAATGAGATAATTATCTAGAGAGACAATTAGATGATTCAGCTCTGGAAATGAACTTTGTTTATCAAGATGCTGAGTGAGCCAGGGAAAAGGATGGAATATGAGAGAAGTAATGAGTGTTCAGTCTAGTGCTTTTCCCCAGTCCTTGATTCTCTAGGGCCTTTAGAGTCTGAGCTTTTGAAGACCAAGGGAAAAATTTTGAAAATGTAGAAACCAAATTGTTCCTAGTTAGATTCTATTAAGCTTATTTCAAGCATCTTTAAGAAGGCAACTATAGCTCCTTATTCTAATTAGGTTCAAGAAAGAAAAATATATAACTCTAGCTGGCAACAAGAATCAAACAAAATTCTCAACAGTACAATAGTCTATTGAAATGTATTCAGCAACTACACTGCAGTGTCTGGGCCAGTTTTAGAAAATAATTAGGCTGCTCTCTATTGCCAATATGCAGAAAGATAAAGTTCAATGATTTTATGGATGCCATAAATACGAGCTTTTATGTGACTTTCACAAAATAGCATCAATCTTCAAATGTAAAAGTCACCTGTGGGTCACTAATTAAAAAAGTGAAATAGGACAGCTGCACTTTGGAAAATTAGCTGTGTAGTCATGACATGTTTTAAGGGCAGATAGGGAAAATGTTAATCAAATAATATTATGTAAATAATGTTAAATTAGGCTAAATTGCATAAGATTTAGAGTTGGAATGGATTTCAAAAATAATTTAGTATAACTCAGTTATTTTACAAATAAGGAAACTAAGGCCCAGAGAGAGTGAAAGGATTTGTACTAGGTCATATAGCTAAATATAGTATTACATTGTAAAAATAAAATAAGTGATAAAACAAGAATTTGAATCAAGAATCTTGTACTCCACGTGCAAGACGTTTTTCACTATTACTTACTGTTATGCTTTTAAATAACAAAAAGAAAGCAAAGGTTACCTAGAGATCACTCGCCTCCTCAGTTCTTCTATAAAGAAGTGCCATCTTTCCTTTGAGAGGCATTAACTAGACTTTAAATATCAGATTCCAATTTATAGGAGGCTATTACCTTTTTTTTTCTTAGAAAGGACCTATCATTTCATCAATACAGAGAACTCCCAATGAGGAACTCCCTCCACTCATGCAGGACGGTACCTTCTCTGAATATTAATCATTTTAGAGAGTCGCCTGGAACACGAAGAATGAGCTGACTCCCAGAATGTCAGAGATAGAGGCCAGACTTGAACTCAGGCCATCCTGATTCCTGATTCTTTGGCCATTATTATTCTGTGTGTGTGTGTGTGTGTGAGTGTGTGTGTGTATGTGTATATGTATATATGTAAATGTATATGTATATGTACATGTATGTGAAGAAAGACAGAGACAAAGAGATACAGAAAGAGAGAGTAAAAAGATTGAGGACTTGCTAAGTAGGGGATACCATAAGATTTCTATTTTTTTCAAGAGTTCTGTCTTGGAAGAGTCCAAATAAACCAATTGTGGTTCAACCAGAGATCAAACATGTGGCATTTAGTTCTGTATGTCAGGTGTGTGATTTGATGGTAAGAAGAACAGAGCAGGGGCGGAGCCAAGATGGCTAGGTAGGAGCAGCAAGGTATGACAGCTCCCACACAGCTACCTCAAATACCCATAAAACATGACTCTAAACAAATTTTAGGGCTCTAAGATGCACGCAAATATACTTACCACTGAAGGCAGCTTGGCTAGAAGGGACCATCTCAGCACTGGGAGCCAAAACCAGCCCAGCCTGAAACCGTGGCATGGGCCTGGGGGCAGCCAGAAGGCAGCAGAAGCAGAGGCCCTGCAGCTGCCTCCACGTAGCTGCTTCAGAGCTCCAGGCCTGCAGACTGCAGGGGAGCCAAGTGATCATTCAGAGGCCAAGTGCTCTTGTGTTGCGCAACCTGGATCTGGATTGTGGTCTTGGGTGGTAGTCCTTGGGTACGTTTTCAGTGAGCCAAAGCTGGTGAGGGCTGCAAAAAATGATAGCCCCCTAATAGCTCTGGCAGCTGGGAAAACCCCAGCAATTTGGGACAGAGCTTTCCCCTCTGGAAGCAGAGTTTCACAGAGCTAAAAAATCATTGACTGTCCATCATGAGCAGGCAAAGGAAGCAAAGTAAGAACAGCAACCAAACTCTAGATTCCTTCTTTGGGGACAAGAAGGATCAAAGCATGGAACGGGAGGAAGACAGCATAGTCAGAACTCCCACACCAAAAGCTTCCAAGAAATATGAAGACTGCCTAAAAGCCAGAGATCACCTTAAGAAGGATTTTGAAAATCAAATAAGAGAAGTGGAGGAAAAACTGGAAAGAGAAATAAGAAAGCTTCAAGAAAATCATGAAGAGTCAACAACCTGACTGAAGAAAATAACACCTTAAAAAATAGATTAAATCAAATGGCAAAAGAGGCCCAAAAAGCCAATGAGGAGAAGAATGCCTTAAAAAGTCAAATTTGCCAGATGGAAAAAGAATCCCAAAAGCCTTCTGAAGAGAATAATTCCTTCAGAATTAGAGTGGAGCAAATGGAAGCAAATGACTTTATGAGAAATCAAGTTACTATTAAACAGATCCAAACAAATGAAAAAAATAGAAGGCAATGTGAAATATCTCTTTGAAAAAACCACTGACCTGGAAAACAGATCCAGGAGAGACAATTTAAAAATTATTGGAATACCTGAAAGCCATGATCAAAAAAAGAACTTAGAAAAGCATCCTTCAAGAAATTCTCAAAGAAAATTGCCCAGA
>CM053585.1:147476645-147496193 GCA_028646515.1 Pseudochirops corinnae
AGTTCTATAATCAATTGTTAAAAATATATATGTGTATATATATATATATATATATGTATATATACAATTATTATTATTATTATTAACTACATCCAACTGGGAATTAAGATGCACAGGAACTGTAGTAGGGATATCCATCCTGCCCTCCCAGAATGTCAGAGGGACGAGGGGGAGGACATAGGAGAGAGTAGATTGGGGGAGGAGTTATACAGTGAGATGGCTGTTTTGAGGTGTTGGGTAGGGGAAAGATGGGGAGAAAATTTATAACTAAAAATCTCATGGAAATGAATGATGTAAACAAGAAAATAAATAAATTAATTTAAAAAAAAAGAAGAACAGAGCATAGTAAATAGGGTGCCGGACATATAGTAAAAGTAGCAATAATTTCCAAAAGTCAGGCATGGCTTCATCAAGAAGAGAACATTTCATGGTATTTCCTTTTTGACAGTTATTAAAGTGATCATTGAAGGGAATGCTATAGATATAATTTGTCTAGATTTTAGCAAAATGTTTGATCAACTATCTCATACTTTTCTGGTAAAGAAGATAAAGAGATGTGAACTAGATAAGCATTGGACTGAATCTAATAAAGTGAAATTCCATAGGTGAAATTGTAAATCTTGTGCTTGGAAGCAAAAAAAAAAAAAAATTCAACTTCACAAGTACTAATAAGGGATAGTAGACAGGAATTTGTCTGAAAAGAATCCAGGGACTTTGGTTCACTACAAGCTCAATATAAATTAGCGGTGTGGTAGATCACCCAAAAAGGTTAAGGCAATCTAGAACTGATTTAAGAGAGACAACTTTCCGGGAATAGAGTATATTGATAGTCTCACTATACTCTACCTTCCTCAGTCCTCACATTGAATCTAATTTTCAGACAAATTGTTGTCTATCCATGCCTATTTTTCTTGTGAAGGTGCTTTTTGTACCCATGCATAAGACTTTATACCTCAGTTCTGATCCCATAGTTTAAGAAGGATATTTATAAGCTTGAAAAAATCTGGAGGATGGTAATGAATCTTGAGTCTATATCATGTGAGTACTGGTTAAAGAAATTGGGAGTGCTTAGCCTGGACAAGAGAAGAATCAAAGGAGACATGACAGCTACGTTTCATTGTCTGAAGGGTTACTATTCAGATTGGAGATTAAGTTTGTTCTACTTGGCTAGAGGGTAAAATCTTGAACAATGGGAGGAAGGTACAAAGAAATTAATCAAGAGTTGATTTCAGGGGGAAAAAGTCCTAAAAATGAGAGCTTTCAAGTAGTGAAATAGACTTCTTTGAGAGTTAATACTTTCCTCCTCTCTAAAGTTCTTTAAGCAGAGACTGGATAACATCCTTTTTAGACTTGTTAAAGAATGTGTTTCTTCTAGTCCATCTAGATTTAATCATATTACTTTAGAGACTGCTTGTAATTCTTATATTCTGTGATTCTTTGATTTCTGATGCCCTTTGATGCTCCATGATCTTACCCTATTTAAAGACAGTTAAGTGGTATGATGTAGAGATTGGATTCAGAAATACATGAGTTTGAATTTAATTGCTATGTGATCCTGTAAAACGGGGTTGTTGTGAGGATTAAACAAGATTGTACATGTAAAGTGCTTTGCAAACCTTAAATTACTACAGAAATACTAGCTGGCTACGACTAGCCAGATGACATCTGTCCCTTTTCCAGCCTTACTTTCCTCATCTGTTAAGTGAGGCTATAATAACAACACCTACTTCACAGATTTGTGAGGGTCAAATGATGTAATGTATAAAACTGCTTTGCAAGCCTTAAAGTGCTCCATAAATGCTAGATTTTATTCAAAGAAGATGGGTATCTCCTTACAGAGACTACATGTGGCAATGTTACTTTTCGACTTAAAAAATTAAAGACTGAATTGCAACATAAATTAAAACATTGTCTAACACAGAAAAAGTGTACTTTTAGCATCCTTTCTCATCACTGCAACCCAAGCCTTCTATCCCTAGGAGTAAATCTAAATGATAAAGGAATTTATAGGTACCAGTAGCTACAATGTCCTTCCTATTAGGAAAGGGTCTATTATTGGAAGGAAGTCATCACTCACGATAAGCTGAATCAAGCAGCGTCAATGTCTTTATCAAGAACAAACAAACAGATGTAGAAAAAAAATAACTTTTCCCCAAAGAACTTGTATCTTTTCATGAAACCAAATTCAATTTGAACTTTTTTCCCCTATAGAGATTATAAAACATCACTTGGCATTTTCAAATTCAAACAGGTCTAGTTTTTAAAGTATTTCTTATCTCTAAAAGGCTAGTATTTAAAAAAAAAACTGAAGGGAAATGTGCTTCAGGGACAGCAAGATGAGCATTAATAAACAATATGTCATGATATTAAACACAGAGAAACCAATCCAGTTTTTAGATGCAGTAATATGTTTAGTTTCTGGTTAGACCACACGTGGGGCATGGCACTCAATTCATTGTAGGAAGGACATAAGCTGAAAAGTAGCATCCCAGAACAGAATGACCAGGATAGTGAGGACTAATCTTGAGACTTTATCCTATATCGATAAATTGAAGAAAGTGACAATGTTTAACTTGGAAAACAGACTGGGAGTTGGGGAATGGAGGGTAGGGTAGACTGATAATAGCTGTATTCAAGTATCTAGGGTGCTGTCATGAAGGAAAGGTACCATTCTTGCTTTTCACGGTCCCAGAGGGCACAACTGCCAAGAAGTAGATTTTTTTTGGCTTAAAGAAAGGGGGGGGGGGGGGACCTAACAATTAGAATTATCAAAAAGGCTAACAGACTGACTCAGGAGGTGGGGGGGCAGGGTTCTACCTCACTGGCAGTCAACGAGCAAACCACTTGTGAGTGTAGTAGAAAGAATTTGTATTTAAGTGTTAATTGAATTAGCTGACTTCTGAAGTCCCTTACAACTCCAAGATTTTCGAGATTCTCTGTAGTAGAAAGAAATGAGAAGGTCTGAGTTTGAATCTCAGCTCTGCTGATTAAAGTTATGTGACTTAAGAGAAGTTACTCTATTTCTCTGAGTTCTGGTTTTCTAATACATAAAACTGGGATCCTTGCATGAATGGGCTATTGAGAAGATCAAATGAAATAACTGATAAATTCTTTACAATTCACAATACAAACAAATTATCATTTCTGTTATTTCTTATCTAAACGAAACCCACACTCTGAATATTATGAGGAGGTTTAATTCATCTTGCCGAGCTCCGCCACCCCGAGATCTGGTAGCAAGGATTGAAAATAAACGAAGAACACTGACACGAACAACTGCCCTACTGCTCTCGCTATTAGCCCTGGTCAAAAACCCAGAATGCCCACATGGGACCTTACCTCGCTGTCAGAAACTTCTCTGTCATTAATAATGAATCTGTAGCTGGCATCCGGTGATAAGTGCTCAGCCTGGAGCCAGAAACGAACCTGGCCCTTATCAAGAATCTCATAAGCTAGTTCTGATTTCAAAGGAATTGCTACCGGAAGAAAAGAAATCACAAGTCAATAATGCATGAATCCTTGTGAGAAAGAATAGCTGCATTTTGTAGGAAAATATCAATTCTGGTTATTAAATTTTTGGAGAATGCAAAACCCTGGAGTATTGAATTGGATTATGAAAACTAGAAAAAAAAATAAAACTATGGTTTATCCTGTTGTTGCTTTTAAAGCCTCATGCTGCGTGACTTATGTGTTGTGAACACAATCTAACTTTCTATATATATATATTTAATACAATGGCTGAGGATTTCGTTTGATAGACATCCCACCAGGATTAAGCATGGCCCATACTAAACCCAGATTTCAAAAGACTCCTTGAGTGACAAAAATTCCTACAAGCTACAGTACAAGTTAATATTTGTTTTAAATGAATAGATTATAAGCTAGTGAGCCAGGAGGATAAAAATGAGGCCATCGGTTTCTCAGAGTTGTTCCTTAGAGATCTTCCCACTGTAATACACATGATCCTGTCTCATTTATGACTGTATATTAGATATGCAATTTATAGATTTACTTACTGGGATTCTTTATTTCATTGCTGAGTGCCATCAGGCGTTCAAGCTCTAAAATTAAGAAAAAGTTGGAGTTTTTAATTGATTTTGTCCAATAGACTCAGACATTTTCAAGCAATCTAAGAGAAAGCATTGAAATGATAACTTAAAACTCTGACTGAAATGCAACAGAGAATTCATATCAGCAAAATTAAACTTGTGGAGAGAAGGAAAATCTTGTCTGAACTATAGTAGAATTATAAAGTTAACAAACTGTTTAAACTGGAATTCCCACCACCCCCAGCCCCAAACTGACTGAAAACTAATATTGCTACTTCCACAATCACTACATAGGGTAACTAATACAGCACACTAGGATAAAGATGATAAATATTTGATTAAAAACAAGGCTATTGCAGATATCATACATATGTGATGTCATGGAAAGATCACAGGAATTTGAATAAAAAGATTTAGATGTTAATCCTGACACTCCTGACATGGATGGAGATCTTGGATTCTCAAAAAGATATAAACTCTGGCACATCCAGTTTTCTGGAATGGCTTTGAGGAAGGGGCCTGTCTGCCTTTATCATTAGATGGCTAGTCTCATGGCAAATCATGAAGACTATCTACTAAAACATGGGTAGGTTTTAGCCTTCTTCAGTACAGGAAATTTTTTTGTTGTTGTTCAATTGTTTTTCAGTCATGTTCAACTCATCATGACCCCATTGGGGATTTTCTTGGCAAGGATACTAAAGCGCTTTGTTATTTCCTACTCTAGCTCATTTTACAGATGAGGAAACTGAAGCAGACAGGGTTACCTGACTTGCCCAGGACCACACAGCTAATAAGTGTCTAAGGTTAAATCTGAACTCAGGAAGACGAATCTTCCTGACTCCAAGCTGGTACTCTATCCACTGTGCCACCTCGCTGGACCCATGTAAACCTTGAGCTATTACTTGAACCTAGATTTTCTGATTAGAAGTCCTGGGCAAGGTCTAGTCCATCAGAATGCCTCTCACAAATATCATTTATTATTGTGACATATGGTTAATTTTATTAAAAATTAGAATACATTGTAAAGTGAAGCAATTAGACTAGATGGCCAGATAATTCCTAAGGAACCTTCTGCTCTTTTGTTTTATGACTGTATGATCAGGAGAGAGGATAAGAAGGATGAGAAGATCTAAGTGTAGAGACAGTTTCCAGACCTAAGATTTCATCCATATAGGGAACTCCCAGTGTGAAAACCTCTCCACCAATGAAGTTCAGCAACTCCTCTGCAACTTATACAACCTTAGAGAGTTGCCTGATATACTGAGAGGTTAAATAACTTACTCACCTTCACACAACTATTATATATTAGAAGAAAGACTTGACACCAAGTCCTCCTAACTCCAAAGGCAACCACTGTGTTATGCTATGCTGCCTCTCTGAGTATATAATAAAAGCAGTAAAATATTACCCACTACCAGACTACTTTTAGCATTGAAAATTATGCCCATACAGCTGATTTTATTTTAAATTTGGGGCATTGACTTTTTCCATAAATTTAGATCATTTCAAAAGAAGGTTTAGTATAGTGGGAATGGAAACAAACACTTACTAAGCACCTACTGTGTGCCATGCATTGTAAATATTATCATATTTTATCCTCCTAATAATCCTGGAAGTTACATGCTATTATTATTCCCATTTTAGAGCTGAGGAAACTAAGAGAAAAAGAGGTTAAAGTAACTTGCCCAGGGTCACACAGCAAGTATCTGAGGTCGTGTTTGAACTCAGCTCTTCCTGACTCCAGGCTTTACCCACTGTGCCACCAAGCAGCCTCATCTATAGCTCAGATTTTGCAAAAAGCCAATTTTCAGGCCCAAATATTGGGAAAAGACTTTTTTTATTACTTCTTTTCTAAACTTTATGTGTTTCCCTTTTCTTAAGTCAACCTTTGGCAATGCTATAAGTTTAACACTAAAGAAGAATCACATGTATACTATTCATCACTTACCTTCTTCATCCATTACAAAACTAGATGAAATGCCATCAGTATCACTAACTGACACAGAATAGGTCCCGATATCTGATTTTTCTGGATTTTTAAAGTATAATTTAGAGCTAAAAATAAAAAATAGAAAAATATATTATTATGTTAGAACTTTCTTATATTTTAAAAACAAAAACAGGTTCAGGACTTACTGGTCTCCTTCAGTCTGTATATTAAACTTCTCTGGATCAGCAATCTCTTCATAAGATTTACACCAAGTGAAGTGAGATGCATCTGTAACCTCTGGACAGTCAAAACCTAGATAGATGTTACCATCTTCATCCACACCTGCACTTATTTCTTTAGTATCTGCAAGATAAAATACTGTTCAGCATCTTAAATATAGTCTTTAAAATTGTGGTGGTGGTGTTTTACTGTGTTCTAATTTTATAATGAATCTGAATTTTTAATTTTACAGCTGAATGTAATTGCCCTGGTGGATTCATTCAAGCATTCATCCAACAAACATTTATTAAAAGCTTATAATGCTTTGAGCACCATGGTAGATTTTGGGGAGGATGCAAAATTTATCTTATCACAGAAATAATTAGGGCTTTTGATACCTGGGGCAAATACCAAAAATCTCACATAGGGCATGTGTTATAAAGTATACCCTCAGGTCAGGTCAGGATATTTGTTACCCTGTTCAAGGTTGAGACATAGAAAGCAGCAGCTAGGAAGACCAACATGTAAATACTAATAAGGGATGGGGATGGGAAGAAGGGAACAGATCAATGCAAGGAGCTTATTCAGCACGACATCTTAGAGCTTCCTATTTTAACCACTAATTCTGAGGCCACCTGCTAAGGTCTGCTGTTTCTATACTACTGAAGGACTTCCAAGTGTTGTCAACGTAGACTGCCCTCAAGAATATAAGTGTGGGGAAGGGATAAGAAAATATCAGACTATAAAGACATAATATTATGTGAAGGCTATATTAGAGAGCTGTTAAATGTCATATTACACAAAGTATAAGGAGAAAGTTCACCATAACAACTACTATAACCAGAGGGTAAAACACTTTCCTACACAAATGCTAGAGCTATTTTTAAAGGTATATTTTACAACAGCAAGTATGATCTTCTACCAAAGTCCTATCAAAAGGTTCAGCTTCAGAAACAGGTATGGTTTTATCAGTGGAAATACAATTAAAGACCATGCATTACCATCTGCTTTGCCACTGCAACATAGGGACCACTAGGATTTTCCATCTGACTTGCAGAGAAAACCACAGATATGTTGTTTCCTCCTTTTGAAATGAGAGCTCCATGGGAGAGGGGGTTGGCTTGCTTTTCTATTAGAGTCCCCTATACTAAGTATGATTTTTTGCAAACTGTTGTTTTTGAGTCAATTCAGTCACATCCAGCTCTCCACAATCCCATTTTGGGGTTTTCGTGAAAAAAAAATACTGAAGTGGTTTGCCATTTCCTTCTCTAGTTCATTTTACAGATGAGGAAACTGAGGCAAACAGGGCTAAGTCACTTGCCCACAGTCACACAGCTAGTAAGTGCGTGAGGTCAGATTTGAACTCAGAAAGATGAGTCTTCCTGATTCCAGGCCCAGTGCTCCATCTACTTTACCATCTAGCTATCCATACTTTATAAATACTAAGCACTTAATAAGTTGACTTATTCATTTATTCTTCATTTTCTGAATATGAATCAATACTGAGGCAAATACAGTCCTTACTGCAGAAATGTTGATGGCCTAGTCACTTCAAAGAAAAAATAGTGGGCAGCCTTTTAGGGTGAGCATGCACATATTCTTCTTATGTAGGAAATACGATTTGTTTCAAAGTGCTTGTGATAGATACTGGCATTCCTCCACAAAACAAGATTCTTTTAAAAAGAATGTGAATAGTTCAACAGCATGTGAATAATTAAATTCATACCTGGTCTAGCTTCTACAAGAACAGCTTCAGAGGTGTCTGATGGTTTTCCAACACCACTTGCATTTACTGCTCTGACTCGGAAGACATAGGTCTTACCCTGGTGCAGATCAGTGACCTTGAAAATAACACAAGACTTGTGTTACCTATATATTGAGGTAAAATGTAGCTTGCCTTCTCTGTGAGTTTAAGCAGTTAGTACAAGTATGTCTGAATTCAAAGCATAGAAATACAATTTTAAAATAAGAATGCCTCTACACAAAGGCACATGAACTCTGGATAATGGACCTTACATCCAAAAGAAATTATGTTAAGTCTCAAGGAAATCAGAAACCGAGCAGTTAAAATAAAAATTTACTCCACTACAATGGAGTTACACATAATCAATTTATTCCTGTCCCTTCTGCTACTTCTGCTTCTGTTCTGGCTTCCTGGAATTAGACAGACTGATTGTATAATTCTTTGTATTCATCCATCCATTTATCCATCCTTCCATTCATTTACCTATCAATTCATTCATTCATTTATTCATTTATTCATGTAATTATGCCCATTCATGCAGTCACTCACCTATTATTTCATCCATCTATGTACTCACTTATTCTTCCGTTCATTTATTCATTGATCCATTCATTCAGCTAACAAACTTCTTTTGGGCAGCAATGAAACATATGCAAAGTTTATTTACAAGTACGTAAATATGTACATATGCATTTACATAAATGTATATTCTTGAACTTATCTTTATAAGCATACAAGTCAATCAAGGAAAGTCACAGATTGAAGTGAGGGAATAAATCATCAGAATTTCAAAAATCATCATGAAAAGCCATATGTTTGTAACATATGGATGTGCAAATCTTGGACTTTAACAAGAAATATTCCATAGCTGTTAACTTGCCCAAAGAGAAATAATTCATCTCTACGATAGGAATAGCATATCAAAAACAATTCTTTGAATAAGTTTATCTTTGGGAGTAGGAGCTAATTTGTTTGTCATTGACATGAAATAAAATTTCAAGGACAAAACAAATAAATAAATACCTTTAAGTAACGATTTTTAGTTGTAGCCTCATTGACTGTAATCCATTCTTCAGAACCTTCTTCCTTATAATCCACAAAATACCCTGTAATAGGACTGCTCCCACTGTACACAGGTGCTTTCCATAGCATAACGAGGGATGTGTCCCTGACCTCACAGAATGTTAAATCATAGGCAGGACCTGAAATAATCATTTATAAAACTTAGTGTGATAATTCAAAAAAGAAAACCAAAATGAGAGTTTTAGAGGCATAAATTTCATATCCATCAAGCTATTACTCATTTATTAAAAGCTTTATACATATATATGTTTCTCCCATTAATGAATACTATACTGATTTCTTTTAAAATTTATATGTCCTTGTTTCTAGAGGATTGTATTGGCCATATGAAGAGGAAAAAAGAACTATCTAGTCTAGCAGTGAAAATAGTGATATCAAATGGACAGATCAAGTGCTGTAATAGTATCTGTGAAGTATTAAAAGGACGAGAGGATAGATCCCAGCACACTGAGTAGATTTGATACGGAATATTTATGGAAAGACAAAAATAAGAATCAAACCAGGTAAAGTATAAAAGTTTTTTGATTTTTGTGGTGACAGGGATATCCAACACTGATCACATCTTGAATCCCCTGAAGTTCTAGAACAAATGTAGGCAGTGACAGGTCAGAATTTATTTCCCAGGAGGGATAAAGGAGAAATCTAGCTTATTACTGTCTAAAGTCTTCACTAATAGTCACTGAGGATAGAGTTGATTTCCTTAGAAATAATTCATTAATTAATGTTGCTCACAAAAGACGTTCATCTAAGTATCTCATTCAGGAAATTTGTGGAGAAAAGAAAACTGTGCCATGTTTCCTACCCATCAGATTGGAAATATTTTAGTTTCAGTGAAAGATCACTCAAAGAATTTGGTTAGACCTCGCCCTCATTTGAGAAATACATTAAAATTCTCACTGGTTGATTCTCTATCATCAAAGCAATGATAAAAGTGTATGACAAGTCAAGTCTGGAATATGTCCATTCATAGAAGTATAGAATTCTTGCTTATTCTCCTGTATTTTGACAAATGTATGACCTCAATGATGTGGGTATTCTCTCCAAAAATGTAAATTGAAAGCTATCCATCCCCATTTATCGAACATGACTCTTTTTTATAAATACCCCAAAATCCTCTTTAGGGAATCTACCGAATGTACTAATTCCTTCTTATTATTTGTTAACATTGTGTAGAATCCAAAGAAGCATATATGCTATTCATTGGTCATGCCTTTTTCTTGCTACATGACTGGCCCATCTTCTTTCATAGAAATATATCTCTTATTCTTCATCTAAATGAAATCACAGTTTGTTCTTTGAGCTGTTGCGTCTATGACAACTTTCAAAAAGAACTGTAATTTATATAGTTCTTTCATTAGTTTTTCAATGAGGCTAAAATTAATTTCATTAAACTAGGTAGCTAAAAAGTGAGAGTAATGGGATCAGGTCATAGGACTGAAAGCTAGCTTAGAATTAGTAGGTTGTGTTGTGTTGTGTTTTTTTTTTAACTATATATCTTCTATTTGTTTTCTAAACCCAATGTTAGAATCACAGCTCTAATATCTCATTGTGGTGTTCTCAAGGGTTATTCAAACTGTACAAGCTGGAAAACTTTGGGGCATAATTCCAGATATGTAATATGTTTGTCATTTGAATACCAGTCTATTGAAGTTCAAAGAGGTTGGTAATCAGGTTAAAACACTGATCATAGATAATGAAGTTTTTTGACCATGGCAATAAATGAAGACCATCAGTGAAGGGGTAGAAAAGCTGAAGTTGTGATCTGAATGGAGGAAGTGCCAATGAAATCATGCATCCTTAAAGCATGAAAATACTTTGTATATTAAACAGTGGTTCAATATTAACCTGACTTGGAGAATTAACCACTTAGATAATAATAACAACAAGAGCTACCACTTATATAACACTTGAAGCACTTTAAAAAGCACTTTCAGGGGCAGCTAGGTGGTACAGTGAATAGAACACCAGCCCTGGAGTCAGGAGGACCCAAGTTCAAATCCAACCTCAGACACTTAACACTTACTAGCCATGTGACCTTGGGCAAGTCACTTAACCCCAATTACCCTCTCCTCCCCCCTCCAAAAAAAAAAAGCACTTTCAATATGTTATTTCATTTGTTCCGTACAGCAGTCCTGGAAGGTAAATACAATTATCGTCCCTTCTTAATAGATAAAGAAATTGAGGCTAAGAGAAGCCAAGTGTCTTGCATAAGGACACACAGCTAGTAAGTATCTAATGCAGTATTTGAACTCAGGCCTTCCTGACCCCAAGCCCAGCAATCAGTATACTGGCCACCTACTGTAAAGATTATCCCTTCCAACCCACTCATTTAATATCTGGGAACAAAAAAAGTGAAATGATTTACCTAAAGCCATAGGCTAACTAGAAACAAACAATGTTTTCACGGAATCAGTAAGTAAAGGAAACCCAATACAAAACTACTTTAACTGACTTTTTTACTTGAATCGATTGCATTAATGATTTATGGGATCAGATACATCTAGTCTTTCTTTCATGTACGTCAGTATTTCACAGTAATAATTAGTAATGATAATGGCATTCATAAAGTACTTTAATGTTTGCAAAACACTTTACAAATAGTCTCATTTTATCCTCAAAACAAACCCTAGAGGTGGTAGAAAAAAAAGGAATTATTCCCCCCTTTACAGAAGGGGAAATGGAGGCAAACAAAGGGTTAATGACTTGCCCAGGGTCATATACCTAGTAAGGGTCTGAGGTCACATTTGAGCTCAGCTCTTCCTAACTCCAAATCCAACACTCTATCCATTGCTCCATCTAGATATCCATCGTCATGTGAATGGATACCCTAAACCTAATGGATATTATTAATGTGACTGCTCCCTCATTTGGTACACATTGCAACCTTCTAATGTGTGTTTTTTGTTCATATTTTTTCTATGCATTCTCCAAGGAGGATCCACCCAAAATTCTGGAGTTGCTGTTCATCAGTTGTTTCAATCATGTCTGACTCTTCTTGACTCCCTTGGGGGTTTTCTTGGCAATGATACCGGACTGGTCTCCCACTTCCTTCTCCAGCTCATTTTACAGATTAACAAAGTGAGGCAAAAAGGGTTAAATGACTTACCTAAGGTCCCACAGCTAGTAAGTGTCTGAGGCCAAAGTGGAACTTAGGTCTTCCCGACTCCAGGTCTGGCATTCTATCCCCCGCAACACCTAGTTGCCCAAAATTCTGCAGACCTTCCCTAAGCGATTTTCTGTTCTGTGGAAACCAGCAGAGCATTCTGCCTCTTTATCTGGTATCCCTTATTTTCACTATGTGCTTTTCTAACTATATATTTCTCCTAATCATGCTACTTCTTACATATAAGTCAAAATAGGAAATACAATTCATCATTGTTGTACCCAGTGTTCTTTGGATCAGTAATAATGTTGATTCCTCACTTTGTGGACTTCTAGTATTTGTAACTGCAAGCTGTTGTTGTCTATCCTTCATTTTCAAAGAGGATCATGACATAGGAAGATGATGCCATGACTTGCAAGTGAATTGGATTTAAGGGAGAAACGTTTTGCAAAGTCACCAGACTCACTTTCTCCTCCAGAGACATCTGGGTCCAGTGGCAAGATGTCAATTTGGATGACTGTAGGTGGCTCTGCTAACTGCAAGCCACAGCTTGGAGAACATTTGTATTTAAAATGATGGAACTCTGCATTGGAACAAATCTTGGAAATATTTAAATAATATAAACTTTTCCAAATGCAATCTGGTCTGCTTTCTTCCTCTCATTGAATTTGGGGACCAATTCATTGTCCAGATAGATATATTTACTGATATATTTACTAAATGAATTGAACATACCCAACTGTATGTTACTATCTGGATGATAAACATTTTTCATGCATTTTGATTTTTTTTTTTCCCTACATGGGCTGTTGAGGCCATTTCCTTTGAATATCCATGGATCTCATTGAGGAGGTCTCATCACATTCTTAGGTTTAATGAAAAAAAGCACCAAATCTGCAAACAAGAGCATCTGAAGGACTTTACCATCCATAGAGAATGCTGTTTCTGGTTGGACATAGCTCCAGTCAACCTCCATGATGTACAAACTTAGCTGTTGTTGTTGTTCAGTTGTTTCACCAGTGTCCAACATGTTGTGAATCCATTTGGGATTTTCTTGGAAAGATACTGGAGTGGTTTATCATTTCCCTCTCTAACTCCTTTTAGAGATGGGGAAACTGAGGCAAACAGGTTTAAGTGATTTGCCCAGGGTCATACAGCTAGCAAGTGTCTGGTGCCACATTTGAACTCAGAAAGATGAGTCTTCCTGATTCCAGGCATAGCACTCTATCCACTTTACCACCTAGCTGCCCCCAAGCAAACCTTAAATGAGTATATTTTGAGATATATATGAGATATATATATCTCATATATATATTGAGATATATATATCTCAATATATATATATTGAGATAAATGAGATATATATCTCTTTTATGTTTCATTCAACATTATTCATGATCGGTCATTAAAAAGTTTTCTCTGTGGTCACATTTATCATGGAGTTTTGTATGATCTTAATATATGTGTTAAAGTCACCTTTGAGGGGAGACACTTTAATGTTATGTTTTGCTCTACAAAATCATCTTTCTTTATTATGTAGAATCTTATATTCTCTGCATCTTTTAGTTGTCATATTGTAAAACTGTGGTCTGTTGGACAAAAGTTTCTGCTTCTTATATTTTGATCAAAAGAAACATAATATGCATAGGCATATTATAATGATAATATGCACAATATACATCATTCTCATAAAGATCTGAAAAAGATGACAAGGTATATGCAAGTCAATTGTCCTCTTTCTTGCCTTTTAGGCTAGTAATCCAGATTATTTTCCCCACTCTTTTGGCATCGTCTCTTCCCTCAGATAGATTATGAAAAGATTGTTCAAAGCTTTAAAGAGTTTGTCACTGCCAACAAAGATTTCCTCAGGATACATTTGGTATAGACAGCCACTCTTCCTGATCTAGGATTAGAACCTGGGTGATGAAGAATGATGAGACACTGAATAGTAACAAGAAAATACAATAAATTCAATTTTGGATGTGTTGAATTAAAGATGTTTGCAGGCTATCCAGTTTGAAATGTCCAGCAGACAGTTGGAGATAAGAGACTGCAGATTAGGAAAGAGGTTAGGATTCAACAAGTAGATCTAAGAATCATTAGTAAAGAGATGATAAATGAAACTATGAGAGCTAATGAGATTACTAAATGAAATAGTATAGAGGAAGAAGAAAAGAGGGCCCAGGACAGGGCTTTTGAAATACCCACAATTAACTCCACCAATAGTATACTACTGTTCCTGTTTTCCTGCAACCTCTCAAGTATTTATAATTTTTTTCTTTTGACATCTTTGACAATCTCATGGATATAGGGTGGAATGTCAAAATTCCTTTAATTTTAGTTTCTCTTTTAGTGATTTAGAGTGTGTTTCATACAATTGTTGATAATTTTTATATCTTCCTTTAAAAACTATTCAGATCCTTTGACCATTTGTCTTTTAGGAAATGGCATTCCATCATGCAAATTTTAATCAGTTCTTTCTATGTTTTAGAAATAAAACTTGTATCAGAGAAAATTATTGCAAAGATTTTCTTGTCCAATTACATGTTTCTCTTCTAATGTTTAGTATATTAGATTTGTTGGTGAAATTTAATATTTCATATTACATATAATATGTAATATTAATATTACATAATTGAAATTATCCATTTTATCTTGTATGATCCTCTCTATCTCTTATTTAGTTGTGAATTCTTCCCCATTACATTTATATGTAAACATATCCTTGCTCATCTATTTAATTATGATATAACCTTTTATATTTAGTTCATGTTTCTCTTTAGAATTTATCTGACTGTATACTGTGAGATGACCTAACCTTGATTTCCACTAGACTGCTGCCCAGTTTTCCTCACACTTTTGGGCCTCTTTTATTTTTCAAATACAGACCATACTTATAACAAACTTTTCATCACTTATCTTTATATGTATTCTTGCACTGAAGACATCAAGTATCAAATTATAATATTAACTGACTTTTACAGAGCATTTTAAACTTTTCAAATCACTTTACATGAATCATCTCATTTCAGTCTCATAACACTGCTATGATCTAGACATATCAGATATTATTATCCTTACTTTACAGACAAGAAAGTTGAGGACCAGTAAGGTTATATGAATTGCCCAGAGTCCATTAGTAAGTATAAAAAGCAGAATTTGAACCAGATAGGTCTTCCTGATTCCAAATCCTTCACTCTATTCAAAATACCGTGCTCCTCTCAAAGTATATACAACTTGGTTTGAAGGATTTTATCAGTTTCTTCATAGGATTTCTCTACCAAATAATTCTTTGCAACAGATGTTGACACATGAGTTGCAATGATATTTTTGCTTCTAAGTGCTGAGTGATAAAGAGATCAAATGTCCAAAGAAATGATATTTATTATTGCAAATGAGCACACAATGTAGTCAATTCTCTCTACCACTTTTTGAGCCTCTTCCAAAAGGACTTCTTCACCATTTAGCTCCAACTTCTTTTTGTCTTCTGGTTTTATTTATCATGAGATTATAATTATATTTTTCTTCGAAGAGTATTCCCATTACTTGAATAAAGATCTCATATTTATCTATAGCATTGTTGTGTTTATAAACAGTCTAAATACTTTGGAATGCTTAGTACCTTCTGTTACAGTTAAAAAAAATTTCAAAGATTTATTAACGTGTTTTGCTTATACATTACAAAATTTTACATATTATCCCCCACTCCATACAAGGTCTCGTGTAACAAAGCAAAACAATTCAGTATAACTAATAATCCAATGACTTCATCTGAAAGTATATGCAATTTTCCAGATCTGTAGCACCTCAAACACACAACTCTCTATGATTTTTTAATTAACAGAAATCTATTTTCTCCCTCCCTTAGGCCACTGAAAAAAAGAAAAGAAAAGAAAAGAAAATTCCTTGTAACAAATGTTAATAGTGTCTGTATACATGGTTATATCCCATTCCACATCCTAAAACTGTCATTTCTCTATCGGACATCATGTTTCATCTTCGGGCTTCTGGAATCATGAATAGTCATTGCTTTGATAATTCTTATAACTTTAAAAAAGATTTTACAATGTTTTTGTTTGTTGTATAAGTTGTTCTTTCTGTTCTGCTCACTTCATTCTTCATTAGTTTATAAAGTCCTCAAAATTGTTCATTTTCATAATATTGATGTTATGGTATAAATTGTTCTGCTAGTTGTGTTTAGTTCACTCCGAATTGTCTCATATAAGTCTTTCCATTTCTTTTTGCAATTATGTATTTGCTTTTTTTTTTTTTTAGCATAATAGCACTCTATCACATTCACATATCACATTAACCATCTCTCTACCATCATTCCCTTCTGAAGCAGAAATAGGATACAAAATGCTGGCAGACATTTGGTAATTTTATTTGCTTAGTTTCCATTTCCAAAAATTCATCACCTACTAGCCAGTTTTCTGGTCATCATCCCTCCCATACAGAGCAAGGCCTCTGTGCTTAGCTGCTTGGAGAATAAACCCAGTCTCAACCTATGGTGGTGCTTAAAGCCTTTCCAGCACAATAAACACTGCTAGAACAACCCCTCTACTGTTATAGTTCTAGAGAACTCAAAATCATCCCCATGCTAACTTGAGGCATCAGAATAGGACTTTATATACATATATACACAAAATGGTCAACACCCAGACCTTTAGTTAATACTGTCAAAGCTAAAGCACAGTGTGTTTGGGCTACTTTAAGCTATGCTAAGAAAAAACTAAATACATAACACCACAGGGCTCTTCCATTCAAGTGTCTCATCATCCCATCAGCTAACTGTAGTTATTACTAATAATTTTGAATTAAGAGAACATTTAAGTTGCAACAGTAACAAAGGAAATTTAAATAATTTTCATGCTTTACATTTATGTTGATTTAAGGTTTACACAGCCCTCATCTTATAATAAACTTATGAAAGAGTCAGTGCAAGTCTTATTATCTCAACCTTATATGTGAGAAAACTGAGGCCAACAGAGGTTAAGAGAATTTTCCAAAGTCATAAGATCAGTCTTAGAAATAGGATTTAAATAGAGTTCTCTCTAGAACTCTTGCCTGGATTTTATTTTGCCTCCCCAACTTTAAAATTCTTATAATATTGAATAAAGAACATTAACTCTTCTAACATATAATGCATTTCACAAAGAACTTCCAACAAGTCCCTCTTCTATAATTCATCATGGAATAAAAGTGACTCTTGGGTTCAATTAAGTTATGACAGCAGAGTACAATTTCTGGCAGATCATAGTAAGATGAAAAGACCCCAGGTAAGTCCAGTAGTAAACTGTGACAAATTCATTACCAGAAAGGGGAGAGGTGGAGAGAGAGATTACTCTGGTCACAGAAACTCAGAAAGTCCATCTTCTTAAGCACTGGAGGACAGAATACCCACTCTCATGAAACCATGGATTTTGGGGGAGAAAATATATTGTAATGTAAGGAAAAATGAATACGGTATCAGACAGGTGATATTTAAAACCTCAGTGCTGTGATATACTAGCTTTATAACAAGACAAATCCCTGTACCAGCCTGGGCCTCACTTTGCTTACATAAAAATGTGTAAGTTGAACTTGGAGCCTTTAAGGTCCCTTTCACCTATAAATCCTACTATCCAAACTCTGACTCTGCCATTTACTAAATATGTGACCTTGGAAAAGTCATTTAACCACTGTAGGCCTTGATTCTTTCACTCAGAAAATGAGGGGAATGGACTCTAAGGTCCCTTCCATCAATAAGCACTGGATATCAGATTTGATTATTTTGATACTGAAAAAATATCTGTGAAAAATAAGCTCATAAGATAAATAAGCATCAGAAAAGAGTCCTGGCATCCTTGAGGAACTGCTTATTTTTACGTGGACTTCAGGAACTATGCAGATAATATCAATATGCAGAAATCCCCCAAGTGACAGAAACCTCTTACCAGGCTCTGGCATTGTCCAAGCCTCACACTTAAAGTGTTCACTGGGATCAGATGGCTGTCCTATGCCAGCCAGATTGGTGGCAGCAATTTTGAATTCATAAAATGCTTGCTCTGTCAAGTTCTCCACCTATTTTGAGGGAAAAAAGTGATAGGAAAAAAAAGCAATATGAGATTTAAGATTGCATAACAAGTCAGTGGAAAAGTATACTTATGATTCATTTGCCACGTGCTACCAATAATTACCAAGGCTTACTGGTGAGGTATGCTGGCAACTTAGGGAATTTTTTGTTACAACATACAAAATAATAAAACCCTTTCTGCCTACATGTGTCACAGAGGAAAACTTGGAATAAGAAAACATGAATTATAGTCCTGATTGCATCACAAACCAGCAAAGTGAGATTTTGAGATTTAGATTTAAAAGAGACCTTAGACACACCACTGTCTGTACCTTTAAGATTATAGATGAAGAAACTATTAGCCAGAACTGAACATACTAAAAGATTTGTCCAAAGTCAAACAAGTAATAAGGAACCGAGCCAAAATTCAGACATGGTTTCTTATTCCCAATCAAGGGCCTTAGCTATTTCCTTTGACTCCACACCTTTTGGTTCTAACCTTCCAGTTCTATAATCCATGACTTGCAATCTCTATGATTTAAATCATCAGTCAGGTGATACTTTCTACAAAGATATTCAGGATGGGCTATTATACAAAAAACAAGGAATGAAGATTTTGACCCCAAATGGAACTGGAAAGACTTAGGAAAACACCAATGATCAATGGGATCTGAGCCGTGGCACAGACTGCTTGGTTTTGTAAAAAGAACACTGGAAAGTTGCCTTCTAAAACTATCTCTAGCACTTATTTATTGTTATGGCCTTAGGCAAGCATCTCTGGGGCTCAGTTTCTTCATCAATAAAATGAGAGAGTTAAGACAAGATGATCTCTTACGATGTTAAAATATTCTTATTTGATTTCATGATTCCACAATTTGGGGGAGGGGGGAGACTTAATTGTACCCATGTGTCACATCAATTTCAGTGAATTCTAGAACATCTGATATTAAATGACTGCCAACCAAAAAAGACAAAATTTTTTTCAGACTAATAGAAGAGAAAATTAAATGGATACAAACTGTAAAGATCCTTTCTTTGATTGGAGAAGAATTGACTTCATGCCAGTTATGATGATGCTTCTCCCGTTTGTCTATGTAGTAACCAAGGATTGGTGATCCTCCACTGAATTTTGGCACCTTCCAACCCAGAGTCATTGACTGGCCATCACAGTTGAGCAGTGTTATCCCATAAGGATGTGATGGAACAGCTAGAAGAAAAATACATGTGAAATATTATGAATAGCGGATATAAACAGCAGTTCACCTATTTTCATCTCATTCCTCACAACAATTTTGTGAGGCCAGAAGGGCTGAATTATCATTATCCATGTTTCATAGATGAGGAAAGGTAGACCAAGAGAGCCGG
>CM053585.1:147496693-147618432 GCA_028646515.1 Pseudochirops corinnae
ATCATTTTATATTATATATACTTTTGAATATAAATATTTAATATATAGTTTAATATGTAATAATTTTTAAATACAACTTTTTAAAAAAATAAAATATTTTAAATTTAAAATTTTTAAAATCATACCTAAAGATAAGTTTAGATTGAAAATATGACAAAAATGGTTATATTTTTGTTCAAAATATTTTGGCAGCATAAGAACTCTACTTTTTCTTTAAATCTTCCTACATATACTGGTGGGTATAGAGAGTTTTACTACATCTAAGCAAATTTGTATGTCCACATTCTCACACAATGAACCAAGTGTAGTTAACTAACAAATATAAGGATTAGGCAATCCTTAGACACTAAATCAATGATGAGGTTTTTTTTTTCCTTCTCAGAAATATAAGTTCTAGAAGACATCCTTTTCCAGAATAAACTTATTTCATCTATATTAAAAATTTGTGAATCAAAATATGGTCATCTTAACACTATGCAATTGAATTCCATTTTTTTAAAGTGATCAAACAAACGAATGTTTGCAGAGGAAATTTCTTCGCCATCCATTTACATTTTCTTTCACTGCCTTAAAAATGTGTCATGCGGCTATTGATGTAATCTTCAAAATACTTTGCATTCTAATCATTCAAATTTATATAGCACTTTAATTTATCATATATTTATTTCATTTGTATGTTGTTCTTTGCAAACTGTCTCCCCAATTAAAGTGAAAGATCCTTAAAGATAGAGACTGTTTGGGTATTTTAAATATCCAGAGATTAGCACAGTATCTAATACATAGTAACAGCTTTATAAATGCTTATTGATAAGACTTACTTTGCAGTTTTCAAAGTGTGGTTTTTTACAACAATTTCAGGCGATATGTAATTTAAATACTGTAATTTCTATGCTACAGATGAGAAAACTAAGGCCTAGAGAAGGTAAGTTACAGCCACAATCATGTAGTTAAGTACATGTTGGATCCAGGCCTTAAATTCAGGTCTCTGGACACAAGGACCAGCATTCTCACCACTACAATATAAGGTCTTTCACAAATTTAAAAAAATTCTATAACATAATATGGAATAAAGTTTCCAACTGTTCTACAAAGAATGGCTTTGATAAAGTGTAGAAAGAAGAAGGATAAGAAAAGAAACGACAAAGTTGTATTTTTAATATTTCCTCAATTTCATGTTATTTTTCTGATAACGTGTAGTCTTTGATTACTCATTGTCATAACTTACCAATCACATCTTGTGCCTGAATTGGTACAGTAATTTCTGAAGGGTCACTGAGGCCATGTTTATTTGCTGTCAAAACTCGAAACACATATGGTTTCCCTTCTGCAAGATCAAAAACAGCATAGCGAGGAGATCTCACTGCTGTCTGGGAATTGACCCGTTGCCAGCTTCCACTACCGACCATAGACTACAACAACAATAAAAACAATAGAAAGTATTTTAGAACTTGATAACTTTATAAAAATCAAAATGTCTATATTCATAAGCTTGAATTTTAAAAACCACTCCTCTATTTCTAAATATTTCTCAAATATACAGGCAAGAATCACATGGAAGTTTTGCTAGGCTCTCTTAAAAACATTTTATAAACCTATTTATTTCTTGGCTAATTAAATGATACTTTTTTACACACAACTGCAATTTTTTTGGTAAGCTAATTGAAGCTAAATAGGTCTTTGATTAGTTTATACTTATGTTTTACCAAAAAGCAAATTATTGACAGAAATTGGCGTGCACCAAATAAAAATTAAGGAATTAGATGGACGAATGATATTACTTGCACTTAAAATTAACTAAATATTAGGAAACTGAAGATGATGCTGTTTTACCTTTTTACCAATGACTTGGATAAAGTAAAATATACGGTGCTTTTCTAATTTTCAGATGGCATAAAGCTGGGAGAGATAGAATCAGGATTTTAAAAGATTGAGGTATCGTAAAACTTTAGGCCAAATGTATTAAGATGAAATTTAGTAGGTATAAATATAAAGTCTCATTCTTAGATTCAAGAAGCAAACTTCACAGGAGGGGGTGGAAGGAAGCACAGCTAATCAACAGTTCCTCTCAAGGGGTGTGGGGGAGTTAGATTGCCATGCATAGTAGGTCTAATAAGAATCAACAGTACAATATGGCAACCAAAAAACTAAAAAAAAAAAAAAAATACTACAATCTTAGTATAACAGTCTTAGGCTTTATTAAAAGCAGTAGTGCTCAGACCTGAGGAGGTGCTATTCGTGTTACAGTCTGTCTTAGTCAAACCATATTCATAGTCCTGTGTTGAGCTCTGGGTGCCACATTTTAGGAAAAATATTGAAGAACATCCAGAGGAGGTCAACAAGGATGAGAACAGACCTTGAGATCACGTCATATAAAGAAACTGGGAATATTTACACTGGAGGAAAAAAAAAAGATTGAGGTGGACATGATATCTGAAGGGCTATTTTTGGAAGATGAATTAGATGTGTGCTTTGTAGAATTCTAGACATCAAACTTATTCTTGAAATAAGAAAAAATTTCCTAAGGATCAGAAGTGTCCAAAGGTGGGTAGAGTGTGAAGTGGATAGGTAATGGGTTTCTTCTCACAGGATATATCTGAGCAACATTAGATGACCACTCATCAAGTAGGTTGTGTAAGAGGATTTTTTTTTTCAAGTTATGGATTAGATATTCTCTGATATTCATCTAACTCTAAGATTCTGGGATTTCTGCAAATCTGTAAATATCTTTGAGCATTTGGCTGTTAAACCTCATTGGGAAAATAGACATGTTGCTTTAAAAATCATCTCTGAAGAATGTTTATGCTGAAATAATTTGTATCCAAGCCTATAAAAGTTGGAGATGATATGCTTTTATGGGGAACATCTAAGAGAAATGACTACATACCTTGTGAAGAGTTGACAGCTAGGAGCTAGATTCCTCCTAGAAGGGGTAAGTTTCCTCATTAAAAGTAGGGAATTACTTTCTTTTTATTAAATAAAAAAAAAATTCACAAGGGTATATGTTATCAGAATGCCAATTAACCTAGCAGTCTTTAATTTATCTCTCTCTTAAAAAAAATCTGCTTATAATCTAGGGAAAATGAGGGGACAGACAGGAAATGGTAAAGGAAAATTCCAGTCTTTCCTCCAATTATCTAGAAGCTTTTTAGAGGTGAATCTCACTACTGATAAGGAAAACTGTTTAGGCTTTTGATTCTAAATTAAAGAAAGTGTTTTGAAGTTACAAAGGCACATCCTATCTAAAGCCTGTAATGATATGCCCCTATATTGTTACTTATCTGTGTCCATGTGTACACACACATACATCTTGTCTTTCAAGCAAATTATATGCAATCTCCCTAAGATGTACTGACGATATCTTAAACATCTTTGTATCTCTCACAGAAACTAGTATAATTCTTTGCCTAGAGTAAGCATTAATTTAATAGCCATCAGTTAATAAAGATTATGCATTATAATAAGTTGATAATTGTGGAAATACGTAACACTGTACCTAAGTGTTTCTTTAAGCCTTCCTCTAAAAAAATGATAGTCTACTCTTTATTGCTTGTATTTTTTCATGTTTTAAAATGGTGAAGATAAACAGTCTTGAGTGCAGAACATGTGTACCTAAACATTTCAAATTATGATAAATGTCACATTTCAAAAAAACTTTTAAAAATATTATTCATTTGTTAAGTTTGAAACCAACAAAAACCATTTATATACTGGGAAAGTTATGTTTAAAAGTTATGTATTAAAATGTGATATAAGAGCAAGCCTAGGCCTAATTTTACATTTTCTCATTTAATGACTAGATGTATTTTATGTTCTTTTACTTTATAAAATCTAGATTGCTTTTAACTCATTTTAATTTTCTATTGAACATTACATATGACTGTCAAACAGAATGAGAATATGGAAATAAAATGATGACATTAATCTTACATTTCTTCCATAGCCGGGTTCCTCTTTGATCTTCAGAGGAATCACATATAAGAAAGATATCTAGAATTTCTTCACCAAGATTTCTCCCTGTTCCAAACATTCCCACTTTTCAAGGCCTTGCTCAGGTACCACTTTCTTCATTAATTGATCCCTAATGACCAAGAGAGAATCTTTCCCAACATAGAACTCTGTTACTAGTCCTTTGTAACTGTCTTATGAATGTACTCGTTTGCACTATAGCTGTTTGTTTTCCATTGGTAACTTATAATTTCTATGACAGCATGGTCCATGTTTCATTTGTCTTTGAATATCCCTTCCTAGCACAATAAATTGCATGTAATAGGTACACAACAAATGGATATGGAATAACTGAATGAAATATGGTCACAGGTAAATTGAGCTAAATAGAGGACTGAAACTAGACTAAATTGGGGAGTAGGCAAATTTTGTCTTCTCCTCTACTTCTGTTAACTTCCTGCCACCTTTATATATTGAAACCTCTCCCTCATAGATGTAAAGCACCTCAATACCCCCCCTTTGACTGCCCTACTCTCCCTAGTACAGTGACCAACCAAGGCCTACAGTACATACTGTACTAAAAAATTTGTACCCTTCCATCTAAATGTACCTGCCCTGTGTCTCATTACTTCAACATCCAACTCTCCTTACTTCATGACAGTAGGTGGTAATATGTTAATCAAATAAACGAATAAATCTCTCTTAATGTGCTAATACACTGACATGTTCTCATCCCAGATTTTAGCCTTTAAGCAATGATGCTAATATTGGATAATTCAGTCAATGTCCAAGGCCAATGGTGACAATATATTTCATCAGAAAGTTGGCATGCAATCTGTTAAAATCCACAGACCTCTGTAAACAACTGCCTTTGTGCAATGGAAATCAGAGAAAATTAGTTTAACAATCATTTATGGAGTTAGAGCCAAGATGGAGGAGAAAAGGCAGAGACTCATCTGAGTTCTCCCCAAAACCCCTTTGAACACCATTAAATGATGTAAAACAATTCCTAGAGCAGCAAAATGCACAAAAGGACAGGGTGAAATAATTTTTCCACCAAAGACTATTTAGAAGGTTTGCAGGAAAGATCTGTCACAGTGTGGTGAAAGGGGAACACAGTCTAACACAGGCCACACCAGCACAGATCCAGCACCATCAAACTAGGAGCAGGCTTTGGGAACCACTGAATCAACAGTGGCAGTGGCTGCTTCCAAAGCTCTCAATCCACAGACGGCAAGGGGACCAAACAAATGATAAGAAAGAGATTACAGGGGTCTCTTTGCTGACACTGGGGGCAGGACTTCATTGCTTTGATCATACTCAGATCTGGATCATGGTCCTAGGTAGCAGGCCCAGGACAAGGAGGAGTACTAGCACACCACACTTTACAGGCCACAGTGAAGCAGAACCTTTGTCACAGTTTCAGGACAGAAAAGAGCACTTGTGGTGGCTCACAGTACAGATCTCAAGTCAAGAGAGTAGTAAATAAACATACTTCTCCCTACATCATACCACCTTAGAAGAAGCAAAAACTTATAGGTCCCTAGAAATATCTCAGAAAGCAGCTACACAAAACCCTGAAACTTGGCACAATGCACCCTCCACCTTGGAAGCAGAGCCCAATTTTAACAAAGAGATAAAAGGCAAGAAATAGACCAGAAAAATGAGCAAATAGGAAAGAAAACTGACCATAGAAAGTTACTGTGTTGACAGGAAAGATCAAAACACACACTCAGAAGAAGATAAAAAAGTCAATACAATACAAAGTCCTACATCCAAAGCCTCCAAGAAAAATATGAATTGGTCTCAGGCCATGGAAGTGCTCAAGAAGGATTTTGAAAATCAAGTAAGAGAAGTAGAGAAAAACTGGGAAGAGAAATGAGAGTAATGTAAGAAAATCATGAAAAAAGAGTCAACAATTTGCAAAAGGAAACACAAAAAATACTGGAGAAATAACAACTTAAAAAACAGACTAGGCAAAATGGTAGAAGTATAAAAAAGCCAATGATGAGAAGAATGCCGTGAAAAGCAGAACTGATCAAGTGGAAAAGGATGTCCAAAAGCTCCCCCCAAAAAATAATTCTTTAAAAATTAGAATGGAGCAAATGGAAGCTGAAATTAGAATGGAGCAAATGACTTCATGAGAAATCAAAAAGCCAATAGAATGAAAAAACAGAAGAAAATGTGAAATATTTCATTCAAAAAAACAACCAACCTGGAAAATAGATCCCAGAGAGATAATTTGAAAATTATTGAACTACCTGAAAGCCATGATAAAAAAGAGCCTAGACATCATCTTTCAAGAAATTATCAAAGAAAACTTTCCTGATATTCTAGAGCCAAAAGACAGAACAGAAATTGAAAGAATCCACTGGTCACTTCCTGAAAGAGATCCCAAAAGGAAAACTGCCAGGAATATTACAGTAACATTTCAGACTTCTCAGGTCAAGGAGAAACTGTTGCAAGCAGTCAGAAAAAAAAAAATAATTCAAGTATTGTGGAAACACAATCAGGATAACACAAGATTTAGTAGCTTCTACATTAAAGGATGGGGGGGGGGGGAAGCCTTAGAATATGATATTCCACAGATCAAAGCAGCTAGGATTACAACCAAGAATCACCTACCCAGGAAAACTGAGTGTACTACTTCAGGGGGAAAAATAGACATTCAGTGAAATAGAGGACTTTCAGTCACTCTTGATGAAAAGACCAGAGCTGAATAGAAAATTTGACTTTCAAATACAAGACTCAAGAGAAACATAAAAAGGTAAATAGGAAAAGGAAATCATAAGGCACTTAATAAGGTTAAACTGTTCACACTCCTACATGGAAAGATGATACTTCTAGCTTATAAGAACTGTTCTTGTAATTAGGGTAGTTAGAAGGAGTATTTATAGGCAGAGGGCACATGAGTTGAATATGAAGAGATAATGGCTAAAAAACTAAAAGTAAGGGGTGAGAAAGGAATGTACTGGGAGAAAGGAAAAGAGAGTGGTTGACTAAGGTAATTTATTTCATATAAAAGGCAAGAAAAAGATGTGGGAGTGTAACAGTAATCAGTTTAACAGATACTTAGCCCTTAGTAACTTAGGGCTAAGTACCTCTTAAAGGAAATGTAAGGTGTGAGCTCTGTCTCCTGTTGCTGACTGTGGCAGGAGGGGGTTGGCTGAGACAAAAGACCAGTGTGTATATAAGAAGAATTCCAGAGACAGAGAATCAGAATCAGGAATCTTCCTCCTGGTGGCTCCTGGTAGAAGAAGCAGAATTGTTCCACCATCCGGGAGCTGGGCTGCCGGACTGATGAAGTGAGTTGGAGTTTTCTTGAGACCAGAATCTGGTGAAGGCCAAAGTGGCTGTTGCTGCTGCCTGGAAGGCCACCTGGAAGGCCAAGATTTCTCCTGGGTCCTAGAGCCAGCTGAACTTCTGGAGGACTGAAAAAGCATGACCAGGATAAGCCTTTGTTGGTTTGGGGCTTGGTGGATCCTTGAGCTCCCAACAACAGAAATGGTAAAGGGTTTGAGATGTGGTGGAACCTGTGAACTTTGGTGTGTGCCAGGGACTGCCCAGAGGAATGGACAAGGACCTGGGAGCTGTCTACCTCTGAGGACTGGATGAGAACCTGGGAGCTGTCTGTCCCTGAATCCAGGTGACCATTTGGTGGATTCCGTTAGGAGCTGGGACCATGGAAGGAGATCCAGGGAATCTGAGGGACCACCCTGAGTCAAGATGAAGAAAAGGCCTCTCCTTGGATATATAATGCCTGATGAAATTGAAGTTTGCTGGACACCAAGAGTTGGAGGGTTTGTGTGGTTTTCTAATGATTGTATTTAATGACTGATTGCTAGATAAGCGACTGATTAAGTTAAACTATGGTTGCCCCATGAGTGGAAGATTGATTATTGTATTGTGAATTGATTGAATGATTAAGTAAGGAGGGTTTCCCCCTTAGGCAAACCAGATGATTATTCTTTTGTTCTTTGTTCTAAATATTGTGGCCACTGTAGTGAAAACTATGTAGCCATTCTAATGTTAAGCTGTTCTGAACGCTATATTGTGATTTTCTGTGAATGTTTGCCTTGATTTGTAATGGAATAAATGGAGTGTTCACTATACTGTGTAATCCAAACCTTAAAAGCTGTTCACAGTAGCATTCTTTTGGGGATCTGCTAGTGCATGGCATTACAGGGAGGTAAGGGGGAGTGAGTGAACTTTACTCTCATTGTAATTGGCTGAAAGAGGGAATAACATACACACTCAAATGGGTAAAGAAATCTATCTTACACTACAGGAAAGTAGGAGGGGAAGGGGATAAAAGAACTGCAGGTGATAGAAGGGGAGGGAAGTTTTGGGGAGGAAGTAGTAACAAGCAAAACACTTTTGAGGAAAGACAGGGAGAAAGGAAAGAGAATGAAATGAATGGAGGGGGGATAGGTTAGAGGGAAATACATTTAGCAATAGTAACTGTGAAAAAAAATTGAAGCAAGTTTCTCTGGTAAAGACCTCATTTCTCAAGCATATAGAGAAATGAGTCAAATTTATAAAAATGAGAACCATTCCCCAATTGATAAATGATCAAAAGCTATGATCAGTTTTCAGATGAAGTAATCAAAGATATCTATAGCCATATGAAAAAATACTCCAACTCACTGTTGATTGGACAAATGCAAACTAAAACAATTCTAAGGTACTACTTCACACCTATCAGGTTGACTAATTGTAAGGGATGGGGGAAAAATTAAATATTAATGCATTGTTGGTGGAGTTGTAATCTTATTCAACCATTCTATAAAGCAATTTGAATGTTCAAAGGGCTATAAAATCACACATATCCCTTGACTTGGCAATACCCCTAGTAGGTCTGTATCCAAAAAAAGAGATAAAAAACAAAGAGGAAAAGAATCTATATGAGCAAAAATATTTATAGCAGTTCTTTTCTAGTGGCAAAGAATTGGAAATTGAGGGGATGTCCATCAACTGGGGAATGTCTGAACAAATTGTGGTATGTGATTGTGGTGGTATATTATTGTGCATAAGAAGTGAGCAGGATGCTTTCAGAAAAACCTAGAAAGACTTACAGATGCTGATGCAAAGTGACGTGTACTGTATACAGAGAAGCAGCAATATTATAACATGATCAGCTGTGAATAACTTAGCTATTTTCAGCAAAACAATGATCCAAGACAACTCTGAAGGAGTGATGATGAAAAATGTTATCCATCCTCTGAGAAAGAACTGATGATGTCTGAATACAAATTGAAGCATATTTTTTCACTTTATTTTTCTTGAGGTTTTTTTGGTATATGTTTTCTCTCACAATATGACTAATATGGAAATACATTTTGCATGACTAAACATGTATAATCTATATCTGGTTGCTTGCCTTCTCACTGAGGGGTTGGGAGAGGGAGGAAGAGAGAGAATTTGGAACTCAAAGTTTTAAAAACAAATGTTCAAAATTGTTTTTACTTGTAATGGGGGAAAATAACATATTGCACAAAAAAAAAAAACAGCCTTTAATCTCGCTCCTCTATTGTATATAATATAAAAGTTCCTCTGAAGAGTAAAAGCTGTGTGTAAATTTTACTTCCTTCTCCTCCCTGGGCCTCAGTTTGCTCAATTACAAAATAAGTATGGAGGTGAACTAGATGGCCTCTAAGGTTCCTTCCAGAACTAGATCTATGATTCTATGATCCTCTTACCTCTTGTGAATAGGAAAGGACAGTGAGGCAGATCTATAACCGACAATGTGGCATTCAAGTCAAGCTTCACAAGATAGGTCAGAGACAAACAGCATGAACCACAACTTTGAATAAAATTTTTTAAAGAGAAATTCAGTGGTAGGAGGCAAAGAAACTATGCTAGAAAGTGCTTACTTGGGGTGATACTTGGGAAGAACACACAAACCATTTGGTAGCTTCACGTCTTGACGAATTATTCTTCCTAAGTTCCATTGTTTCTGTCTGCATGATATCAAAACACTCTAAATCTAGTGTCTTATGCCAAATTCCCCATCACCCGGCTCTAGTCATGTATCTGAGTAGTAAGTCCCCTAGAGGAGTTGATGGTCAGACCTTTTTGTTCATTTCCATAGATCCAAAAAATTTATTAGATTTTTTAAAACTAAATTGAATCTGAATTTTCATCCTTGACATCATCCAAATACAGTGTCCTATTATTGCTTCCTTTACTTAGCTTCATAACTAAGTACCACAGAGGAGAAATGGCTAGTCTGATGGTTTCTCTTCTAGGAAAATGGTTGGAGTTAAAGTATAAGAGATTGTACAAAGGCTTACCATACAAGCAAAGTTAACTACACAGTACCTTCTCAATGAAATACATTAATGGATCCTTGCCACGGGGAACAGGTGGATCCCAGCTGAGTACAACATATGTTTTGCTGATTTCTGAAGCATGTACATTGGTGGGAGGTCCTGGAATCTGAACATCGCCTGGAGGAGTAATAAACTTAGTGAGTGTTAAACAGTAGATTACCCTGCAGGTCAGCACTTATTCTCTAGCTCAGCTTTCTGAGCTCTTTCCTGGAGGTGCATTGCCAGGACATTAAGGACAACCATATCAGTTTTACAGTTTAATACCAGGCTTTCACTGCTATTTTTGGAAAGCAAGAATGCAAATTGCGAACTGCTATTTGGCTTTACTTAGAATCAAGGTAAAATGTATCACAGAAGTTCACATAATTATTTGTATTTTATCACATGCATTTTACACTTTGCAAAGGAAATGAATCCACAAGTTATTACTTTAAATTGAACTGAAAGAGGGGAAAAGCAGAAATAGTTGCACACAGAGAAAATTGTTTTAACTAGAAATGAAACTTTAACTAAACTGATGATTTGTGTAAAAACATGAGCATTAATAATTTGTGCTCTGCAATGTGAAACCATTACAGAATGCAATTGCCCCGTCTTTAATGATTCTCTCTGGTTGTTTCCTTCTTGCTGTATGTACTCGATGCTTTTAAAATATATAACAACTTCTCAAGCACATTGTTTTTCTCTCTTGGTAGAATCTCACAATACTTACCACACCAACCTATGCTTATAAATTTGAGATTCTGGGTAGCTATTGACAAGACTTTTTCCATTAATTAATGTAGTAAATCATCTTATGAGGTTTCCTGTCTATCTCTGTCCTGGTATACATTTGTTTTCTAACTTAGGTGATCAATGGATAATTTTCCTTGAAATTATGAAGGTTTTTGAAAGAGGTATAACTCCTCTAGATTTATTCTTCTTATAATAATAATTTTTTAAATTAATATTTTTAAGAATTTTAAGAAGACATCCCTAGGATATTTTTAAATATTCCTTAATATCCAATTTCCATTCCTGAACTCAGCCTCAAAAGAGTAACTGTACAGTCACATGCAAATGGTGCCCCTGAAAGATCATATTTCATTTTCAAATAGTTTTATTACAAGCATATACCAAATTTGAGAGATGATTCGATAGTACAGACTAGCCATGCTTTTATTAAGGACCATTTCTGACAAGTGGGTAGAATTGCAATCCAGGAGCCAGAATGTCCCTGGGATAGTGCCAAGAGGTTGTTGGGGGTAAGGGTGGGGAAGCACCAACCACTCCCTTGGCCTGCTTTCAATCCCCATGCCTGTGTCCATGCTTAATTTCCAAGAAATCCTTTTCTCCTTGGGACCCAAATGAACTACAGAGAAAAAAATCATAGAGATGTGAGCCACAGAAAACTGACCTATGGAATCTCAAGTCCTATAGAATATCAAAATTGAGTGGTGGTTCATTGCTAATGTCATGAACTACAAAGGAAGCAACCCAACAAAATGAAAGAGAAGACAAATAATAAAAAATAAATGTAATTCTTGAAAATAGAATTAGGCTACAGAATTTCAGGTTTCAAACCTCTTCCTATCTTTAGAGCTTATAAATCCTTTAAGAGAAATAGAAAATATTTGCTTTGATATCATGGTGAAGAGAGAGATCTGACACCTTCAGCTTGATTAATTGGAAATTCTTGCACTAATTAATATCTTTAGCCATAGTTGAAATAACAAAATAGCATAATTCTTTACTGTTGTGATGATTGTCCAGGTTTGGGAAAGATAGCTTATACAGAATTCAAAATGGTCTTGCGAAGCTTCAAAAGTAGACTAACAGAATTGAATGCTATTTAATAGTGACATGATCAAGACTTAGAGGTCCAGTTAGGTGGTACAGCAGATAGAGTGTCAGCCTTGGAGTCAGGAAAACTCATCTTCCTAAGCTCAAATCTGACCTCAGACACTTATTAGTTGTGCAGCCCTGAGCAAGTCACTTAACGCTGCTTGTCTCAGTTTCCTCATCTATAAAATGAGCTGAGGAAGTAAGTAGCAAACCACTTCAGTATCTCTGTTTAGAAAACCAAGACCACCAAATGGTTGTCTCGGAGTTAGACACAACTGAAAAACAACTGAACAACACAGTTTAGAGCAGTACAGTTAGAATGGGAATATGTGCCACACTAATGCAGGATAAGGGGAATATGGACAAACACCTAATTGTACTGTAGTCTAATTCCAACCCACTTTTCTGTGGTTATTGTATTTATTCTAATTCACATAATATGTTCCATCCCAACTGGACCACTTCTTGTACCCCACACATGACATTCTGTTTCTCATCTGTGTTTTTTTACAGACTTCCACCAATGCCTAGGACAAACTCCCTTCTCACCTTGACTTCAGGGAATTCCTGGCTTCCTCTAAGATTCAGTTCAGATTTCAACTTCTACAGGAAGACTCTCCTGATCTTCCTCTTTCCCTATAGTAGTTAGTACAGTGCTAGGAATATAGTAGGCACTTAATAAATGCTTGTCAATCAATGCATTCATTCATTTTCTTTCAGCCCGGAAATGTGTGGCTAGTTCCACAATTCAGAATTTCGGGTCAAAAAGTATAAACCACCTTGCTAATTCCCAACAGTGTCAATGCCCTGCCTTAACCCAACTACACTTCTTCCAGGAATTTATACCTTATGGTTTTTTTTTACATTTGTTACATACGCATAGACTCAAAAGCATTCCTCAAACTGGAAATAAAAGCTAACAATTTCATAGCCACACCAACTAAAATAACAGTTACCATAACACACAACCCCAAAAAACTAGTGAGAAGTTCCCTTTTTGCCTTTACATTTTTTCTTATGAGAAAAGAGAACTATAATAATAAAAAAGATATGAAAAAATCTATACACAAAAATATATTTTAATAGCAAAGAGGATAAAAGAACTCTCTGATTATTATGTCTATAAACTTCTTAACCACCCTATAGAAGAGATCAGGAGATATTTTTCTAACTTTCATTTCAAAAACTGTCAAAGCACCCCCAAGAAAACTTGACTTAGAGAGCATGAAGTAGTTCAAAGTGTGTTTGACTGAGCATCAGGGCACCTTGAATCTATGTTCCTATTTTTTGCCACTAACTAGCTATGGTGGACTATTCACTTTCCTCATGGAATTTGTTTGCTCCACCATAAAATGAAAGGGTTAGACTAAATATCTAAGGTGCTTTCCATCCCTAAAACATTCTGTGGTTTGTTCATATGGCACTGAGGCAATGCTACCTTGCAAATCTATAATTTTTAACGTATATGAGACCTTTAAGTCTTTTCAACTAAACTATGGTAATAATTTCCAATTAAGTTTTCCTGTTAAAAATAAATTATTTTAATTAAGTTTTCTGATATATAATCAATAAATATTTTTTAAAACTTTTTTTTAAATTTGGTTTTCCTTACTGCACCCTGTCCTGGTCCTTCCCTCTCCAATTCATCTAATCCATCAAGTGAAATAATCTTCCCTTTTTTGTTGTTCAGTCATTCAGTCACATCCAACTCTTCATGATCCAAGGACTGTATCATAGCAGACCCTTTTTCCTCCATTATCTCATGAAATCTGTCCAACCTTATATTTGTTGCTTCCATGACACTATCTATCCAACTCATCTTCTTCCATCCCCCTTTTCCTTTTGCCTTCAATTTTTTCCAACATTAGGGTCTTTTCTAGTAAGTCCTGCCTTCTCATTATCTAGGCAAAGTATTTAGGCTTCAGCATTTGACCTTCTAGTCAACAGTCTGAGTTAATTTCTTTAAACATGGACTGATTTGATCTCCTTATTCTCAAAAGTCTTCTTCAACACCACAACTCAAAAACAATGCTTTCTAAGGCCTATTTAACTTAATTCTCCAGGATATATGGCTCTAGATTAGTAAACACACAATCTTGGTTACTGGGGATGTTAAGATCTTTCCTGTGTAGTTCTTCTGTCTCTTCTCGTTACCTCTTCATCATCTTTTCTACTTCTTTTAAGTCTCTTCCGTTTTTGTCTTTTATCATGCCCATTTTTGCATGAAACATTCCCTTGATTTCTCTAATTTTCTTGAAGACATCTCTTGTCTTTCCTATTCTATTGTTTTCTTCTATTTCTTTGCATTGCTCATTTAAGAAAAACTTATCTCTTTCTGCTATTCTCTGAAATGCTGCATTCATTTGGATATATCTCTCCATTTCTCTTTTACCTTTTCCTTTTCTTCTTTCCTCAGCTATTTGTAAAGCTTCATCTGACAGTCTCTTTGCTTTCTTGTACTTGTACTTTTTCTTTGGAATGATTTTGTTCCTGCCTCCTGTATAGTATCATGAACCTCTATCTGTAGTTTTTCAGGCATTCTATCTATCAGATCTAATCCCATAAATCTATCCATTGCTTACACATCATAATCATAAGAGAGAATATTTAGGTCATGCCTACATGGTCTGATGGGTTGTCCCAACTATATTCAATGTAAAGCTCATGATCTGAGTGATAGCCAGCTCCACATCATATTTTAACTGACTTTACAGAGTTTCTCAACCTTTGGCTGCAAAGTATACAATCAATGTGATTTTGATATTGACCATCTGGTGAGGTCTATGTGACCATTCACCTTTTGGGTTGTTGCAAAAGAGTATTTGCTATGACCAGCAAGTTATCTTGACAAAACTCTGTCTGTTATTCCAATTATCTTTTGGTTTATTGCTTTAGCATTCCAATCCCCTATGATGAATGTCACATCTTTTTTTGGTGTTATTTCTAGAAGATATCCTAGATCTTCATAAAACTTATAAACTTTGATCTCTTCATCATCTGTGGTTAGAACAAAGACTTGTATTACTGCAATGTTGAACAATTTGCCTTGGATTTAAACATATCATTCTGTCATTTTTGTGATTATACCCCAGTACTTCTTTTCTCACCCTTTTAATGACTAAGATGGCTATTTCATAAGGGATTCTTGCCTTTGGTAGAATATATAATAATCACCTAAATTAAACTCACCATTCCCATTCATTTAAGTCCATTGGCACCTAAGATGTCAATATTTAATCTTTGTATCTCTTGTTTGACACATCCAGCTTACTTTGGTTCAAGATCCTGACATTCCAGGTTCCTATCCAATATTGGTCTTTATAGTATTGGACTTTCCTTTTGTCACCAGACACATTTGTGGCTGAGCTTCCTTTTGGCTTTGGTCCAACTTTTTCACTAATTAGTACAGGAGCTGCTAGTAGTTGCCCTCTGCTCTTCCCCAATAGCATGTTGAACACATTCTGACCTGAGAGGGTCATCTTCCAGTGTCATGTACTATTATTTTAATACTGTCTATGGAGTTTTCTTGGCAAAGATACTGTAGTGGTTTACCATTTTCTTCTCTAGTAGATCATTTTTTGTCAAAACTCTCCACTATGACCTGTCCCTCTTGGATAACTCTACACAGCATTGATCATGGTTTCATTAAGCTACATAAATCCTGCAACAACACCAAGGCAATGATCCAGGAGGACAGTAATCTTCCTAAAGTAATTCAATTCAAATCACCAAAATTTATTAAACTCCTGCTATGTATATGGCACTGTGCCAGGTCTTGTGGATACAAAGACAGAAGAAAATCCCTGCCCTCCAGGAACATGCATTCTACTGGTAAGATACAGCACATACACAGAGAAATAAATATAAAATATTTTAAGAAGGGATATAGTTAATCACTGGGAGAGACTGAAAAAAGTTTAGTGAAGGAGTTGGCACATGGACTGATCCTTAAAGGAAGCCAATTAGACATTCATTTGGAGACATCCAACAAGCAGCTGACAAAAAAGGAGAGATCTTAAGCAAGAGGTATAGTTTTGGGAGATTGGGAGATAGATAGATAGATAGATAGATAGATAGATAGATAGATAGATAGATAGATAGACAGATAGATAAAGATTGAGTTCATGGGAACTGATGAGATCACTGTAAGTTGTAGAAAGAAAGGAGAAAGGGACAAGGTCAGAGGAGAAAATAGATTAAATGGGAGTGTGGGATAGAATGGAGGGAAATATAGTTAGTCTTTCACAATATGACTACCATGGACACATGTGTAACCTATATTGAATTGCTTGCCTTCTTAATGGGGGACGGGGTGAGGATGGAGGAAGGGAGAGAATCTGGACCTCAAATTTTTAAAAAACAAATGTTAAAAAAATGTTTTAAATGCATCTGAGAAATAAGATATACAAGCTATAGGGTATAGAAATCCATCTTGCCTTATAAGAAAGTAAGGGGGAAGGTGGAAGGGGGAGATTGCGGAGGATAGAAGAGAGAACAGACTGGGGAAAGGGGTAATCAGTATGCCTGCCATCTTGGGGTGGGGGTAAGGGAAAAATGGGGAGAAAATTTAGAATTCAAAATCTTATGGAAATGAATGTTGAAAACTAAAGATAAATAAATAAATTCTGAAGTGGGAGAGAGAAACTATGTCAAAACCTGCAAAGAGATTAAGTTAAAGGAGGGCTGAGAAAAGATAGAATTTAGCAGTTATGAGATCATTAGTAATCAGGAGAATCAAAGATCAAATTAAGGAGTTTCTTAAACATCTTAATAATATGGAGTGTCTGTCATTGTTAGTCACTGATCAAACTGAAGAAATTGATCATTCAGCCTGATGTGATTATTGTGCTTTGACCATTGGAAGCCCTAGTGATTGGGTGGCCAAGACAGTACCTAGTATGCTAATGTTTAGCTCTTAAGAGTGCTCTCAGTTCTTGAGAATTTACTCTTCATCTTTTTCACTTCTGTCTTTTTCAGACTGCACCAAGAAATTTGGGCTTTGGACAGGGATCATGGTAGGGATCCCCTTTGGTGATTTCATGTTCATTTCCTCCCTGTCTAAGTCTCCTCTTTGTATATGGCACTGTGCCATCTCACTTTCTCTTATATATTAAGATTATTTTTGTAAATTTATTTTCCTTTATTTGATTGCAAGTTCCCATTTGCCATATTGAATTAAATATACTCTCTACCAAATAATCTCATTTAAAATCTGTTAAATCCCTTAGGGGCAAAAATAGTGTTTTATTTCTTGTACCTACCACAGTGAAGTACACATTCACTGAGATAGATGTTAATATAATGATGGTGGAGCTTTGCATGCATTACTATGGCTGCTAGTTAATTTGCAAGGTCCCAGGTCTAAGAGTCTATTATCCTATGGTTTTATTCAGAGGAAAAAACAAAATGAGAATTTTTTTTTCGTTTCAAGGCTATCATCTTACCCATTAAGTCACATTAAGTTGCTGAGTATACCTCCCCTACATAGATTCCTTTCTCTCCACTCACACACCAACAGTCAATCACTTTTATCTCTCATTTCTGTGTCTTTTCATAGACTTCCACCAATGCCTAGAGCACACTCCCTTCTCACTCTGCCTCAGATTCAGGTTCCAATTTCTACAGGAAACTTCTCTTGATCTTTCCCCTCCCACACAGTAGTTAGTGGCCCTACCACCTGGAATTCTTAGCAGTTAGCACAGTGTTGAGAATATAGTAGAATATAATAATACATACTTGTCTATTGATACACTCATTCTTTTAGCCTGGGAATATATTTAGCCTGGCTAGGTCCACACTTGAGAATTTCAGGTCAAAAGGTCAAATCACCTGGCTAATTTCCAGAAGTTTCAATGGCTTAACCCAAACTGCATCTCTGAACTATAGTCTTGGCCTCTTAATTGGTCAACCTGCTTCCATTTGTCTCCTCACTGCCATCTTGCTAGTTGAAATGTAAGCTTATCAAGGGCTGGCATCAACATATTTATTAAGCACTATGTATAAGGCACTGGGAAAAACACTGAGGATACAAATAAAAATTTTTTATATAGAATATTAAATAACCCCTGCTCTCAAGGAACTTACTTTCTATCAAGAGTGATCAGTCTCTACTTAAATAGTAAACATAAAATAACTATAATAATGATAAATACAAACACATACAAAGTAGCTAAATTACAAGGTGGTTTAGAAAAGAAAGCACTAGAAATTGGAGGAATCAGGGGGGGCTTCATGCACAAAGTAGTCCATGCACAAAGCAAAGAAAGATAGGGATTCTATGAGTAGGGAATGGCATGGGAGATAGCCAATGCAGAGATACAGAAACAAGAGCAGGACTATTATCTATGAGGGCAAGAGAGAAGGTCAGTTTGGCTAGATGGAGGTAGGGGTGGGGAAAGGGAGTAGTAATATACATATAGGTTGGAAAAAATCTAATGGGCCCAGTGATTAGGTTATAAACAACTTTAAAAACTAAATAGAGGAATTTATATTTTATCCTAGATCAGAGGGTTCTTAACCTCTTTCACATCATGGGCACTTTTGGTAGTTTAACAAGGCTTACTGATCCCTTTTCAGAATAATTTTTAAATGCCTTAAGCCAAATACAGAGGATTCCAAAGAAGTCTAATTATCAACAGTTATCAAAACGTCAACAACAAATACAGGTTTGTGCATCTCAGGTTGTAACAGCACCATAGATGGGTGCTCTATGTTGATTGAGGAGACTGTGACTTACTGAATGATTGTTTTGTTTACAACTACATGGCCACCTTAGTAATAAGTTATTATGTTGTTCTTGTGAATGTTGTGCTTTAATTTCTTGAATGTTTTGCTTTAGTTTATTGATGAACAGAGAGTTCTCTATACTATGCAATTAGATTCTTAAAGTTAGTCACAACAGCAATCCTCAGGAGAGCTGCTCATGGTTGGCTTTACACAGGTTTAAAACCCATGTCTAGAGGGATTAGGGAGCCATCAGAGTTGAAGAAGTGAGTGACATGGTCAGACCGGCACTTAATGAAAGAACTTTGGCAGCAGTCTGTAGCATGAAGTAGAGGGAGGAAATATTTGAGTTAGGGAGATGAATTAGGAGTCTGTTGCAATAATTTAGGCAATAATAGAAGGACTGAAACTTATTAAGTGGTGGTACTAAGAGGACAAAGGAGTTAGTTGTGAGAGATGCTGTAGAGGTAGAAATGGAAAGATTTGTCAGATGATTTGCTATGTGGGATGAGGAAGAGTGAGAAATTAGGGATAATGCAGAGATTATAAATCTGAGAAATTGGCAGAATGGTGAAGCCTTTGACAGAAGGAGGGAAATTTGGAAGGGAGGTGAGTTTAAAGAAAAAGATAATTAGTTCAGTTTTGGACATGTTGAGTGTGACGTTTATTTAGGACATCCATAACTAACCATTGCTGATATGGAGCTGTAGGTCAGGGGAGAAATTAGGGCTAGATATATGATATAGATCCAAAAGACATATGAATAGAGATGATAATAAAACCCATGAGAGATGCTAAGGTCAGAGAGAGAAAAGGACCCAGGACAGAGCCTCGAGGAACACTCACATTTTTTTGTATCCTTAACACCTAGCACAGTGTCTCGTAGGAATAAGAGCTTAATACGCATTTGTTGGACTAGATTCCTGCCAGCCTATTCAAAATAACATAAAATACTTCTGCTTCCCCTCCTCACTGATCCAAGTTACAAAATTACGAGGCAGTTACGTGGCTCTGTGAATAGTGTAGGACTTGAAGTCAGGAAGATCTAAGTCTGAATCCTTTCTTAACAGTTGTGTGACTCTGGGCAAGTGAATAAATGTCTCTTAGTTTCACTTTCCTCTCTGGTAAAATGGGGAAAAAATAGCCCCTACCTCCTGGGGTCATGAAGATCAAATGAGATAAGAGAAGTAAAGTACACTACAAACCTTAAAACTATATAAATGCCAACTCTCAGTATTATTAAAAGAGAACTTCCTTTGACCGTGCCTAAGAACCTCATTTTACATAGGCTAATCTATTCTAAAGATGTCCCTTATAATATATTCAGGAGATTACTGGTTGCTTCCAGATTACACACACTCAGGGAATGGTGGTCTGACAGGTCATCTCTACCAAAATCTCAGTCTTCATTAGCATCTAGTAATTTTCCTATTTCCTTATTCTTCTGCCACTAGATATTTCAGATTGGTTTCTGTGCTTACCTTTTAAATGTCACTGAGATCGATGCTGATAAGTCACATTCATGTAGCCCCTTATGATTTACAAATCCTGTTTCCCACAACAGTCCAATACATGGATTATTATTCCCACTTTATAGAGGAGGAAAGCTGAGTTTAAGAGAGATATGTTGCCCATAGTCACAAAATAAGAGAGCGTCAGAGTCATGATTCCAACCCTGGTTTCCTGATCCTAGCTTAAGTATTTTTTCCACTAAACCACAATTGCTTCCCTACCAGAACTCTATATATTGGGGGGTGGGGGGGGGAGGAGGAATACAAGTTCTCTTTTGAGAGAATCCTGGAATTCTCAATATAATCCTCTTATGGGGACATATTGGCATCCTCATTACTGTCTCTAGACAGTAGAGATAGAACTATCTCTAGGTCACACTATAAATACAATTAGGAAAAGAGAAGCTACCTCTTAGGGATACAAAGGGAAGACCCCTAAGGAATGTGAAACAGCATTAATGAGCCCCTTCTGAAAGTGAGGATCAGTGGCGTGCTTTGGGACATCAAGCCTAGAGCCTGTGTTAAATAAGTACTCATAATTTTTGCTTCAGCTTAGGCTACATGTTAAATCCAATCCTTTTTTTAAGTTTTTAGCTATTGAACTTTTAAAAAGACTAATTACAAATTCAACTAAAATCTTTAACATTACTGATCAAGAGGCCCCAGTGCTCATTCTTCATGTTTTTCTCTCTCCAGGTATATCTGGAAGGCACAGCAAGTAGGAGAAATGTCATTAAAAGCCATATTCACATTGGAAAAAAGATGTGAATGGTCTAATTAAGAAGCATACTTCATATGAAGATTAAATGCTTAGATTAAATGCATGTCAGTTAAAACTGTAGTCAGCAGAGGACTAGAGATTCACATTCTACCCTCAAAGTCATGTTGGATCCCTAGTGTGGTGAATATGGAAGGCTGACTCAAAGCTACCTTCAGGCAGTCACATTGGAGACGATATAGTTCTCTTTTTGCATCGTCACCAAAAGAGAAAGCACCTTTGTGAGCCCTGAATGAAAGCAATCCAGTCAATAGTTAGATTCCTATTTTCACTCCCTATTACAGCCTTGGGTGTTTTCCCCCTCTCTATTGACATGAGGTTTGCAAGCTTCAGTGACTGCTTTTTTCTCTTTATTTATATAAAGAATTTGCTCATCAAGGGGATCTTTTTTTTCCTGCAGCTCTCATGGCTCTAATTATAATCTTAAATTCCTTAGATATAAGCAGCTGAAATTAAATCATGAAGAGCTACATACCTTCAAGGTCATCCTGATAGATTACAATTTCTCTGTCTCCCTCCAAATGAATTGCTGTAGATAGGAGGGAAAAGTTGATCAATTCTTAAACCCAAAGGATTTCATAAAGAAAGATCAAGTCCCTCAAAATACTTCTTTTCCAGGACTGAATCACCTTTCCATTCCATATTAGAATTACCCATTCCACTGCAATAGGGTTTGACACCCTTAGAGCTTATCCTAATAAATTGTAACCCACTTTTCTACCATTGGTCAAATTATTCAGTAGGCATGCTGGTATAACACACCAGAAAATATAGCTATCCACTTAGAATAAATGAGTAAGAGTCCAATGAATTTTGAAGAGTCAATGTCAAATGAAATTACATTTCAGAAATGTCACTTGGTTACATTGGTTTTGTCCTAGTTCTGTAATCTGAAATTACACCACCAATGGTTAAGAATTTATTAAGAGTCTAATTCTAAGCCAAGTGAGACTGTGATTTAATTGGATTTTTCCCACAAGTATTATTAAGAAGGTTAAATGCTTTGGTTTTAGCAGTGTAAATGTTAACCTGGCTTTATCCATTTACTAAGTGGCATTGATAGGAATACTAGAGATTAACAAAATGAATGTTGCTGTTAGGCTCAGCTTTTTAAGTTCTCATGACTTGTCAATGGTAGAATAGAATAAGAAAAACAGGACAAGATATGGATAAAACCAAGATAGAAGGCCTATACCTATGTATCTGTGTATTGTGTATACACACACACACACTATATATATATATATATATATACACACACACACATATGTACACATACACACATACACACTATACATATATATATATATATATATATATATATATATGTATACACACACAGAGATATATAGTTTCCAATTATGGATAGACCTTCACTACTTGGTGACTTACCTTGTAATCTCTTGAGATCAATAGGATCAAGGGCTGCAACTGCCTCCGAGACCCTAGAAGGTCGACTAATTCCAGCATTGTTAACTGCCCTTACACGAAACATGTAGGATCTGCCCTCAAAAAGTCCAGTTACAGGATATTTGCAGATTTTGACTGGTGAATCATTGCACTGAATCCAATTGTCAGTTCCTACTTCGCACCTTGAAAGTAAAAAAAAAAATCACAAACTCTAAGGATTTATATAACTTCTTTATAATTCCTTGCTCTGAATGTGTTACATCCTATTCATAGCCACCACAAGACCTTGCCATTGTCTTTTGGGTTATCCTCAACTTTAATTCTTCAGAGAGTACAGCATTCCATAACACAAATATCCATTCCAGATATGAAAAGACTGATATGAAAAAGAGAATATTTCAATATGTTTCAAAGAGAAGTTTGAGACCATTAAAAGAACTTTGGCGTTTTCCAAAAGAAATACAGTCACCTTTACTCCTGCTGTGTAATTCTGGGGTCAACTATTCACCATCTGCAGTATGTGTATATGAATGTTTGTTCACATATATGTTCACGTATACATGCCAAACTCTTTTGAACAAACGTGAATATAATTTAGGAGAATATGCAGTATTCCAGAATTTGATTCAATAAGCCCAACATCACCAGGAACAGGAGCACTTTTAGGACCTCACTATCTAGGAAGTACAAGGCACCCTTCTTCAATTAAAACTCTTTGCTGATCTTCCCTTTGACAATGGAGAATATCTGTGGTGAGGATAGGCCTCCCTGTTTCATGTCTCATTTTAGCAGAAGATTATCAAACTATGTTATCTTTATTTTTATATCTTTCGGGGAATCTTATAAAGGCATTTGCAGAGCAAAGCTTTCAAGTGGCATTCTACTGTATTGAATCAAATGCTTGTTTGCAGTCAATAAACAGTACACTCAATGTACTTGCATTCTCCACATCTTTCAATCAATTCTATAATAAATACAGTCAGTTTAAAATAATGATTTAATTAATTAATTATTAAATAAATAAAGTGCTAAAAAGAAATTAAATAAATAAATTATTAAATAAATGAATGATGAATAAATAAATAAGAAATACAGTCAGTTTAAAAGTATCACATTTTTAAACAACTGTCCTTTGAGATTGTAAAAAAGAGAAAAGGGCCCATATGTACAAAAATATTTATAGCAGCTCTTTTTGTGGTGGCAAAGAAAGGGAAATGGAAGGGATGCCCATCAATTGGGGAATGGCTTAACAATGAATGAAATGGAATACTATTGTTCTATAAGAAATGATGGCAGACAGATTTCAGAAAAACCTGGAAAGACTTAAATGAACTGATGCTGAGTAAAGTGAGCAGAATCAGGAGAACAATGTCCACAGTAACAGCAACACTGTGCAATGATCAACTTTGATAGACTTAGCTCTTCTTAGCAATACAATGATCTGAGACAATTCTAAAAGACTCATGATAGAAAATGTTACTTCCACATACAGAGAAAAAACCATGGAGTCTGAATACAGGACGAAGCATACTATTTCGACTTTTTTTTGTTTTTTCTTTCTTGTGGTTTTTCCCTATTGTTCTGATTCTTCTTTCACAACATGACTAATGTGAGCATATATTTAATATGATTGTGAATATATAGCTTATATCAGATTGCTTGTTTTCTTGGGGAGGGAGGTGAGGAGAGAGGGAGGGAGAAAAATTTGGAACTCAAAATCTTACCAAAAAACACTACCTTTACATGTAATTGGAAAAAATAAAATACTATTAAGTGCAAAAGGAAACCTATTATCTTATCAAAGATGTTTCTGATGCATATTTTGTTTATTCTTATAAAATAAAGAGAGGAAAGTGAATAGTTATTTATGTTCTCTTGGATGTCATCTTTTGGAATAATAATGTGCAAGACTTTTTTCCATGCTTTTCATATCTTTTCATCCTTTGCATATGAAATGCAATATTTTCATTGCCTAACATTATGGTGCATCCAAAATGAATTTTCTCAGTATATACTTGGTCTTGTCCAGTTTCTTTTCTCACCCTTGGGTTTTCTTCAATGTCACTTCAACTTTCTCTATATAGATTTCACTCTCTTTTATGATGAAAAGAGTTTGTTATAAAAATATGGACAAATTTTTTTCCAATTTTTCCTATTTGCCCTATTTCCAGTTTCATCCTTAAATTCCCTCTGGATGACCTTGCTTAGTTGGATCTCTGTCCAAGCTTCTTGTAAACTTTTTTTCCCTTTCTACCACCTCTCTTTATTTTATGAGGCAATATTGCTCATAACCTTCTCCCCTCCATCTTTGCAACATTTTAAGACAATATTATATTCCAACTTAATGCTGTTTTTAGCTTCCATATCTCCATTCAAGAAGTAAGTCAAGTATTAGATGACTAAGGCAGGTTATTTTGGTCTCTTCATTATTGTAATTGATTTATATCAGTTAAACATCTTTATAATGTGGGTTTTTTTGCCTTTTAAATTTTTTTTGGAGGGGAGAGGGCAGGGAAATTGGAGTTAAGTGACTTGCCCAAGGTCACACGACTAGTGAGTGTTAAGTGTCTGAGGCCGGATTTGAACTCAGGTCCTCCTGACTTCAAGGCCTGAGCCCCATTCACTGCACCACCTAGCCACCCTATAATGTGGTTTTAATTGGTGTTAATGTTCTTTTCTCCACCCATTTTCCATTTTTAAATGTGAGCAAAGACTTTAAATAGGTTACGTCAGCATCATTTTAATTAACTTTTTTTCTCATTTGATTTTTTTCTTCTTAGCTTTGTGATACCTTTTATCTTTGTTCAAACAAGTTGGTAGTCTATGATACAAAAGGATGATTCAGAAATTACTCCCACATTAGTAGTTATTAAATATAATGTTTAAATTTTTAAAATACTATTTGGTGCTTGACATATCCAGAATTTTTCTATTCTTTTCTCAAAAAAAAGTATTTTCAATGCATAAATGTGGGTCTTCTGTGCAATCTATAAGATTTCTAGAACTCCTGTTCCATACGCTAACATATTTTTCACTGTCTTCATCTTTATAGTGAGGTCACTGAGCATTAAAGTATATGTTACTTTAATTAGAAAAACATCATCAATTTCTTCATAAAAACTTCTTCGTTCCCTACAACAATACAATATGACCTTGAAATCATGTCCTTTTTGCATTTGTACACAAAAGACGACCAAATTTGTCTAATTCTTTACTTGCCCCTCCACTCTCAAGGAGAAACTGAGCAATCTTTCCATTACTTACAATTTCCCTTTGTCTCTTTGTTTCATTTATAGTAAGAATGACAATATTGATGCAATTCAGTTGTTCTAGTCATATGCCTATTTGTTAGTCACTGGACAAGCATCTTACATTTAGAGTATCAAGTTAATGTTTATTCTGACATTCTTATCCCATCACTGTAGAAACACAGTGTTGAAGCTCATTACATATTTTTCTTTGTTTTGTGGGCTGCCCTGGCCAAAGACTTTATTACCAAGTGGTCAGCTTACTGATAATGTGCCTCTCTATACTAAGCTAGGCTAGACCTCAAAAAAGTAAACACAAGTTGCTTCTGATGGGGGTGGGGAGACTTCAGGCTGGGAACTCAAGTGGTTGGGAATATGGAAAGTAGAGAAAAGGGTTTTGAGTCTCAGAGGTGTCTAAGCTCATTGATGCAAGAAGCTCAGTCCTTCAAGGTTATTTGAGCATGGACAGAGATGAGGAGGGAAGTGGAGTTTAAAATAAATCACTGGAGAATTTGTCATCTTCGAGTGCCATACAGTTTGGCCTCAGAAGTAAACATTGTACTATGGTGAGTGAGGCAGGTTTTTCTCATAAAGTCTTTTCTTGGATGAGAAGATTAATATATTTTCTCTAGTTCAGGAAGGAAAAGGAAGTAGAGATTTTCCAACAGATGTCTGCTGCCTCCTTCAATCTCAGGCCAGAAATAGCCTTCTCTTCTGATATATTTGAGACTTGTTTCTCTTAGGACAACACTGGAAGTAGCAATGAGGATGTCAAAGATGGTTGCCATCCTATCATCCTAACTTTCTGGATTCTGCCTTCTTAGAATAGAATTGTACACTTATAGAACCTATATGCTTCAAATTTCTTTCAGAATTCTCAGTGTCCTTAGTGGGTGTGGATGGGGCCCAGTGACAGGAAGGGTAGAAAGCTAAGGACACTAGAGGTGCCAGAAGAGGAGGATCAGGAAGAGGAGAGCATGGTATAGGAAGAAAGGGGAGAAAGAGACAAAAGGGAGGGCAAAAGTGAATGAAGAGACAGAGGAGGGAAAAAAGAAAAGAAGGAAGAAAAAGGAAGGAAGCAGGGAGAGAATAAAGGAAGAAAGACATTAAAAGGAAAATGAAGAAAAGGATCCTGAGAGTGGAAAGCAGAAAAGGAGATAGAGAAGAGGAATAGAGAAAGTGGAAGATTTTATTTCATAGAAAGGATAGCCCCTAATTTAGCTGGTTCTACATGATTTTAAAATAGCAAATTGAAAGGTAGAAAATTCAAATAGCTTGCCAATATGAAGCTAAATAATTGATGTGATTACTGGTTATAGTTGGCTCAATTATCTATATGGCTGTGTTGTATTGCTGTAAATTATAGAATACCATAGTCTCCAAAGAATTAAATTTGTTGGTCATCTGGAAAGCAATGGAGAGATATGTGGTTGGTATAAATGTTTAATAGCATAATTTGACAAAAAAAAAAAAAACCTGTTTCATTGGTATCTACATAATGTCTAGAGATCTAAAGGAAGGCCCCTAGCATGTTGGGTGGGTTCCCAGGGGAGGATTTTGAGGAGAGAATGGATCTTGAGTCACACAGAATGAGAAAGCCTAGATGGTATACACCTTTGGAGACTGTATTCACAGTGATGAAGACATAGATTCATTGAAGTTATAAAATTGACCACCTGGGCATCCATTTCTTTACCTATCATACGAGGGCATTGGAGAAAATGATGTGTAAGATCCCTTCCAGTTTTAGTTCTGATCCATTAAATATCTGTCATTTGAAACTTATCTTCTGATACTTCAGGCAACAATGTTCTTACAATCCTACTTCAAAGATTATTTGCTTTGAATGGGTCATTGATTGCAAAAAGAGAGACCATGTGTTTGAAATATGATTGCCCATTGACTCCTAGTGTAGAATGAGTTCATTGGATTTGTTCAAATTCCTTTGCCCCCTGCTATCAGTCTGTCAATAAAAATACTTTTTCTATTGTGCTTTAAAATTTAACAAATATTTTCACAATATTTATTTTATTTGATCCCTACAAAAGTCTCGTGAGATGGTCAGAAAAAAATTTACCCTACATAACAAAAAAGGAAATTGTGGTTGAAAGAGTTTATGACTTGTCCAGTGTTACACTACTTAGACTGAAGCCAGGACCAATGCCCAGATTTTCTGACTGGACATCCAGTAAACATCTTAAACTCAACATACTCATACCTGAACTTATGATCTTTTCCCAAAAACTCTCCTCCCTTCCAAACTACCCCACTATTGTCAAGGGCACCACCACCCTTCTGATCACTGAAGATCAAAACCTAGGTGCTATCCTTGATTCCACACTATCTTTCACTCTTCATATCCAAATTGTTTCCAAGGCCTGTGGATTTCACCTTTGTAATATCTCTCAAATATGTCTCCTTCTCTACCCTGATACTGCCATTAACCCAGTGCATGTACTCACTAAATCATATCTGAACTATTATAACAGCCTGCTGGTTGGTCTGGTCTGCCTGCTACAAGTCTCTCCCCCTTCCAGACCATCCTCTATTTAACCACCAAAGTGAGTTTCCTAAAGCACAGTTTCAACTATGTTACTCTCTTACTCAATAAACTATAATGGCTCACTACCACCTCCAGGATGAGATAACAAATCCTCCATTTACATTTAAAGCCCTTCATAACCTGCCCTTCCCTTACCCTTCAAGTCTTCTTACTCCTCATACCACACCCCTCCATGTACTCGTTGATCCAGTGACACTAGCCTCCTTGCTGTTCTACAAACAAGATATTCCATCTCTCATCTCTGGGCATTTTCTCTAGCTATCCCTCATCCTGTAATGTTCTCCCTCCTCTCTGCCTCCTAGATTCCTGGGCTCTCTTCAAATCACAACTAAAATCCCACTTTCTACAGTAAGCCTTTCTCAATCTTTCTTAATTCCAGTGTTTACTCTCCAATATTTCCTATTTATCCTGTAGGTAGCTTGTTTTGTAAAGACTTGTTTGGATGTTGTCTTCCCCGTTAGATTGCAAGCTCCTTGAAAACAGGGACTATCTCTTGCCTCTTAATGCAATATCTGACACATAGTAGATACTTAATAAATGCTTATTGACAGACTCCTAGCCAGGTCCTCTTTCCATGACACCGTTCTGTCTATTTTAAAATTGGCCAACAGATGCTAATTTTTCTAGGATTAAATGATTAATTCAATATTTGCATAAGCTCCATGTCAAATCTCTTGAAAAACATTGAAATTAGTCAACATAGCAAGAAAAGAATTGAGAATCAAAATGTAAACCTATAAATACATTAATCAGCTATCACATGTAATTATGCTTGAATTTTGGACCTTCAAAAAAAAAGAGTACAGTACTCAAAAGCAAGTCTTCCTTACTATCTATAATCAATATTTCAATGTTTTAGAGATTCATAATTTCACTAATCCTTGTTTTCTCTACAAATGCAGAGAGCAGGTCCTTTATAACTTAGTGCTTTGCTAAAGCAGCTGTGGCTACACACACACACACGCGCACACGCACACACACACACACACACACACATTATCCAATATGATATTAGAAGGTTCTCTGTATTTAGCTAGGCTGATCTTTGTAAAACAGAAATACATTTCATCACTCCAGGGTTAACTCCATTAAAACAGGATTAAACCTTTACTATACATAAATATATATAGCTTAACTAGTGGAGATTTAGGGGGAATGAGGGAGGTATGTGTTAGTGGAGAAGATTAAAATGAGACATTCTCTGGTTTCCTCAGACACCATTCCTACATACATAAACAATGTGACCACATTGATGTAATTTATTAGACAAGTTAAAGAGACCAAAGTTGTTCTCCACAAGGAAAAAATAACACCAAACCATAGGGTACCATATACTCAATTGGAATGGCACAATAAATTAATATGAGATGTAATATTCTAATATAGCCTTCATAAGATTGTTGATAAAATTTTGGATGCCATTTTAGTCTCAGAAGAATTTTCCGTCTACTTACCTATCAACAAAATAGCCAATGACTGGACTCTCACTAGTTGTATTTGGTGGCTTCCATGTCACAATGACATAATCTCTATTGGCATCATGGCACTGCACATCCATGGGTGCTCCTGGAGCCCCTGTAACTAATGGGTCAGCATCTGAAACAGATGGGAAAGAAGTATATTTCTGGTCAAGTCAAAAGAATAACAACGTAGCCCACTTGCAGAGTTATCTTCCAGAACAGAATTAATTTAATAGTCACAGTTTTAGAATAACAAAAAATAAATAGGATTGGCATAATACTTCTGTTGCTTTAACATAATGACTTGTGATGTAGTACCCAAGATTACATAGCTTTTGTTCTAGAATTTCATGTAAGATTTTTGAGGGGGAAAATTTATTACAGTTACTTAATTTCTAATATTACTTCATAAGCAAATTCATTTCCTTAAAAAAAAATGACAAGCCCCAGTTCCCAAACTGAACCTTTGATGAGAAAATTTTAAGACCTATTTCAGAGTTTTGGTTGGTAAAGCTCACAATATTTGCATCCTTTCCACAAACTCCCAATTCCATGGCCACTCATCATTTGACCCAAAAAGTAAAGTGGAAAATCACACAAGCATAAAATGTAATATTTCCATTTCTTCTGTTTCCAGTTAGAATAAAATTGCAGTGATGAGAATCGTCGTTTTTTGTGCTATGGTTTGTCTTGTCAAAGTGTGATAAAAACCCATTCAGATGCTTTTCTTTTTCAAAATCCCTAAACCATTCTAAGTTTGATCATGCTTTATGGAATGTTGAACAATGTTTGGGCCAGTCTTTCAGTCATCTACTTCCTCTCTCTTTAATGGCTCTCTGCCTCGAATTTTATTCATTTTAAATTTTAAGTCCAAATCTGCTGAAAGTCAACAGATCTACTTTAGTGCACTAATTTACTGAAACGTGCTTACTTGTCTAGTCTAAAATATGTATTTCTACACTTATATCCATGGCTATATTATGCATACTTAACCATGTAAACATTATACAGTTTCTTGTAATATTCCCTTCAGCAGATTAAAAGCTTGGAATATCTTAATGTTGAGCCAGCTATTTGCTCTTTCATTTAAAATATACAGGAAAAAAAATAATCTGAATGGTTCCACTCCCCCATATTTGCATTATTTTCTTCTTCTTGATGGTGCTGAATAAGCAAGGCAATTTAAACTATGTCACATTGATTACATTTTATGGGTTGGGGCAGGAGGGAGTCTTGCCATCAGCTATGTGCACAAAATGGAAGGTACATTTTAATGTCTACCTAGCCAGTCAGTAAAATTGCCTAACATTGACGTTACAAGTTTATATTTTCCTGTTTTGTTCAAACTAAAGCCGTTTATTGCTAATGAGTTTCTTCCCTTATGCTGTGTTCTGGATGCTCACATAAAAGGGAAAATATCCTAATCCTACTGTTGCTGTTGCACATTGATGAAGAGCCTATCGGGGTAACTAGGAGACACAGTGGATAGAACACCGAAACAGAGGAAGGTCTCGGGAACTTAGAAAACCAGAGGTCAAATCCAGCTACAGATGCTTACTAGTAGCATGACCTTGGGCAAGTAACTTAAATTCTATCTGCCTTGGTTTCCTCATCTATAAGATGAGGATAAGAGCACCTACCTCCCAGAAATGTTGGGAGGATCAGAGGAGGCTATAATATATAAAAAACACTTTGCAAACCTTATGGCACTATATAAATGCTAGAGCAGAATGAGGAGGAGTATCCCCAACTTTGTCTCAGAGGCTACTATAAATAAAGGTACGTGAAATACCAGGAGTCTGGAGTTAAGGTGGGAAGGTGGGGAGTTGGGTGGGCAGATAGGGAGGATTTACTGAGGCTGGTAGGTATATAAATGTCTTTTTTTTCCTTCTCTCTTCCTCTACTTACCTGCTATTCCAAAAGAGGAAACCTTGAATATCTATCAGGCAGTTCAATATGATAAAGGAACCTTACAAAAAACCTTATTTCTGTAAGGCTGAACTCTCCTAACCATATAAACCCAACAGTTCACTGAGGGCTCACTTTTCCAGATGAATCTGAAGTAGATATAAAATTGTCTTGCTCAGGTTTCACTCTCCTTTTCCCTCCCTCCAAAGAGCAAGGAAAGTAATAAGACAAGGTCAGTGAGAATGTACAAATATTCCTATGTGTGTCTGTAGACACAACTGCACTCAGTGTAGACACACTCAGCTAGACAAGAGGATAGAGAATGTGAGGTGATGAAAAGAACAATAGATTTAGAACCATAAGATCCATTCAAGCTGTGTCAGTCTTTCACCTCTCAAGGTCTCAGTTTCCTTATCTATAAAATGAAGGGCTTGCATTAGATTATCTCTGAGGCCTCTTCCATCTCTAATAATCCAAGGAAGAAGGGCATTAGTTGATAACTAGAGCAAAAATGCTGGGCAAATCTGAGGGCCCCAGAGGCTAGGCAGGATCCAGAATTAAAGAAAAAGAGAAGCAGACTGGGGCCTAGATCTATCACAAAGTAAAGAAAACCTCAGGGACAATGGTCTGACACTCACCTGTGACTGACCTCCTTTAAGTAAAAAATATCCTACAGCTTTATATGTTTGGTAGTTTGGAGGGTGTATGCAATAGGAGACACAGGGAGAAACAATGGCATATAGAGGTGGAGCTTACTTGAAATACTCACAGTCATGCCCTATTATTCTGAGGGGTCATATAATGCTACTTGGACTGTGTTAGTAGTTAGTTCCTTTTGCAGATTTACTTTGTCTTATTCCCTTTTATCCACTCTCTATCCTCATCAACCTGACCTGCTAGCTATTCCCTGAATAGAACATTTCATTTCTTTCCTCCACGTCTTATCCCAGACTGTCTCACATGCCTAGAATGCCCTCCCTCCTTACCTAAGTGTCTTAGAACCCTTTGCTTCCCTCTAACCTCAGCTCAAATGTTGCTTTCTATCCAAAGTTTTGTCCTAGTCTCTGGTTTTTAAAGGTCTGATCTATTTCAATTTGCCTTCTATTTACTTATCAGTGTACCCATTCTCTTCCCCAGCATAAACTTCTTGAAAACAAGGCCTATTTTTCTTTCACCTTTGAATTTCTAAACCATCACAGTGCCTTGCATAGTGTAAGCATGTCACAAATATTTTAATTTGCTTTATATCCAGACAGAAATGCAATGGGAGGGAAGGATTTTGAAAGAAGTGTTGAAGATCTTCACCATTTAAACAGGAAAAGCATGAAAATGATGATGAGACATCATAGCTTAGTGGATAGAAAGCTGGGTCTTAGAGTCAGAAAAACTTGGGTGCAAGTCCACTCTGACATACACTTTCTGTATGACCATGGGCAAGTTAATACCCCAGGAACCTCTTTAAGACTCATAGAATAGCAGGTACTGATATGCATTGGGAAGAGTTTTATCATGAGGATTTCACTACACAAATGAAATTATAGAAAAAAAAAAGATGATAAAATAATAATAATAACTAGCATTCCTGTAGGACTCCAATGTTTATTTAAAAAAACAAAACCTTTTACTGACAACAGCCATATGAGATAGATAGGATAATTGTTACTTTTACTATTTTAAAGATCAGTCAATGATGCTTAACTGGGTTTCCATTACATATAGATACATACTAATGAGCTGTATTCATCCTGACATAAGACCCAATTGAAGAAGAGGCATATGGATTCTTACAGTATCCCAGGATCCTATTTGATGGTGTACAAGGGGAAAATGTGTGATTGGGAAATAATTCAAGTTATAGGATTTTGGGAAATCCTATAACTGATATACTAATGATTAACTGAACCCTCTTTCTTCATTGGCTATGTCTTCCCAATTATTTAGGTATTTGTGAGAAAGTAAGTTAGGCCAAATAAGAGATATGGAAAGATACTTCAGCCCCCATTCTCTCATATACTTTTGTTGAGGTATAGAATATTGCATATAACAGCAGTTGTTTGTTTTTTTTTTTCCAATGTGTTGATTGGTTTTGTTAATTTGCTTTCTGGGGGCAAGAGAAAAGGAACAGATACAGGGGGAAATGTAGATGCTATTAAAACAGAAGACATCAATAAAATCTATTTTTAAAAAGAAAGTAGAAAGCATTCAGACACATCCTAAATACGTGTGTATACCCTGTAATTAATGTTCTTTACTTCAAAACATCCAAATTCTCTACTACATGCTATGATTATGGTTAACCATTGTTTTTAGAAAGTAATATACTTATGGCAGAACATCACAAAATAAATCGTTTGTTGCTTGGTATTCCTAAGAAATAGTTCCTTGGAAAGTAGAACGACCATGTTAGAATATTATTTCCTGTGTTATTTAACATTGTGGCCATTAGACCTAGTCTCTGAAGTATAATAATGAACATTTCATGATTTGAGTTCACTATCATCTTTCTCCAAAAATTTTCTTTTCACTTCCAGCTATCAAGTGAGCCTATTTGGGCAGCACCATTATTTTTCTCACATATTAGGAGAGAAGGACTGTAAGGGTAAGTACCAGTGATGCACCAGTACCCAAGAAACATTTAAAGAACCAGAGGTCCCTGTAGTGTAGTAGGGGAAATATTTCATTGGAAATTAAGCAGATAAAGGTGGACAAGAATTGATCATGTTAAGAAGGAACAGAGGAAGCAATGTCCTTTAACCTGGGGCCTAGGAACTTTTTTGTAATGTTAAGACAAGTATATTTCAATATAGTTTCCTTTGTAACCCTATGTATTTTATTTTATACATTTAAAAGCATTACACTGAGAAGAGGTCCGTAGGTTTTGCCAGGCTGCCTAAAAGGTCCATAACAGAAAAAAAAAAGTTAGGAAATCCTGGTCTCTAGTAAGTACAGATCCATCCAAGCTAAGATAAAAGTAAGATAATAAAAAAATACCTCTCACAAACATAAAAGCACTGTGATCAGTCACTCCTCCTCTTGAAATGATCCTTAAAGTGTAAAGGCCTTCATCATCTTTATTCAGGTGGCCAAATGACAGAGAGGCCTGTCCTTCTCCAAAAAACATTTTTGTCCACTTAGATTCTTTCAGCAATACACCTGGAAAAACATTCAGACCTCAGATTAAGAATCAGCCTCTCTGTGACTATTTGCTTCTCTTCCCAGTTTTCAAATACCCCAAACAAAAAAAAAGCACTTAAGCAGCAAACTATCCAGTCCTTTAAATTAATATTTTAAGTTTAGAAAGGGCTGCTTTCTCATTTTCTATGATGGAATATATGTCCATATTTAAAACTTCAGGAACATTATTAATATTATAATAAATACATTAAGGTAACACTCAGTCTTATCCATAAGCCCACAGAATCATTGCTAGGTAAAAGGAATACATCATGGGAAAGATATTCAAAAGGTTATACAGAATCACTTGTAAGTGAAAATAGCATAACATATCATTTTTAATGAATTATAGCATCATTACAGAAATGAATGAAATAGAACCACAATGTCATATTGCTGAAACAAAAGCAAAAACACCTCCAAAACACAGAAATAATATCACCCTGAAAAAAAGAAGCCAAGAATTCTTTTAGTGTGTACCTGAAATTTATGGTATGATATGCTGCACCATAAGAGGAAATACAGTATAGTGGATTGAGCACCAGCTTTGGGGAAGGGAAACCTGGGTTCAAAATCCTACTTTTGGCCTATACTGGCTATGTAATATGAGTAAATCACATAATCTCTTGGTACCCCCAAACAATTCTCTAAGACTAGAAGTAACAGATGAGCTGACAATATATATTGGGGATGGGTAGCAAGGGAGTTTCTCACACAGATAAAATAAATCTGGAATTATGAAATTTAAAAATCTCCATATGTCATTATTGTTTAAATACATACACACAGTTGCATACACAAACATACATGCACACATGCGTGTGTTCCTTGAGAACTTGGACTGTTTCCTTTTTTGTCTATTAAATACAATAGGTCTATCACATGTATTATCTTTAATCTCCAATTCTAGTATTTAATGGGTTTTTCTTAGATCTAGAATGATGATATCTTTTGAGGAGTAAATAATTGTTGTAATATACATACACGAATATTACATATATTATATATATATATAATGTATATTTGCAATGTAGGATTCAAGGCCCTCCCAACCTACTTTGCTGACTTTGTTTCCATTTTTTTGCCTTTGAAAACACATAAGATTCTGTCAGACAGGACAGTCCAAGCGTATCCCCTGAACATAGCTACCTTCTAACGTTAGCTGACGGCATTTGCCTGCCTACCCTGGAATATTACCACCCCTCCTCATTTCCATCTTCCATGAAACCTTGCTTGACCACTGCCCAACACAGTGATATGTCTCTCTTATGAATTCAAAGCTCTCCATGTCTGTGTCACTCATTTACACTGAGTCATATGTCACCTTGTTTCGTTGTTCAGTCATTCAGTCACGTCTGATTCTTTGTGATCCTGTGGACCACAGCCTGCCAGTGCTGCCCATGGGGTTTTCTTGGTAAAGATACTGGAGAAGTTTGCCATTTCCTTCTCCGCTGGATAAAGGCAGAGGTTAAGTGAGTTGCCCAGGGTCACACAACTAGTAAGTGTCTAAGGGCAGATTTGAACTGGTCTTCCTGACTCCAGACCAAGAACTCTATTCATTAAGCTACCTAGTTGCCTCCAAAATTGCCTTACAGCATCATATGTCCGTGTGTATGTTGATGTGTATATACACCTATACACATATACAAACATATACACTGATACATATGTATGTGTTATATGTGTATATATGCATATGTGTGTTTATATGTATATATGTATGTGTATAATTTCCTCACTATATCAGAAGTTGAGAGCAAGACTTCAATATTTTGTGCCGCTTCAATCCCTGAGCTCAGAACCTTGTCCACAGTAGTTGATAAGAACAACAACAATAATATTTCCAGACATTTTTATAGCACTTACCATGTGCCAGGCAATGTGCTAATCACTTTATAATATTGTCTTGATTATTAATAATGAATGTTTAATTGGATGGTTTTGAATTAACACTTGTGAGAGGCAGTATATTTTATCAGAGAGATTACTCGCTTGTGTAATCTGGGGCAAATCATTTTATCTCTAGGTTTCCATTTCTTCATCTCTAAAATGAGAGATTTGGACTCAGTGATCTCAAATGTCCCTTTGGGCTTTAAGTCCTATGATCAATTTTTAATGTATCATTTTTTAAAATTAATACTAAAGAGTTAAACTAGAGATCATAATTTTGATAGCCAAAATCCTCTATGTGAAATAATATTAATAATAAAAATCATATATATAAAACTTTAGTTTCACAAAGCACTTTCCACACATTATTTCATTTTATCCTCACAATACCTCTTTATGATTAAGTCTTTATTTTAAAATTAAGAAAACCAAGCCTTAGAGGACTTAAATGTCTTGCCCAGGATGATACAACCTGGAAGCCTCTATAGTAAAATCTTACTGCAGGTTTTCTTGACTACAGGTTCAGCACTTGCTATAATAAGGTAAGTTTTCTTTTAAACCTGATGTAACACAAGCCAGACCCCCAAAGGTCACATAGGACATAGGCTTTTTCTATTAGTTACCCCTGATCCGCATGCTACTTGTGGTAACTTCCCCGAGTTATGAGGCTAGTGAGCATAATGTTTTCCACTATACATAGATCTTTGCTTCCAGAAGTCAAGACTCTACTAAGAAATTTCCCAATTTGATATTCTACCATATCAAATAGGTAGTTAATGTATACATGTCCAAGCAGAGGAGATTGGGGGAGAGGGGAGGGTTGTGGGGGAAATCAGTCATTTCCTTCTATTGAAAATATCACCACTGTTATAATCTGAAATGAAAATGTTGAACCTAAGCAAGGTAACTTAACCTCTCCAGACCTCGATTTCCTCATCTGTAAAATGAGAGGGCTGGACTAGAATCAGGAGTGGGGAATCTGGCGTCTGAAGGCCACACAAGGGCTTCTAGGTCCTTGAGTGTGGCCTTTGACTGAATCCAAGTTTTACAAAGCAAATCCTTTCATTAAGGCGATTTGGTCTGTGAAGTTTGGATTCAGTCAAAGGGACTCACTTGAGGACCTAGAAGGCCATATGTGACCTTGAGGCCACAGGTTCTCCACCCCTGGACTAGATGGTCTCTTAGGTCTCTTCCAGATCTATGACCCTGACAACTATGGGGAGAAAGCATATATGTGTATGTACGTATATACATATACATGTGTGTACATATACCTGAGCATCATACATCTGAGCATTTCCTTTCATTAGAAATAAAAAGAAAGTAGTACAATTGTACCTCTAGACTCAAACTATCCTAGACTTTCCAAACAATAATAATAATTTGGGGAAAGGGACTTCCTTTTGCATTCCTTCCAAATGTATGACTCTTTCATTAATTCAACCACCAAACAATACTATAATATTTCTTCATAAACTGTGTATAAGTTACTTAGACTTCTAAGCAATTCTCTAATCAACAGATTTTTCTCTTCAAAAAACAATACTCGATACTGAGAAGAGACACAAACAAAGAAAATTCCTTAATTCCAGCTCCCTGGAGGTTTATAGTCTAATGAAGGAACACATGTTACAGTAAGCAGAGTGATTCAGGTGACTGAGAACCAGACTTAGAGTCTGAGGACCTGGGTTCAAAACAGGACCCTGATAATTATGATCTGAGACAAGTCACTTCTCTCGAAGCCTCAGTTTCTGCATCCAGGGTTCTACTAGCTGACTTTCAAAGCCTCTTCTAACCCAACATCTATAATTCTGTAACCTTAACAGCTTTGAGATTCTCCAGGTGAATTGTCTATTTCCATATAACCATAGCTACAAAGATTGACATGATTCATTTAGAGCTTGGGGTAGATTCACCCAGCTCCCATGACTCTCAGGAAAATAATCACTAGTACAAACTGTGTATCCAAAGAACACTACGCCCTTAATGGTTATTTATTTGAGAATGCTTCTTTGTGTTACAGAATCAATTTAAGGTATAACTAGGTACAAACAAGTCTTTAATCAATTTGGGAGAAGTGAAATACTTTGAGCTATTAGATAAAATCAGAGGATACCTAGCCAATGTATTGGCATTGGCTTAAAGAATTAGACAGCCTTAGGCTTATGCATGTCAAATAAGGGATTCCAACAGTGAGCAAGACAGAGCTTCTGAGTACTTTGCCAAGACAGCTTTGCACCTCAATGAAAGGATAGCTAGGAGAGGTGAGGAATATGGCCAGAGGGATTGTTGTCCCCATGTATGGACCCTGTCATCCAAGAGTCCAGACCAGTAGCAAACTATACTTCCAGCCAGGAGCTGAAAATGGACAAACTAAAAACGCCAAGGATAGGAGCTTTCTGAGAGTTTGACTTCTTCAGGGCAGAGGGAATTGGAGCTATGGACTCAACAAAGGCACCAACCTTCAGAGCCCAGAAAAGAATTATACTTCAGGGAATTTCCTAAATCCTCCATGAAGGGAGAGAAGGATTTCCATTACCTGAAACCATGCTTCACTCTGGCCACATGAGATCTTTGAGCTTGAGCTCCCTAGATTCTACTTATGCCATCATTCAGAAGTGATGTTTTATGTAAACTTCTTAATATACCATCTCAGAAAATATCACTTTCTAAGAGCTAATTAAGTCAGGATAGCTGGTAATCAATGTGTAAAAGATCCAGTAGGGACATGTGATCAAAAGAGCTAGAAAAATAGATTGCCTCTAGAATCCTGAGAGGAGAGAAGCAGCCACTGCCTTCTAGAAAACCAGTCTGCTAGAACAAACAGAAATTGGGAGAGTAAGCCCTGAGGGTGTGCTAAAAACAAAACAAACAACAACAAAAAAACCAAAAAAAAAAAAAAAAAACACTAATGTTGACAAAAGTACTTTACTTACAACAAACCTAACTTCCCCTGGAGTACCTGATATTTATCAGAGGATATCTCACTTTCATAAATGTTTTCTAGCTCAATACAACATATAAGTGTAGAATTCCACATGTATGTATATAGTGGACCTCTCCATTCAATTCAGCATATATTTATTTAACGCCTACTAAAGATTAAGTACAAGAAAACTTGATTTGGGAGGTCATAGCTGATGAACATAAGGAAATGGACATTGTAAGTGATTGATGATCCACATTTCTGTTATAGCTGTCAATACCCCAAAAAAAAAAAAATCTTGAATTTTTTTGTGTGTGTGCTAATGGGAGTTCCTTACTTATACTAAAGGAAAAGACTTTTCTTTTCATCATTAAAATTTGCAGCCAATTTTCACACTAAACTAGGACCAGTTCATGGCTTATCATTGGCACCGTTTTTCAAGAAGCCACAGTTTTTAAGGTTTTTAAAAACAGAACTATGAATTGAGGCCTCGATCTATGGGCTCTAATGGTTTCATTACTACAATATCAGCAGCAGAAATAATATTCAAAGTGACTTTGAGGCCACCAAAAAGAGTGGTTTTATTGTAAATACTCAGTTTGTTGGAGTTTATTTTTCTTATGTGTCTGCTTTAGTATGATAGCCTTAGAGGGCTGATCCATTTTAAATTGTGTCTTTAATATCAGATTTCCGATTTGCATAGTCCATTTCTCCATACTTTTTTAAAGGATTTCACTCAACTGACTGACATTGCCTCTGGGGCTTACTTTCCATCAAGTGGCTTGCAGCTTATTAATTTTAAATAGTAAAAATATCCTCTTGCATTTTAATGACTAGGGACAAACCATAGACAATTGTCCTTATAGTTTTGCATTTAAATAGCAAAATCTAAAAGATCTGATTATGACCAGTTATAATGGGTGGCTTTTATGGCCAAATCACATTCAAATATCAAAAAATACAACTAAAAGTGGAGGGTTAATTCAGTAAAATTTTCCTATAAATATATTTTACTCAAATTTATCAAGGTTAATTAAAATGCCTTGGAATCTGAAATCCATGCACTCTCCACCTAAAGGTGAAATTTCAAAGACTGATATCAGTATCATTTTTAAGTATTATTGGGATTTTTCCTGTTCAAATTCCATTTCAGTAAATTATGTATTTTCTCCACTCCTCCAATCCCCATCAAATTATACTAGAGATCTAGGAGGATTTTCCCCTCACACAAGCAACTTTGTATAATTAGTATGAAATTATTGTCATGTTTATAACTATCCTAACAAGAAATCCTGTCTAGTTAAGGTTTCTCAAACACTTGGACTTTTGTGTCTGCTTCCCTTTGCTTATACTGGTTATACTCCTCCCTGGAAAAATCCTTCCCCATATTGAAATCTGTGTTCAATTAGTCAGAATGACTCCATTGCTTTCAGTCTTTCTTGTTTTCAGGTTATCAAACAGTCTGTCAAGTGATTGGAAATGTACTTTGATGCCATCCCCTTGTCCTTTTGTTACTTGTTAATATGCACATAGCCACATGGGCTGTCCTCTCAACCCCTTTATCGCTAATCTCATTTCCCTGTAATTCACAGCAATGAGAGAGGAGATGAGAGCAATGGCCCATTCCCTTTTGGAAACAGAGACCTATCAGGATTGTTTTGCTCTTAATTTAAATGTTGTCTATAAAGGGTTTGGGGGGAGAGGGCTGGGAGAAGAAGGGTCAGGGTGAATGTTGAAAATTGTGGCCTGGCCCCCCTCAATGCACTTTTGCTTTGGGTTTTACAATTTTCATTGCTATTGTTCAATCATTTCACCTGTGTCTGACTCTGTGTGACCCCATTTGGGCTTGTGTTGGCAAAGATATTGGAGTGGTTTACCATTTCATTTACAAATCATTTTACAGATGAGGAACTGAGACAAATAGAGTTAAATGAATTGCCCAGGGTCAAACAGCTAGTATGTATCTGTGGCCAGATTTGGACCCAAAAAGATAAAGTTCCTGATTTCAGGCCTGACTCCTTTAAATTTTCTCTTCCTGGGTTTTCTTCATTACTGAAGGCAAAGACCAAACAAAGATTTTCTTTTAACACCCCTCCTCTCCACTAAAATAAAATATTGCTGATGGTATAGTGGAAAGAGCATTGAATTTAGATTCCTAAAATCTGGAATTAAACCTTGATTTTTCCTTTTAATTCTTGTATGGCTTTTTCCAAGTAATTTAACTTGTCTGGTCCTAAATTTTCTCATGAAGATTGGACTATATAACTTCTAAGTTACCTTCAAACCCTAAATTTACAGTGTTATGATCCATTTTAAACTTTTCCTTCTCCATGAACCCTTTCTAGACCTCTCTAGGCCCTAGTGCTTCTCCCACTAAACTACTAAAATACTTATTATCAGAACCATATGAAAGTTGAGAGGACCTGAGTTCAAGTCCTGCTTCTCACATATTGGGTAAGTCTCAGTGCTATAAGCAATTCTCTAAGACTATCCAGAGAGATCAGGTGCCAACTTGCACTGGTTGAGGGATTTTCCTGACCAAGATTATCTGTAGCAACCACAACAACAACAACAAAAAAAATGGAGGTTTAGTACATAAAGCAAGTATTTGGAATTGTGCTCATACACAGAACGATGCTTTGCACATAGTATTACATAATGAATACTGATATTTTGAATGGAGGAATGTATAAACCAAATAACAATATTGAGAGTGGTAAATATTTCCTTCAAATATCTAGCAACAACAGGAAAAACCCAGGAGTGAGGCAGATTGGTTTTGATCTTCAAAAATCTGCAAGCGAAGGATACTTTTCCTACTACTATACCAAGAGAAACAACAGTACAATTGACACCTCTTTGGCTCAAGGCGGCTGTCAGGTAGATATTCTTCTTAAGTAGCAATAGAAATTCCTTTCTGGGAACCTATCTAAATTCAGAGTCCCCAAAGTTAACCTGTCAACAATTCCTTTGGATAACTCTCAAGGTCAATTACATTGCTGCCAAATTCTATCTAGTCACTCAACGTAGCTTTGACTGCTTCAGGTAATGCTGTAGTCAAATATTTATCTGAAAATGTAGTTATAGTAAAGGTGCTGCAAAAATCAATACAAATGAATCACTTTTGCTTTCCATGCATAGAACTTGGAGATAAGTGGGAAACTGGCCAAATAATCTCCTTTCTATAGAGTCACATGTTCAACTTTTTAAAAAATATGTATTCTTACTAAAGTCTTCTTCTGATGCCTCAGTATAAAGTGGAGGTGACACTGGTCTCTCAAAAACTTTGACAGAGAAATGAAAACTCCTACCAAGTTGGAAAGATATTGAGACTAGACCCTGGGTTAGACTACAATCTGAGAGCCAGCCTAGCCAAAGTCAGAGACACTTGGCCACCAGAAGATGTCTGTTGTTAGAGGAGACACCCATACTAACAAAACCACAGATTTCAGAAGGATAAAAGAAAAGATACTTACTATCTCTATACCATTCAACTCGAGGTTGGAGTCTTTTCAGGTCAGGGGTAACAACCAGAGAGCACTTGAGAGTAACAGTTTCACCTTCTCTTTTAAAGGTGACTCCAAACTTCTCCAGAAATTGAACATCAAAATGGGTATAAGGAATTACCGATGACAAGGGCACTGCAAAAATGAGTAATAGACATTTCTAAGAATGAAGGGCAGTCCAGATAGATTTTTAAAGTGAAAGACATAAGCTATGTAGTTTAGAATATTGTAATTCAGTGTTTATAATTACTTAAAAATACTATCCACCATCTTTACAAGAGTATTCGAAAACAATTACTTCAAAAAATCAGAAAACATGCATTTGTCCCTCAATTACCTACTCTAAAGGATAGAGCAAAGAAAAGAGTGTAAGAGAGGTTATTTGATATAATTCATGGAAAATCAACTGTGCTGGGAAGCAGGAAACCTGATTCTTCCATTATCTAGTTAAATGACCTTGGGCAAATCATTTAATATCTCTGGGACTTGGTTTTTAGGATTTGGAAAACAGATAAATTCTAAGGGCCCTCCATAATCCCCACAATTAAGATAATCCCCAAATCAATTAATTTTTATTTGGCCTATGAATATAGTCAGGGGGATACCCTAAGACACATTCAAACATTTGCTCACTCACCATTTCCACGTGTATATCAAGCATTTGAAAACCAAAAATCTATTACAAGAATGTGAGGAAAGTTTATAAGTCGATACCCTAAAATCCTATCGCAGGGTATAAAAGATCATAGGAAAATAAATTTAAAAGGGACCATAAAGTCCTCTGAGTCCAAACCTATCATTTTATTAATGAGGAAACTGAGACACAGAGAAGTTAAGTGAGTTGCCCAGGGTCATACAACCAGTAAATGTCTGAGACAGTATTTAAAAACAGGTCTTCCTGGCTCCAAGTCCAGTCCACTAAGCATCTGCTATGCCAAGCCATTGGTAAGTCATCCAGATACGATTTAGAACTAACAGTGTACAAAGCCTACATTGCAGCTCTAGAGAATAATTTTTATTGAATTTCGTTTCAGTGAAATTGCTACTGATGTATTCTGTGGAAGCACAAGATATTTTACTGCAGGCTCTTCACACACAGACCCTTGGTTTGTAATATCCAAACTGTGAAATTGGGATAAAGTCAAAAAACCATTATAAGCAAATAGAATCATTTTCAGGTAGAGGCTAAATAGTACATAGCTTGTAGGTGATCTCTCACCCCTTCTGTTTATGCCAGTCTTGATCGTTAGACACTTCCCCAATAGGCTATAGGTAGCCTTCATAGTTCACCAAAATTACTGAATTAGTCAGAAAGATGGTGCCTCAAATTTCATGGACTAATGAGGGGGAAGTTATTCATGGGACTTTGCTAAGGACAGGTTTGGCCCGACCTAACTTCTTAGCTCCTGTAGGCCAACAAAATCCAAGGGATTTATAAATAAACTGCACTAGACTTTGAGTAGCTCACAACAACAAGCCAAGAAAAATATCTCCATTTGGTCGCATCGTCTTATATATGATATTTCCCCCTATTTGAATATAAGTTTCTTAAGAACAGGGATCATCATATTTTTTTACATTTCTATCCCCTGCACTTAGCATAAAGTTTGGTGCATAACAAATATTTCGTCATTTAAAAAAAAATTATTCATAATGGTATTGGCCTACATTATCAAACACACTGAATAGAGATTTTAACTTAAATGCAGTAACATGAATCCTTTTGTCTATAGGGGTTTTTTTTTGCGTTCACATTTTTGAGAATCACTCGATGCTGTCTTTCACAGGGTTGAGCGAAAAGAAGCTAATAGAATCTTGGACTGCATGAAAACTATCCTCGAAAAACTTTAGAAATATACTCACTACTTGATATCAAATGTTAACTTGTAAAATACTGATTTGTATAAATCATCTAACCCCCTCCAAAAAAAAAAAGAAAAGTAAAACACTTACACCCAACAGGAAGTCCCACAGAATGGTATGGCTCTTCTTCTCCTCGGAATCCTGCAAAATAATTCATTGAAGACTGTCAAAAGCAAACAGAAATGAGGAAAGAAAAAAGCATGTTTCTTCCTATTTTAATACTTACTCCTAACAACCACAGCAGCATTGGTAGAGACTTGTCCATGGACATTGGTTGCCACAGCTGAGTAAGTTGCAGTGTCATCAAAATTTGCTCTGGAAAAAAATTGGAGAACAATCACAATTAAACAGGTCTTAGAATATGTCATAGTCCCATCAGTTGATGCTGAAATGGGTCAAATTGATGAACAAAATGCTCCTGGAGAGTGAAGCTTCTGACCTAGATCTTTGACACTGATGAATGAATTACAAATTTAAGAAAAAAGAAATGCCAGATATATTTCACATGACAGAGAGACCCACAACATTAATTGTAGACATGGGCAACCCTTTAATTTTGGCCAGGGGTATGATTTTATTCTCAACAAAGAAAGACAGTGACATAGCCTTGTTAATTTTCCCAGACTGTAGGTTACCTGTGAATGAAGGGAAAACGAGATGATTATCTCTCCATTTAGAATGTGAACTCCTTGAGGGAAGGGACTCCACTTTTGCATTTCTTTGTATCCCCAGCACTAAGCACAGTGCTTGGCACATAGCAAATATTTAATATATTGATTATTGACTATTTACTATTAAGTGAGTTGCACAGAGTCCCACAACTAATAAGTGTCTGATACAGGATTAAAACACAGGCCTTCCTGACTCCAAGACCAGTTGTTGACTCTTGACAGTTCACTGAATGAATGAAAATATTAAGTAAGCCCTTACTATTTGCAAAGCATTGTGCTAGGACCTGTGTATACAGATAGCAAATTGGCCTTCAAGGAGGTAACATTCTAATGGAGAAAGACAACATATGTAGCACGTTTCAGATGAAAGTCAGATAGAAAAGATCCTATGGGGGTGGCTAGGTGGCGCAGTGAATAGAGCACCGGCCCTGGAGTTAGGAGGACCTGAGTTCAAATCCAACCTCAGACACTTGACACAATAGCTGTGTGACTTTGGGCAAGTCACTTAACCCCAATTGCACTGCCTTGCCCCCTCCAAAAAGCAAAAAGAAAAAGAAAAAAGAAAGAAAGAAAAGAAAAGAAAAGGTCCTATCCTCCTTAAGGTGCAGTGGAAAAGCTATGGAAATGTCTTTTCTAATGCTGAAGGAAAGATTTGCACAGACTAGTGAAAGCTTGGAAACATTTGCAGGTAGGACTATCTCCAAGAATTTTATACTAATAGACTCATAGTATGATTGAGTACATAAAAACTTGACACAACATAGAAATTACTTACAACTAGATCTAGGACATCCTAAAATGGAGTGATGACTCATTAGGGTTATAACCGTGTTTTCATGTATGTATCTGTGAGTTCAGTAAACAACTTCCTTGGATGTTTGTGTGGGTGGGTGGGTGGGTGTGTGAGTGGGTATGGGTATGCATGTCCATTTTATTACTAGTAGCAACAGTTCACAATTATATAGAATTTTTATAGTTTACAAAGATCTTTTATCACCATTGCATAGCCTTCAGAGATCAATAGCAAAGTTAACATACCTTACTATAGTATATTAAATACTACCTTCTACACAAAGCCCTTGCTGAACCTGACAGCTGCTATAGTCCCTGTCAAAAAATTTCTTTGTATTTTGTTTGTATATATTTTCTATGTATTTACACATGTACATGTATCTCCCCCAATAGAGGCCTTCCTTGATGCCTGTGGTCTCTAATGATTTTCCCTCACAACTCTCACACAACACCTTGCTTTATACCTCTCTAAAGGATTTATCTTGTCATGTTGTATACGATCTCTGAGGGCAAAGATTACTTCATTGTTGCCTTCATATTTCCAGCATCTAGTATAATGCCTGATATTTCATACATACTCATTTAATGCTTATTGATTGATGGATGGTCATAAAAACTCCCCAAACCAAGTGACACAAAGAGAAGAAGTAAACAGGTTTTTAGAGAAGACAAACTCAGGTAGACCTAATTACAAGGGACAGGATAAGAAAACAATATGCCTTGAGGCTCTGTGATTGAGCTTACTTACCACTGAAAAGATTGAGGTGTTCCTGGAAACAAATACCAATGGACATTTCCAGTTCATGATGGACAGAGGCAGCTGTAAAATCACCAAAATCCCAAAGGATTTAAAGCACTGTCTGTGGGAACTCTAGTTTCCTGCCCCCTGTAAGATCTTCATCTGATCAGGGTTGGAAGAATCTAGTTCAGTTCTACCTCTCTGGCATCCTTATTTCCTGGATTGGAACATCAACCCACACAGGATGTATGTCTTCAGGAACTTTCAGACTCATTGCAAACTCAAGCATCCCTTGGATTCTCTAAGGGTCTAATTTTCATCCCTGTGGGGATGTGACCCTCTCTGTGACCCTCAATGCAGGTGAGTAAGCTTTTTCTCTCAAAGATATGGCCCTATTTATTCATTTTGTCATTCATTGATACCTTCAAATAAACATCTACTAAGTGCCTACTATGAGTAGAATAACATACCAGTTGCAAAAGGAAAAAAAATATATAGATAAGACCGTAAGCTCCTTGAGGAAAGGGACTGCTTCACTTTTTTGTCTTTGTATCTCAAATCTAGCATAGTACTTAGGACACAGTAGGCACTTAATAAATGATTTTTGATTGGTTTGTCTTTGCCTTCGTGGAACTTCCAAGTTAAGAGGAAGATGACAGCAGCAAAGATAAGTCCTTTAGAGCAGAAGTGGCAGATACACTGCCTGCAGGCAGCATGCAACCCACGGCACTTCTGAGTATGGCCCAAACAACATTAAAATGCAACAAAAATAATGAAAACACAATAAAGCACAGATAAAATTGTATTTTTAAAACTGAGTCAATATGCAGTCCACAGGGATCCATACATATGGCCTAGTGGTTCCTGTTTCTATTTGACTTTGATACTACTGCTATAAAGAAGCACAAAACAAATTTCATGAGCTCTTTGGAAGAGAGTAATTACAGACCATAGGCACAGAGGAAGGCTTCTTGGAGAAAGGGGTGGCATTTGAATTGACCTTTGAGGTTTTGAAGATCCCATGATCTCCCCTCCATAATCTTGCATGATTTAGACATAAGAATATAAATAATCATACTGAAGTAGTTCCAGCCACCCATACATTATGACCATGGGTTAATCTTCAAGTTTACAGTCTGCCTAGAACGCCAACTGGAAAAAAAGTGAGGGCATTCTAGCCTTTATTTTCTAATACCAATATTATAGAACTTTAAAGAACCTTAGAAGCTCATCCAGACCAAGCTCCTCATTTTACAGAAGAGGAAACAGAAGGTCAGAGTAGTAAAGAGATTTGACCAATGTCATCTAGTCAGTAACTCTCCACAGTTTGAACCTATGTTTTGGATTATAAGTCTAGTGGGTTTTTTTCTATTCCACACCATGTGGGCTCCTATAGAATATAATCTTCCCAGAGGAAAGAACTGAGATACCTCTATGGTAGCCTTATTAAACTTATTTCTACCTTAGTTCTACTTGGAGTGAAAAAAAATTTACATTACCCAAGAGCACATGGTATCTTAACACACAAGAGGAATAAAATCTCAGGGACCTGTGTCCTCTAATAAGAACTTCTCTACTTCTCTCATGGAGTTTAAATGAGGACCTGAAGTGTCATTGAAAGCCATCTGCTCTCCTTTAATTGCCACAGCTCAGGGGAGAGATTTGGTATGACAGGTAACCAGGACCTAATGCATACAGGGGTTTAGAAATCAAGGTCATCATATGGTTGTTCTCCTTGAAGGAAAACTGGCAGCGATACAAAGTACAAATGCAGCCAAGCCCCACTAGAAAGCACCTTGCTTTGCCACTGATTTAGCTATACTGCAGGTAAAATCATTTCCCCAGGTACCCAATGATATGCCAGCTCTCTCATTACGACATAATAAACTACAATGCAGATGTTACGTTTGTCCTCCAATTTGGTAATAACTAGTTTCCATGATATTTGAAGTGAAAGCAATCTTAGAATGTATTTATCATGGATGTATCCTAAGATTCAGAGCTGGGAGGAAGCTCAGAGGTTATTTACTCCAATTCCCTGATTTTACAGGTGAGGACACGGAGGCCCATAGGAGACAAATGATTTGCTCAAGATCACATAGGTGCTAACAGAGGTAAAATATGAACATAGGTCATCTCATTCAATAAATATTTATTAAGCAATTACACCAGGAATAAAACTCAGTGCTAGGAGCTAAGAGAGATACAAAAATTAGGTAACTTAAGATCCATATACTCATGAAACAAAAAGCTTAGTAGGGGGAAAGGCGCATTCACAAACAATTGTATTACATGTAAACACATTATAAAATTGAAAATTTTGGTTGGTCCAAGAGAGAAGATAGAGGATACAGGGGATCAGGGAGAATTCATGGTGGAAGTCATATATGGGTTGAGCTTTCCAAGACAGATAGAAATTCAAAGGTGAATGAAGAGTTTTATTCACAGAAGCAGAGTTACAGAACTTGATGGTTAGAAGTTGGATTCATTAACTCTGATATCAAAATTTCAAAGAGAGGAAAATGAGGCATTAATAGAGACTTTGGGCCTGGAAAAGCAGTGGTTTGAATGACTTAAGATTATGGTGAGAAATAGGTTGGGGTGAGGAGGCAAAGGGAAAGATAGAAAAATGAGAGGTTAAGTCTCAATAGAATAATAACAAAGTTCAGAACTGTGAGTGATGATGAGATCAAGGGTGTGAATATTTCTGTATGTGACTGAAGAAGAGTCAAGATGAAGTTATAGGAACTGAAGAAGTTCATAAACTAGATGTCTGGGGGAAGCCGTGATAGATACACATAGAGATAGAGATAGAGATAGAGATAGAGATAGAGATAGAGATAGAGATAGAGATAGAGATAGAGATAGAGATAGAGAGAGATAGAGATAGAGATAGAGATATATATGTATGTATGTGTGTGTATGTGTGCATAGATAGATAGATAGATAGATAGATAGATAGATAGATAGATAGATAGATATAAAATTTCCAAATTGAGTCAAGGAAGACTGAGTTAGATACTGAATTCATTGAGAAAGAAGGGGCTATAACCCTGGGGCCAGTAGATAATAGCCACCAGGATCTGGAAACAGTGGCATCTCTCCAAGGAATGAATCTCAAAAGGAGAAAGCTTATCAACATGCATCGTGTATTAATTACTAACAACTTTCAGTACCTGCTTTATAACCTAAGGACAGGCACTAGAGCTCTGATTTCTTTTGTAAAGGGAATTCCCAGTGAGGAAATTCATTAACATCATCATCATCATCATCAATAAATATTTATTAAACACCTACTATATACCAGACACTATGCACTGTGCATCCTCAGGCACTGGGGATACAAAAAGAGACAAAAGATAGTTCCTATCTTCCTTCTACTAAACGTAGGTTGGTACCTTCTCTGCAACTTTTAGTCAGAGAGCCACTTAGCACTGAGAGGATAGTGATTTACCCAGAGTAACGATGCCAGTATGTGTCAAGGGCAGAACTTGAGCCCTATCATCCTGGATCTGAAGCTGGCTCTCTATCCATTATGACATACTACTTTTGTCTTAAACTTTATGAATTACAAAAGGAATTCCTCATTACATCACTTTTGAGAAGTCAAGATTTAAATTTTCAGGTATCTCACCACCTAAAAATGAGCTATAATGCTATAATTACAATTAAACAATTTATCCTAAAGGATAAAATTCCATACACAGAATATGATGTCATTTAATTCTCATAAGAATTCTCTAAGATAGGTACTATTATTATCCTAGACTGGGATTTGATATTTGATATTACTTTTACATAATAATCAATAAGAGATGACAGATATCACTTTAAAGTTTGCAAAATGCTTTAGATTGGCATGGGGAACCTGCGGTCTTCAGGTCACATGCGGCCCTCTAGGTCCTCAAGTGAGACCCTTTGACTGAATCCAAACTTCACAGAACAAATCCCCTTAATAAAATGATTTGTTCTGTAAAACTTGGACTCAGTCAAAAGACTGCATTTTGATAGATGAGGAAAATAAGTCTGAGAAGTTAAATGACTTGCCAAGGGACACACAGCTACTAAATGTCTGGAGCAGATTTTGAACCCAGTTCTTTCTGTATCCAAGTCCTACATTCAATGGCAGTATGAGATATTAGATAGAATTTTCTGTTTGGAGCTAGAAAAACCTAGGTTTAAATCTCACCTCTGATTCTGATTGTAAATAATTTACTTAAACTTGATGAGCCTCAAGGTCCTCACCTGTAAAGTGGGAATAGTAGATACTTCTTTTATATACTTCACAGGATTGTTGTCAAACTCAAATGAGATAATCATGTAAATAAAGCACTTTCTTGACCCAAAAGCTTCTATAAATGAAAGCAGCTACTAGTACTACTAAAGTACTCCATACAAATAGTGTTAAAAGTAATTTGGCATAGTGGACAGAATGCTGGCATTGAGTCAGGAGGGCCTGATTTCAAATTCCCCCTAAATACTAGCTATATGTCCCTGGACAAGTCACTTAAACTATCTCATTCAGTTTCCTTGTCTGTAAAAAGGGAGAAGGGGAGAAATAGCACCTACCACACAGGGAATTGTAAGAATCAAATGAGATGGTATAATGTAAAGCAGGGGTGGAAAACCTGTGGCCTTGAGGTCACATGTGACCTTCTACGTCCTTGTGTGCAGCCTTTTGACTGAGTCCAAGTTTGACAGAACAAATTATTTTATTAAGGGGATTTGTTCTGTGAAGTTTGGATTCAGTCAAAGGGTCTCTCTCACTTGAGGACCGAGAGGTCCTGTGGTCTGTGGTCTTCATAGGTTCCCCACACCATGTAAAGCATTTTGCAAACTTTGAAGTGATATCTGTCATCTATTATCAATTATCATGTAAAAGTAAGCTATTATTACTATTGTCATCTATGCCTCTAACAATTAGCAAATGTCAGCTTCTACTTTCACAGAGTTGTTACAAACCCTCTTCAAAGGAATGTCATGTTAGAGTAGAATAAATTCTGAGTTCAAAAAGTAAAAAGTTCAGAAAGAGAACCAGTGCTGCAACTAAGTACCTCCAGGATCTTGGGTCTCTCTGGTCCTCAGTTGCCTCAAATCTAAAATAAGGGAGTTGGGTTAAACTATGTCTAAATTTTCTTCAAGTTCTTAATCCTATGATCCTATCCTCATCTGACCCTCTTCCCTTTGTTGATCACCAAAGACGCCACAGGAATACAACAAATAAAGCCTTTCTCCTCAACTTTCCCTGAAATACTCACGCAAACAAGATACTCTTTAAGAGTCATAAGCATTGAACGTTTGTAATTTCACTATTCTTCACCTGGGGATGTAGAAAAGGAGTTCAAGAAAACAGTGATAGATGTGCTGAACCAACAGATATTTTATATTTATTTATATGTATATATGTCTCCCCTTTCTGTGTATCCCCAGAATATAGGCTTCCTGAAGACAGAAACTGTTTCATTTATGTATTTGCATTCCCAAAGCCTAACACAATGCCAGGCACAAGGTAGATGTTTCATAAATGTTTTTTGACTGATTAAGGTAGAGGGAACAGGACCACACCTATGTTTCCAGGGGCCAATTGCCCATTCCTATGCCCCCAACCAATCTGGGAGACTCAAATTTCTAAAGTTTCCATCAGGAAACATATTCACTTTGGTAAGGCTAAGGAATTATGTTGTAAGCAAAGGATGACATATTAGCTAGCTAACACATTAGCACTGATTAGCTTGTTTTAGGCCCCAATTAGCACTCTTGCCCCTGAGCAGAAAGCAAAGCCCTGAAGGAATAATACTCAAAAACCAACAGGCTAAAACATTGGGAAACTTCAAGCACCCTAAAATGAGGTGGATAGCTCCTTAGATATGGCCTTCCTGAAAAGAATTACGAAAGAACAATGGTAATCCTTCAAGCAAAAGCTAAAAAGGTTGACCTGAGATTAAAGCATCAAGAAACAATAAAGACTTATACAATGCATGTAAGAGGAAGATCAACCCTGGTATTGATCTCCAAAAGCAGTCCATGACCACTAAATGATTAATTCTACAAATTTAATATGTATTCTCTTGGGGAGAGGCTAAATTAAGAAATAGAAATGGTATTGTTGCTCTGTTATTGAATAAAAAGTGATTTTCTTTTAAAAAAATAAAAAGATCCAAGTAAAGAAAGGAGGGAGAAATAAGGTAAGAAAAGGTGTAGAATATAGGTTGTTGCCACATTCCTAGTGGGACATCACAGTAGTAGCCAAGAACAAGAGAGGTCTGAAAGAGGACAGAGTGCCCTGGAAAGAGAATGTGGGAAGGAAGAGAGGTCACAAAAGAATTTTCCTACTTGACATTTTTGCTTAGCACACTCTGAGAAGGAAGATTCACTCCCACAGAAGCTTCCTTTGACATTTTATCTTTCTCCTCTTCCTCCTCTTTATTCTAATCCATCCTGCAAAATAGAGTCTGTTGGGACATAATTTATGCTGCCAGAGATAAGCATTTGATCATCAGAATTTTGGTCTAGTGTTCACTTTAGGCCATAGTAGATAAAACTGGCTTTGATGCAAGAATACCTGAATTCAAGTCCTGTTTTTAAATATATAAAGCCTTTGTGAACATGGGGACATTACAACCTCTCAATGCCTCAAGCAACTCTATAACACTCAGCTGCAATGACAGTATCAACTTGCACTGGTGGAGGGAGTTTCCTCCATGTATCAACACAAATACACCATATAATCATAGATCTAGTCCATAGGATTGTCCCTATCCTTGGCCCTTACTCTATCCTGTGAGAATTTGTAATCTGCTGATTAAGCGACTGGTTTCTTTCCATTTGGACAGATGCCCAGAAAAGGCTCTTTGGTCTCTATATGTACAGATTTATTTGAGGCTCATTTATAATCCCAAAGATGTAGCTAAGACCAACTCCATGAGAGAAATTAATGCTAATTATTATACTTCTGTTAAAGGATGCCATAGTATGAAGGGATCTGCAAAAAGCAAAAGTTACTAATTTAGGGATAGAACAAGGTTCAGTGTTTTCAGATTCTGAGCTGTGTCACATTATGTCATGCTTGGCTAAAATGACAGTTTTAGTATTAAAAGGTAAATATGAAGTGTAAGAATATCAACTAAAGCAATAGACCTAACTCTACATTTGTAGGGTGGGAAGTTATCAATGGAAAGTACAAAACTATTTGTCCTGAAGACTTCTTAAAAACATGAGAACAAATAAAAATTCTTTGAAGACTGGGAATAATTTTATGAGTCCCTAAGAGAAAAAATATAGGAGCATATGAAATAGTGTCGATTACAATATTAAATTGATGTGATTATGCTTCCTTTTCGGCACTCCAAGAATTTTTCCATCATAGCCAAAGGACATTCATAGGAATAAATGTCACACTTGCATCAGAAGGAAAAATTAATTCCCTCACCAGCAGGCAATGGGAGCCAACACATTCCAAGCCATGCAAAATGGCCACAGATCAGATAGACTGTAGCTCAGCAGTTTGGTATGAACAGCTGAGAAGAGCCTAAGAACTAGTGATACTCACTCACAGTGATTCTATTTCTAAAATGCATTATCATTTCTTCTGCTCAGAGCTGCAAAATGTTTATTAATTTTGAGGAAAGATTAATTTTGATTATTAATTAATTTTGAGAGCACAAAGCTGCCTTGGAGAGTTTCCAGTAGCCTTTCTGATTTCTTCAATTAAATATCTGTTTAACCATCATGTCCAATATGAGATAGAATTTTCTTGCTAGATATCTACAACAATTTAAAACATATCAGAAAGCTGAAAATTTCATCCATAATATGTTACCAGTTTCATATAGGAATTGCAGAAGTGAGCATGGAACAAATAAGCTGATATAGTTATTATTTTGTAAAAATTTACATTATTTTATTTTTAAAATAAAATATAGAGACCTCAAATTTTAATGCTTCATAAGAAAATTTGCTCTGCAATTTGTCTGATCATTTATGTTTGTTAGAAATATTATTAAATTTTTGATCTGAAAAAGATGATGGTCAGTTCTACTGGTGGCAAGGAAACAGGCTAAAAGAGTGACTTGCTCAAGGTCATAGTAGTAAGAATCAGAAGCAGGATTTGAATACAGGTTTTCTGATTCTAAGTAGAGAATTCTTTCCATTGTACCATATTGTTTAGTGTAAAAAGAAGCACTTTTTTTTTACTACTTCCATAAAAAGAGGAGCATTATGTTTGCCTTGAATAATTCTAAAAAGGAAGTGGGTCATGTAGCCCTCAACAAGAAAGACATTTTCCTAAAAATAGAAAATGTGCTTATTCCACACCCTCATCCATCCTCAAAAGATGTTGGATATTTTCATCCTAGGCTTCCTCCTAGGATTCTTCTTCTCTAGTCAAAGCTAATAGATTTCATAGAGCAATGGAATCACTGTTCAACAAATACAAAAGACAGGCCTTGGGCACCCTTTTAAGTTTATCACAATGAGAAGAGTCTTTTCTCTCCTGCCCCCCACTTCTATTTGAGCCCATAACTGCTGGACAGTGCTCACGCGCAATACTTAGAAAAAGGTGTGAGTGGAATCAAAAGGCGTACTTAGTTGGCTTCCTTGCACCTTTGCCTGGTATTTTCCTAATAATCAATAGATTCATAGTATTCGAGGTTAGTAAGAAACTTGGGGCTCATTATATTCAAATACACTCATATTACCTATAAAGAAACTGAGACCGAAGTGACTAACCATAATTAATCACACAAACTGTTAATTACAAGAGGATGGATTTACACTCGGATTCTGACACTAGATACATTGTTTTTGTTTTTGTTTTCAACCATACCTGCTCCCTATGGGCAGGTATTCTTCTTTTGAGATGCCTGAAGTGGTGAGGGCAAAAGGCTTCTTGCCAGGGTTGGATGATCCTCAGGTTACAACAGAGAATTTAGGAAGGGGAATGAATGAGACAGAAAAAGATAGGGAAAAATAGAAAGATGGTAGGAGAATAAGGGAGGTGAAGGGCCAGAAGTAATAGACTGTCCAGAGCATATGTTGGCAACTTCAATTCAATTTGACAGACGTTAAGCTCCTACTGTGTCCAAGGCATTGCCCTTGATTCTTGAGAAAGACAAAATTAGAATTAGATATTGCTCATGCCCTCATGGGGCATATGACTATATAGGATAGTGATAAGATATATACGCAGATTTATTGTTACAATAGCTAACGTTACTTGGCAGATGCATTAAGGGAGAGCTAAATATAGGGATAGGTGGAGGGACTCTTGAAGGTAAGAATCAATGTAAAGAAATGCCAGCATCCTAGAGAGATTTCTTTTAAATGCATTTGGAAAATGCAAGGTTCCTCTTGAACCTGAATGTTTTATGGAATTAAAAAATTCTAAGGATATACTGATTTGATTCCCTCCCATTTGATACTCATAAAGGTAATATTGAGAATTATTGAATATATTTATTTAAATATTCAATGAGGAGGCAGCTCCAAGATGCCAGAGTAAAGGCAGGGACTCACCTGAGCTCTTCCCTAAACTCCCCTTTAAATAATGACCTTTCACAAATTCTAGAGTGGCAGAACACACAGAGTGAAACAGTTTTCCAGTCCAAGACATCTTAGAGGGTCAGCAGGAAAGGTCTATTGTACCAAGGTGAGAGAAGAGCACAGACCAGCATAGACCAGACTCAATCCCAACAAACCAGGAGCGGCTTCAGGATGACTGAGTCAGTGGCAGTAATGGCAATTTCTAGACCTCTCAGTCCATAGACAGTAAGGGGATCAGATAATGGGTCAGGAGGAGATTTACAGGAATCTCTTTGCTAACACCAGTGGCAGGACTCTATTGTTTTGCCCATACTCAGATATGGGTCACAGTCCTGGGTCTTAGCTCTAGTGTGAGGAGGAACACTAACACAGCAGAGCTTGTAGTTGCAGGGAGCAGGGTCCCTGATCACAGTTCCAGGATTGAAAAAGAGTGCTTGTGGTTGTTCACAAACCAGTGCACAGTATGGGAAAGTAGTAAACTCACCTCTCCATACGCCATACCACCTTGGAAGAGCCAAAAACTTATAGTCCCCAGAGTTAGCTCTGAAAACAGTTGAACAAAAAAACCCTGAAGCTTGGGATAGTACTTCCTCACTTGAGAAGCAGAACCCCACTTTAGCATAGAGGTAAAAGTCAAGAAATGGGCTGGAAAATGAATAAACAACAGAAAAAAATTCAGACCATGGAAAGTTACTATGATGACAAGGAAGATCAAAACACACACTCAGAAAAAGACAACAAAGTCAAAATGCTGCATCCAAAACCTCCGAGAAAAATATAAATTGGTCTCAAGTCATGGAAGAGTTCAAAAAGAATTTTTAAAATCAAGTAATACAGGTAGAGGAAAAATTGGGAAGAGAAATGAAAGGGATGCAAGAAAATCATCACAAATGAATCAACAGTTTGGTAAAGGAGGCACAAAAAAAAATGCTAAAGAATAGGCCAAATGGTAAAAGAGGTACAAAAAAACAATGAAGAGGGGCAACTAGGTGGTGTGGTGAAAGCACTGACTCTAGAATCAGGAGGACCTGAGTTCAGATTCGGCCTCAGACCCACTTACTAGCCATGTGACCTTGGGCAAGTCACTTAGCCCCAATTGCCTTGCCTTCCCCCCTCCAAAAAAAAGCAAAACAATGAAGAGAAGAATGCCTTGAAAAGCAGAATTGGTCAAATGGATAAAAGATAAACAAAAATTCACTGAAGAGAAGAAATCCTTAAAAAAAAAAAGAATTAACCAGATGGAAAAGGAGGTACAAAAGCTCACTGAAGAAAATAATTCCTTACAAGTTAGAATTGGTCAAGTAGAAGCTAATGGCTTCATGAGATATCAAAAAACAATAAAACAAATTCAAAATAATGAAAAAAATGGATGAAAATGTGAAATATCTCAATGGAAAAACAACTGATCTGGAAAATAGATGCAGGAGAGATAATTTAAGAATTATTGAACTACCTGAAAGTTATGATAAAACAAAAGTCTAGAAATTATCTTTCAAGAAATTTTCAAGGAAAACTTTCCTGATAGTCTAAACCAGAGAATGAAATAGAAATTGAAAGAATCTACCAATTACCTTAAAGAGATCCCAAAATGAAAACTCCCAGGAATATTATAGCCAAATTCCAGACCTCTCATATCAAGGAGAAAATATACAAGCAGCCAAAAAAAAAAAAAAACCCAAACAATTCAGATACTATGGAGCCACAGTCAGGATAACGCAAGATTTAGCAGTTTCTACATTAAAGAATTGGAGGACTTGAAATATTATATTCCAGAAGGCAAAAGAGCTAGGATTACAACCAAGAATCACTTCCCCTGCAAAACTGAGTATAATCTTTCCGGGAGAAAAATGGATATGCAATGAAATAGAGGATTTTCAAGCATTCCTGACAAAAAGATCAGAGCTAAATAAAAATTTGACTTTCTATTACAAATATGCTTCAAAAGAAGCCTAAAAAGGTAAGCAGGAAAGAGAAATCATAAGGGATTCAATAAGATTAGCCTGTTTATATTTCTACATGGGAATTTGGAACTCAAAATTTGAAAGCAAAAAACAAGAATGGCAAAATATTTTTTACATTTAACTGAGAAAAATTAAATATTAAGTGAGAAAAAAAATATTCAATGAGCCTCACCATAATCCAATTATTTTTACAACAGTTTTCAGATGACTTATGGGATGTTTATTTGCATATGTATGTGCATAGAGATAGCTAGATGATACATAGATAGATAGACAGATAGATAGATAGATAGATAGATAGATAGATAGATAGATAGATAGATGGATGGATATAACGATAATAAAAATAGCACCTAGGATTTATACAACATATTAAGGTTTGCGATATATTTAGTACATTATAATTTTCAACCTGTTTTTACATATCTCCTTGTCAGTTGACTGACTAACCCTCTAAGAAAGGCAAAACAGGGATCATTAGCCCCATTTCACAGATTAGTCTCAGTGGAACTAAGTCAATCAATTAACATTTATTAAGAGTCTACTACGTACCAGACACTTTTTAAGTGCTGGAGATTCAAAAAAGAGGCAAAAGGTACTCCTTGCCTTCAAGAAGCTCACAATCCAATGGGGAAGACATTCAGAAAACAATCATGTGCAAACATTTATCCCATATACAAAATAAATAAGAAAAGTTCAGATAGTTATTCAATGTCCAAATACCAAGAGCAGAACCATGGGTTTCTGCTTCTTAATCTTGGACACTTTGATTATAGTACATTTTAAAGTGAAAATTAATTTTTAATTAATTCTAAGAAATCTGAATAAATCTTTCATGTACTTAGAATTTTTCAAAAGGACTTTTCCTGGGGCATGGGAATCAGCTACAGTTTCAGGACTAAATAAATTAGCTCCAGTTGGAATCCATTGTAGTTTTTACATTGCAATGTCCTTATCTCCGCTTAAACTATTCAAACCTTTTGTTCACAGAATGGTGTCATGACATAGTTGCCCATTGTACATTCCTCTGGCCTCACACCCAGGATGTTCAAAGAGGACCTGCTAGCACCAATTAAAGTTACTACTGAACACATTTAAAGGTACAGGACAACACTCCCTGATATCTAGGCTCTGTATTTCCTCAATTTCTTTCCTTCAGCTTCTGCTAATTATCCAGTGCTAGGCAGCAAACAACAACAACAACAAAACTGTTCATGGGAATATCTTACCTATTTATCTCCAGTGTATGCACTCCATAGCTGCTTTCAATTCTATACTTTCCTGGTTCACCTGCTTGGCAAATCAAACTATCATTCTTATACCTAAAATATAGAAAATAGATTTGTTTTAAAAATTAGTGGCACGATTTTCTTTTTAGTTTTTTATTCTGCCCTCTCCATGGCCTTGTTGATATTGTAATATCTCTTTTTTTAAAATATCTCTTATTTTTAACTACCTGAAAAACATACTGTTAGAAGCAAAACATATGTTATAACTCTGAAAGCAAAGAAATGCACCTATGGCTAACAGATACATCATTCCCAATTTACACATGAGTTTTGTTCCATACAAGTAATTTAGAAGTCAGGTCACATTCTTCTATAGAAATAATGTTATAAATGGTAGCTAGGTTCCCAAGGCAGTACCCAAATGCCTATTTAATACAGAGTGTAACTTAATAAACTGCTAAAAAGTAAGGATCATTTCATTTTTTTCTGGCACACAGTAGGTACTAAATAAATGCTTGTTGACTTTTGTGTGTTTGTGTGTGTATGTATATACACACTATATATATGTGTATGTATACATACATATATTTATGTACAGATAGACATATATCATGTATGTGTGTGTGTGTTATGTGTGTGTATATCCATCCCCAAGAGGACGGCAAGGGCTAGACACCCAGTTAAGTTAAATAAATTGTAGTATATTACCAAAGATGACCTGAACACAAAAAGTCATGTAAAAGATATGATCAGAGATTTGGATAACCAGAATAAGAGGTGGATTAGTCATGCAGAAATAGGGAAGAATAACCAACCAATAGCTTGAGTCCTGCACTGGTTTCCATGAAATTGTGCAAGTCATGGAGGAAGTTCGTTGGCAAAATAATAACATACTCTATGAAGGATTTATGAAAGAACCTGGATAATAATTATAAGGGCTGAGAAGGCTGCCTGGTTTGCACCATTCATGGGTAAAAGCTGTGACCACATCTAAAATGGCAGGTTCACAAAGTATGTAACTGAATAATCCTATTTATAGCAACGTGGAACCTAAGCAACTTTTAGATCATTATTTCTTCACTGGATCATAGACTCAGAACTGGAAGAGATGAAAAAAACATCTAATACATCCTCCTCATTTAACAAATGAGGAAATCGAGCCCAGAGAATTTTTAACTTACCCAATTTCACACAGGCAGAAAAAGACAAATGTAGAAATTAAGCTCAGCCCCTCTGACTTCAAGTACAGCACTCCTTCCATTCCATTATTCTTTCTGAATTCCAATTCTATATGCCAAAAACACATTTTCCCCTATTGTAGCCCTAGTGGTAACAAGAATGAGAGGCTCCAAGTGCCCCACTTCTATGCTGGTCAGAGTAAAAGTGGTATTTTGGAAGTTCTGAGGCACTATTCAAGTTCAAGTACTACACAGTTCAAGTAACTGGACTCAGTAAAGGTGGGCAGACAAAGGCACTAATGTCAGTCATTTACTAATGGAGAAACTGTCACTCACAAAGGAGACAAGAATGACCTAGAGCCATAGAGGTATGTATGTGAAAGATACATGATAGACTCTTTTTGTATAGCAACCATGTGCGGGGACCTGCAGGGCTTTTCATTGGTGTTCATGAATAACTGACTGACACTAAACTGAGGGTCAGAGGACCTCCTTATCACCTTGTATAATCTTTGCTGGGCCTCAGTTTCCCTAACTATATAATGAAATTATAGAATAGAAAAAGTCTATGGTTCTGTCCAGCTCTAAATTCAATTATTATAAATAAACTTTTGAACTGTCTAAAGGAAACTCTGACATGTGGGCCAAAGACTGGGCTGTGGTGGTGGTAGTGGGACGATCATATATAGAAATGGAAACTAATATTGGTTAGATAAAGAAAGAAATTGTTTTTCTCTGATCATATATTAGCAATAAACAACAGTCATATCCTTCCATGAGAATGTTACCAGAGCAAAAGGCATTGTGCCTTATGTATACTGCCAGCTAGAACTGAGTCTATGTCTTCCTGTTGGCACAATCAACACAAAAAAACAGGACTCTATATGAATCCTATCAAATGAATCTCTCACATATAAAGCCCTCCATAGGGATTGAGTTCCAAAATGTATATGACTTCCGAGTAGAACTAATAAATACTATTTGGCATGTCAAATGTTGTTGATGTTTCCTAGCCATATTCTTTTTCCTGTTTTCAATAATATGAGAATTAGAGTTGAAATCCAGATCTAAGGGTAATATAGTTACTGAATCTTCTCAGACATATGTCATATCTAGTTATCGTTATCATTCATGGAATATATGTGTGTGCATATGTCCACATGTGTGTATATGTGTACATATGGGTGTATCTTGGGGGAGAGATATTCAGCTAGGTGGCATGGTAGAGCATTGGGCTTGAAGTCAGGAAGACATAAATTCAAATCATGCTTCAGACTTTTATTAAATGTGAGACCCTTCTTACACTAAACCTCTTCCACACTAAATTTCCTCATCTATAAAATGAGGTAGTTGGACTGATTGACTTACAATGCCCCTTCTTCCTCTAGATTTATGATCCTGGGGTGTGGGAATGAGATATATGCATATATACACTACATATATACATATATATATTCCACATATATGCAATATATTTATGAGGTCTGCAGAGAATAGGAAAAGCACTCATTAGAGAACATGTGTTTCAATCCCAGCTTTGACATCTGCTGAATTCAAATCATTTCCTCTCTCTTTGGCTCAGATCCTTCATCTGTAAAATAAAGGAATTGGACCGGCTGATCTCAAAGGTACCTTCAAGAAGCAGCCAGGTGGCTCAGTGAATGGAGCACCAGCCCTGGAATCAGGAGGTCCTGAGTTCAAATACAGCCTCAGACACTTGATACTTACTAGCTATGCGACCTTGGGCAATTCACTTAACCCCAATTGCCTTGCCTTCCCCCCTCAAAAAAAATGACAACAACAACAAAATCAAAGGTCCCTTCAAAAAATATTCTATGTGCTTGTTTACAGACATGTATATATATGCATTGCATTAGGCTTAATATATATACAATAATACGCATACTACATATGTATGTTACATATACATGTAAACACATTTATTTACACATATATGCAAACACCAGAAAGTCCAGGAAATCCAGATGTGGCTATCTGCAAATGGGTCAATCAGTCCCATATGCCTAAATGCATAAAAATTATGAAGGTCAATCAAAAATAATTGAAATCATAATACACATTAGAAACTAGTGAAACATGTAATAGTGATGCAAATCAGAAATCACCTTCATTTCAAATAAGTAAGAAACCCATTCGTGAAACTTTCAGGTTTTGATACCTTAAAAGAATAGAGAATAACATCAGATTTTCTCTCTGTTCATATGGAAGTGTTTTCACCTAACTTACTTAAAGTCAAAACCAATGTTCTAATGGCTTTGATAGTCCTGAATATCTCTTCATACTTACACTTAGGCAGAGATAATCAGCCCACTTACAATTTTTCTCAAAGGAGTCATAAGTATATATAGCATGTTACATTAAAACCTTAATTAACTAGGAAAGGGAGGGAGAATGTGCTCTGGTCAATTGAACATGTTCATTACAATCCATACATTCAGTCCTCAGTGTCATGCAATAATAATAGATGTTCTGAATACTTTACATGCAATTAAAAAATAATCAATGAAAGTATCAGTCATTATATAGGAAATATCCCAAGTTAAGAACTCCCTTCTGCAACATAGATCCAGTTCCCAACTATCAGTAATTTAGAAGTTATGACATAGGTAATTATGCCTGAGGCACATAGGGATTAAAGGACTTGAACAGGGTCAGAGGCAAAATTTAAGCCCAAATCATCCTGGCACCTAGTCCATCATGTCAATGTGGTACTGCCTCCATGATGTGATATAGTGTGGAGTATGTGTTTTTGAGTGTGACCTGTTTACTAAGGCAGGAAGTGACTTAATACATTTTAGGGGGGAAAATAGCAAACAAAAATATATGAAACAAAAAGGTTTGAGACCTTAAACTGTTTTACAGAATACAGAAAAGGCTTCATTTTAAAAATAATTCATATACCAACTAATTTTGTACCCAAGTAGATATATGAGAATGGGAGTGGGAGACTGAGGGTATGGAACACTGCATTTAATATCATACTTAGTTGACACTGATTAGCTTCACTAAACTGTTTTGTTTGTTTTTTTCTTGTTTATTCTGTTTTAAGGAATGGCTCACTAGGAACAGGAGAAAGGAATATTTTTCTGGTAGATGTAGGTGTTATAAAAACAAAAGTTATCAATTAAAAACTTTAAGATAACTCAGTTAATCAAAACACCCCATTCTCTAAGCATTCTGCTTACTGATAAAAGTTTACTACCACACACTATGTGGCCTAACAGAATTAATCCCATGGTGTCTAAAGATTTGGATAATGGAATCATTCACCACATAAATGCCAGCCTGATGAAAGTCCACTCATTTAAATGCATGTCACTTATAAGAGCCTGTTCTTAAGTAGATGACCCTGTAGGGAATCATTTAATAGAGTTGCACTAGAATAAAAATGTTAGCACTTATTTAGAATTAGTGTATTGGGAAGCTTGAGAAATATATAGTGTGTCCAGAGTTGCATGAAATCCTTTATGGTGGGAATTTTCATTTCAGGAAGGGAATGGGAAAATGGTTAGAAGTCAAGTTTATGCATTAGCTCCAGTCTGATCACCCTTTGAGTAGACAGATATAATCCCTTAAGGAAAAACCATTAACACCATTTTTGAGTCATTGGAATGTAAAAGAAAAAAAAAATACTGACCATTGTACCACAGGAGTAGGAAATCCTTGTACAGTGAAGCAAAGCTTCACATTCATCTTTTCCCAGACAGTGTGGGACCTAAGCCGCACCAGAATCTCAGGAGCTCGACTTATCCTTTCTTCACATACATGCCTCTCCCAGGCCATCTTATCACTCACCTGTTAACCCAGAAACAAAGACAAATGGTTACTGCTCCAAATCTTACTCTCAAGATCAAACCACTCAAGTGGTATGTTATTCAATGGCTATTTCATTTATACTTATAGAAGGAAAGTTAAAATATTTTTACCATATCTTGAATTGCATATTTGTCCAATTTTTCTCTAGCAAGAGACCGAGCCAGACGTACATCTTCTTCTATGAAACTCAGTTCATTGAGAAAACGCTGTCTCCTCGCTTCTCCATAAGAAGAGAGCAGTGATTGAGATCTGTAAGACCAAAAGCATCTTTATCAATTTAATTAGGCATGAATAGAATATATTGTTGCTACTACACAATTACAAATGGTGGAAAGGACACTGGCCTTGGAGTCAACTATCCTGGATTCAAATCCTGTCTCAGACACTTATTCCCTATATGATCTTAACTAAATCACTTAACCTAGTGAGGACAGCAGAACCAGGAGAACTCTGTATACAATTACAGACACATCATACATGTGATGACAAACTCTGATAGACTGGGCTCCTCTCAGCAATACAAAGTTATAAGACAACACCAAAAGATTAATGATGGAAAGGCACATCCATCCACATCCAGAAAAAGAACTACAGAGTCTGAATGCAGATTGAAGCAAACTACTTGTTCTTTCTCTTTTTTTGTTTTGTTTTATTTCTTCTTTCTCATTGTTCATTCCATTGAATATAATCCCTCTTTACAACTTGACTAATATTTAATGTGAAAGTATTTGTAGATCCTATATTTGATTGCATGCCACCATAGGGGGAGATGGAAGGAGAGGGAGCAGGAGAAAATTTGAAACTCAAGGGATTGAGGAACTCAATGTTGTAAACCAAAGTTAAGTAGATTAAAAATTTTTAATTAAATAAATTAAATTTAAAAATTAAAAATTTTAAAATAAATTAAATAAATTATTAATTAATTAAACAAACAAGTTAAATAAATGAATGAATTGAATTAATTAAATAAATAAATTTTAACATAAATCAGGTAACCTACCTAGACCACAGTTTCCTCAGGTGTAAAATGAGAAGACTGGACTAAATTCTAGCTCTAGATTTATGATATGTGCCCAGTTAATATCCAAGAAATTTTGTTTTTTCTTAGTAATTGCACTTTAATAATTTAATTTTAATGTAATATTTTATTTTATTTTAATATTAGACATTAATAAATTAATATTATACAAAAATTTAGAGATATTCCTTTTTTATTTTTAATGATCAAATTTGAGCATAGGAGCTTTATAGCTTATCATCATCATACACAGATTGATGTTTGATCAAACAGAGGGTCAGAGGTTCAAATCTCTGCTCTGATATGCATTACCTATGTGACATTGATCTAATCATTTAACTTCTATTGGCCTCAGTTTCCTCATCCATTATATGAGGAGGCTGGATAAGATGATATCTAATATATGATCCACTTGGTTGGCCTAGTATTTCAAAAGATTGTGGTCTATGTTAGGACTTTTGATTAAATCTGAGGCTTTTGAAAGAGCAGAAGCAGAGATAAAAACAGGTCTGCCTTGTGTAAAAGTCAAAAGCACAGAATCAAAGTCTGAACCTGTCCAACTTGAAGACTCAGCAGTTCCAATCTACCCATATAAGAAACTTGGATCTCTCTCTCTCTCTGTCTCTCTCTCTGTCTCTGTTTCTGTCTCTCCCTCTGTCTCTGTCTCTCTATCTGTGTGTGTCTCTCCCTCCCTCCCTCCCTTTCTCCTCTTTCATTGGTCAGATAGCAGTGCTCCAAAGCTGCCCAGAATGAATATACCAAGTCCCTTTATAGGATAGGAGCTTTGCCTTGTTAGATTGCTCTTTGCACCTTCTTATTTTTAGTCATTGGAACGAAGGGGAAAGGAATTCATGTTCATTGTCATTGGCTAGATAAGTTATCAATAACCATTAGTCTAGTCTGTAAGTGCATAGCACCCAATTATCAATAACAACCACCTTACAAATTTCAGACTCATGTACATATAATAAAAGCTACAGACCATTAGCTTTGACCATCTCAAATTAAACAGATGAAAAAACAAGGCCAATGAGGTTAAGTGACTTGCCTGAGGTTGCAGAGTTAATAAGCATCCAAGACATGGAACCCCAGACTGTCTCAGTACCCATCAGCTTTAACTAAGGTATAAGATAAAGATCTTCCCAGGAGTTAAAGTCAAATCCAGGGGTGCCTACTCCAAAGCCATAGTCACACTAAGTATTCAATTCTGAAGTTCAAGAAACATATCTAGTAGCTCATACAGTTCCTGGGCCAAGTTGAGGTCATATTGAAGGGTAAGAGAGTGGGGACAGGGAAATGGTGGTGAACTGGAGAACACAACTGTCTCCATAATGTAATATGATCCTTGGGTACCCAAGAGATGATCACTGAGAAATATCTCCCACACTGTCCTGCTTATTATCCCTTAGTGATCTGCCCTTTCCCTGAAGGTATTGTCTCCAGAAGGCCTCCTCTAAAATATACATGCACTATGCAGGAAGGCCATACATTAATAGCCTTTAACATCTTAGTGGGTCTTAGTTTATCAGATTAACAATTAGTCACCTAGCAGAGATCTTTGTAGTAGTGACTGCCATTGAAATATGCTATTAGCAAAGGCTGGCCTTCAGATATGCCAGAAGCAAGTGTGATTTCTTTTAAGAAGGATCAGAAGCTCTCACCTGCACTAACTAAAAATCTCCATCGTGTGGATTTTACTTTTCCAAGTCTTGAGTTTATTCCTAGGCCAATAGCACCACCACACATTTCCATCTTGCAATGCTCAATCTATGTTCATTTTGGAATTTCTCCCTTGAAATACTCTTTTCCAGCCCATTCAGAAACCCATTCTAAATGCAGAAATTTAGTCTAATAATACTCAATTCAGAATTGTTTCATCCCTCGTCTGTTTACTCTTGAAGCCCACAGGAAAAACCTGCTTATTTATCCTTAATACATTTTTTTTCCAAAACAGAAATAAAGGCATCTAAGGGATATTTTTTAATCCTCTGTGTCTTCCAGGAAGACATGATCACATCTGTCAGATCACATCCTTCTCTGTACGATTACCATACATCAAATAACAAGCAGTCCGTTAAATTGGTGCCTACCTGTAGTTTGCTCATCGTTTAAACAGGTGCAATTTGTCTCACGTCTTAGACTAATAACTATCAGCAGAAGTACAGAATAAAAAATGCTTTAGGCGAGCAAAAGCAATGAAAAAATCTCATTACAAGAGTCTGAATTTTCCTTATACCTCCAAGAAATTTAGGAAAAGCCCTTGCTCCTTCATACATACAATACTGTTATATGAAGGCCTGCTGGCAGCACTAGAGTGAAACCCTTATGTATTTGGAAGTCCACTACTCAAAACTCTCAAATAATGGAATATTTTTTCTTTCTACTTTGTACAAATATAAGCAAATCATATGAAAAACTTAATGCAATTATTAAACGATATGATATGATAACTTGGGTAACAGTATCTAGATCTGTGATATAATTGGTGAAGGGAATGCCCAGGATGGGAACTTCCTCCAGTGATGCAGGCTGCAAATTTTATTGTAATTTAGAACCTTATAGACATTCCTGGGTCACTAAGGGGTTAAGTACCTTGCCCACAGTCCCATAATCAGTATGTATCAGAGGAAGGAAAATAACTAGGGCTGAAACTCATTTAACCCTAATTATACAGAAAATTGTGATAACCAGATAATAATTATCTCCATATTCCTTTTGCTATAGGTTTAACTATATCACCATCTCTATCTTTTGGTGGGAAAATTGGAGCAAAGAAAAGTCAAGTGAGTTCCTCAAGGTCACACCAGTACGTAACTGATAAAAAAATGAGGCTCAAATTCAAGTCTCTTACTCAGTCCCATTAACTATTGAATATAAAAGTTGCACATCACTTGAAGCAAACCTGACATTTTAAAGAAATATTTACAAAACAGACACATTAGTTGAGTGATTAATTGCTTTGCAAAAGGATCCTTCAGTTTCTAAAATGAAACCTTCAAAGCTACTATGAAGGCACTTCAAAATGCACTTCAATTTATGAAACTTGAACCACTACACAACTCTTCAAGGGCAAAACTTCTGAATAAAACAAGGTACTCCTGTCCTATGGTAGATTCACCCTTCACACTATAAATCAAAAAACGAAATGCCACTCTGTAATGATACGTCTTTCATTTAGGCTTTATTCTTTCTTTTTTAATTGACAGAGAGAAAATAAAAATAAAACACCACCGAGCTTAATAGGTAGCATGAGATAAATAACCTAAGACCTTTAACTCTTTGGTATGGTGACTTGAATTGTTATCAGTCATCACCAGCTGTTCTGTCTTGACCTGACAATAATTTGAGCACTGACATTTTCTCTAATCCATCGTGTTCATACGGCCAGCCACCTTCCCTTCTTGAGTTAACTCTGTTGAAATGTGAAGCCAGATTTGTCTGTAGAATCTTTCCATATTCCCTCAATTTACACAAGTAGAACTTTGCCCATGGAAATGTCATTCTCCTAGACAGCCTGTATTTGGGGTATCTCTCCTATCTTTTCCATTATCCTTTGAGGAAATAACTCAAAATGGAATGCAAAGGTATATGGTTTGTTCAGGTGTGTGTTTTTCTAACTCTCATCATATAGCCCATATGAGCAAATACAATCTACAAAGAACAAAGGCAGAATTGTCAGGTGGTCCTAAAAATGTGTCAGTTTACCCCTTTCAGCCCTTTGCAGTTAGTGCCTTTGTAAGCATGCCATTCTCTCATGCAGTTATCAGTTATGTGGCATCACATAGAGGTTCCTTTAAAGGTTCATAAAACCATTAGCTGGGCTCTGTTGTCAATGCTCATTTCTGATGGATAGCCATTTTAGAGGAAGGGACATGTCTAGAATTCTATGACTCAGTAAAGTATTTTTTCTTACATTTGGACTGGCTTATCCCCATTATTAGGCAACTAGGTGGAACAGTGGATAGAGTGCCAGATCTGGAGTCAGGAAGACTCATCTCCCTCAATTCAAATCCAGCCTCAAACACTTACTGTGTGATCCTTGGCAAATTACTTAACTCTGTTTGCCGCAGTTTCCTCATGTGTTAAATGAGCTGGAGAAGGAAATGGCAAAAATGATGGGGTGCCCAGGCGCCAGTTCTAAGATCATGTCTCCGGAAGCCTCCCAATTTCTCAGCAGGTCCCTGTCCTGTGAGAAAATTTTCTCTTACTGCAGAACACATTCTCTTATCAGAACAGAGAGAGAGGTGCCTCGCCCAAGGATTTCTGTCCCTGGATGGCCCAAGTACTCTCTCTCCCACCAGATTCCCAAGGTCCATACCTCTGATAAGTCCTTCATTGTCTGGCATACTCCCTATACTTTCCCATCTATAGCTCCCAAAGACACCTAGACCCGTAGATTGCCTAATTAGTATCCCTGGCATTCCTTTCACATGCCCCTTTTCCATATAAACCCCAGCACTATCCTCACTCTCTGGAAAGTTCCCCAAAGGGGCTTCACCTGCTTCTATTGGCATTATAATAAACTGCCTCTTGACTGAAAGACAGCTTGAGTGCGTGAATTCATTCCAGGCAACTCTACCTTAGCATTCTCAGGGTCCCAGCACCCCAAACCTCTTCAAAACCACTCCAGTACCTCTGCCAAGAAAACTCCTAAGGGGGTCACAAAGAGCGAGACACGAAAAATGACTGAAAAATGACTGAACTGAACAACCTCATGATCAGAATTTCCAAATCACAGAATTTCAAAGCTGGAAGGGATATCAAAACCCATCTGGTTCAACTCATAAAGAATTCCCTTTTCAACATACCTAACCAGTGGGGAATCCAGCCTTTGCTTAAAAACTTCCAACGGCTGATAACCCCCTAAGCGCCAAAGCAACCTAGTGCCTCGTCCGTTGGAGGACGGCTCTAACTACCAGGAAGTTTCTTCTCGATGATGATGATCATGTTGCTGTTGTTTTTAAGTTTCTCCTCATTTCAGGCTTAAATTCGCCTTTTGGCAACTTACATTCATCGCTTCAAATCCTTCCCACTGAGGCTTAGCAGAGAAATTTTAATCTCTCTGTCTCGTGACATGCCTTCGAATGCTTGCAAACAACAATCATGTCCATCCCCGCCCCGCCCCCCCCTTCCCCACCGCCTCTCCCTTTCCCACAATCTCTTCTCCACTCTAGGCTAAGCACCATAGTTTCTTCAACTAGTCCTCAGAGAGCAAGATCTCAAGGTCCTTCACTATCCCTGTTGCTTCCTGATTTCTTCACTTTATTCTTCCAGCTTTCTAAAATGTGATGCCCAAAACTGATCAAAATATTCCAGATGTGGAGTGATGGAAACCAGGAGAAACATATCACACCTTCCTCTCTACCCTCTACTCCAACCACAGCGACCTTTAATTAAGGTTAAAAGTGCATTGATTTATTTGACTACCTAATCACACAGTTGCCTCATATTGTGCTTACAAACATTTTTCTAAGACCCTGATACCTAATAATAACAATAATAATAGCTAACATGTAGTCAGTGCTTACTATGTGCAGGTACTATGCTAAGTGCTTTACAATTATCTCATTTGACCCTCACAGCAACCGTGGGAGGTAAGTGCTGTTATCATACCTATTTTACAGATGAGTAAACAGAGGCAAACAGAGGTTAAATGGCTTGTCCACAGTTACACAGCTTGTAAGTGTCTGAGGTCAAATTTGAACTCAGAACTTCCTGACTCCAAGTCTGGTGTTCTATCCACTATGCCACCTAGATACTTCTAACTAGCGAAATCTCCATCATCTTGTACCCATCAATTTCTGTGTGCACAAAAGTTATATGGGAGGCCTCCTCCTCTCAGTGTCTAATTTTACCACATAACGGAAAAGTCCACCTTAGGGGCCCAGGGATATAAGCTTAGAACTAGTTACTTCATGTGAATATTTTCATCTAGGGGAATTTTTCAGTCTATTTCTCTCATAGGATTTTCTCAATTATGTAACATAACAAGACTATAAAAGAAATAATAAAGCAGGGTAAGATAGAAAATCCTGGCAAATCAGACACAGCAACTAATGCTGTAGGGAAGAAAGTTGAAAAGAAGCCTGAACAGAAAGGATGACACAATGTGGTAGATCCAGCAGCCCATGATGTGGTGAGCTTTCAGAGATTCAGGAAGGCCTTCCTGTCTTTTGAAATACCTCATACAAACCAAATTCACTTTTCCCCAAAATTTTACCATTAGAGATTCAGTCTTTGGTTTTGAACTTTAGTTCCTTCTAAGGTACACATCAACCAGGGAGAAAAAAGATAGTCATTTGTGTCTCAGGGTAAATTCATTTATTGATTCAACAAACAGAATCCTTGAAGGAACACAGACAAGACAGCGTAATACCATGGAAAGAGTACTGGATTTAAAGTCAAAGGATCTGAGTTCAAATCTCGTCTCTCCTACTTACTACCAAGTTGACCTTGAATAAGTAACTTAGTTCTCTGGGCTTCCATTTCTTCATCAGTAAAAATTAGAGGTTTTTACTAGATGACCTCTATGGTTTCCAGATATACTTCTATGATCCTATGAAGATTCAACACAGTGTAGTAGAAGGAGGCCCATATCTGTCATCAAAGCTCCATATTCAGCTTTTCTACTTACTTGGGAAAGTCATTTCTCCTAACCTGAGATTTCATTTCCCCTGCCTCTTCTGTAAAATGAGCAGGTTGAAGTAAATGGTCCATTCCAGCTCTAAATCCTATGAACCTCAATATCAGAGCAGTTTCTTTGCCTGAGATATACCTTGTACTGCTAAAGATAAACTATGTCATGAGTCTGAAAAAACCATGTACGTACTTATGAAATGCTCTTCTTGGTCAGCATCTATCACACATTCCATAAATGTTCAGTTCCAGGGCCAGGCCATGACAAAACTGTGAAGTAGTTGAGGTTTATCTGTGGCACCCTCCCAACTTGCTTTTCAGTTGTCACTGGTTCTCTTGGCATCCCCGTTTCCTGCCACTGGAAAACACCTCTCTTGAGTCCCATCCTTTTAGGGACTGACCTTCAGATAACTATAAAGACTCTAAAGTGATTTGATAAACAAAGCCCTGGTAAAGATGAGAACTGGGGGTAAGAGTACGTGAAAGTTTTAGGAACGGAATGATAGAAGTTCCAAGCCCTCCAGTTTTGACACTCGTAAAGTAAAATGGCTGGACTAGATAATCCATAAGGTCCTTCCTAGGTATATGTACGGCATAGGATTCCAGACAACATTTCACTTAATACCCTTCAATTATATTTCAAATTCTCTGATACTCATTTGAAGCATCTAGTCAGAGAAGCAGCTTGACATAGACTTGAAAAGGAACTGAATTAAAAATCAGAAAACATTGAGGTGCTCTATGTCTTACTACAATCAAGCTGTACCTTCTCTGTACACATTTCCTCCTCCATAAAATTAGAGGGTACAGGGCAGCTAGGTGCCACAGTGAATAGAGCATCAGCCCTGGATTCAGGAGGACCTGACTTCAAATCCAGCCTGAGACACTTAACACTTACTAGCTGTGTGATCTTGGACAAGTCACTTAACCCCAATTGCCTTGCCACCTCCCCTCCAAAAAAAAATTAAACCAGAGGATTAAGCTAAGATAAAGTAAAAAGTGGCCCAGTATAGGGAGAAAGATCTTAGATTGATACTGGATCTTTCCTGACTTTGCTTTTCATTTTGGTGAGCTGGACAAATCATTTTGAGGCTCAGTTTCTTCATCTGTGACATGATCTCTAGGGTCCCTCACAGCTCTAGTATTCTGTGATTCAATAAACAACTGAAGATGTTATTTGTTTCAGGGGCATTCACACTTTTATTACAGAATTCTTCAAAACTCAATGTGATCCAAAAAGCATTTATTTAGGGCTTTCTTTGTGCCACATGAGGCTAGGTGCTGGGCATATGAAGACAAAAATGAAACAATCACTACCCTCAAGGAGCTTATATTCTCCTGGAATACTTTGCTAATGGTGGCATTTTAGGCAGGAAGTCTTCTTAAATAAAACCACAAGGACAGTTACCTACCTTGCTTCCACATAAGGCTGTACCCAACTCATTAAGAAGGTAAAGAAAATCTCTACCATATGTAAAAGAATAGAGAATTTAATATATTAGCAAAATTTAAAACCTTGTAAAATTCCCCACAACCCACTCATAGCAGAAATTTCACTTCCCCCTCGTCTTCCAATTGCTAGTCCGTGGCCTTTCTTCAGTTCTATCCTGTTACTTATAAGTTCTAGTCAAGTTCTGGACTAGATCTTATCTCTGAAGCTACACTTCCTACATGAAGACTTTCCTGATCCACCTGATTGCTAGCCAATCAGCCCCCACTGGGGGAAAAAATGCCTTGTATTGATTTCGTATAAATTTACATGTTTTCTCCCCAACAGTGTATAAATTCTTTGAGAGCAAGAACTGTTTTCTTTGTATCCCAAAAACCTGATGCAGTGATGGTACACAGTAGGCCCTTAATAAATACTTATTGATTGATGGTTCTCAAAAACTGTAATTGTGCTTTGGCTTCCTGGTCCACACCATTCTACTAGATTTCTTTATGCCCCTGATAAATTTTGAAAAGGAAGAATGCAAGTAACTATAGACAGGCAATAAAAAAGACTAGACTATTTCCTCCAAAGGTTTCATTTGTTCTTCACTACGTGGCCTCATCTATTTTCCTAATTGTTTTTTCTGATGGTGGGAGAAGGCATGAGTTGCTTTGTTTTAAAACTAGAAAATCCAAAGATTCCTTCAGTTCAAGGACATGTTTTAAATGCTTAACACTTTCAATTACATTTAAGATTCTCTGATATACATTTGCATAATCTGATCTGGGATAATAGCCTAGTATTGATTAGAAAAAGAACTGGACTGAAAATTAGGAAACATTAATGTTTTATCTTTGCTAATAACTGGCTGTGTGACTGGTTTACTCATTTGCTTTTCCCTTCTTCATCTACAAACCAAGAGGGCTGGACTAAATGAAAGGATGACTAAGTTTCTTTATTGCACTGTCCCTATAATTTCAGCCATGTTTTGAAACACTGTGGAGCTTTGTTCATTGCAAATGAGAATAAGAGAGAGAAAGAGAGGAGGGGGGAATGGATGGATAGATAGATAGATAGATAGATAGATAGATAGATAGATAGATAGATAGATGGATAGATAGATAGATAGACAGACAGAGAGATAGATCACACATAGATAGATAGATGGATAGATAGATAGATAGACAGACAGAGAGATAGATAGATCACACGTAGATAGATAGATGGATAGATAGATAGATAGACAGACAGAGAGATAGATCACACGTAGATAGATAGATGGATAGATAGATAGATAGACAGACAGAGAGATAGATCACACGTAGATAGATAGATGGATAGATAGATAGACAGACAGAGAGATAGATCACACATAGATAGATAGATGGATAGATATATAGATAGACAGACATTACCTTCTTTTGCTTTCTTGTTCTTCCTCTTCAGAGGAGGTGTTTATTCTTTTTTCACAAAGTCTGCATGTTGTTCCTCCAATTGATGTCTTGCTAGAAGCTTTCTGGGAAGATGACTTCTGGGCAGAGGAAGACTGAGTAGTAGCCCGCCTTAAGGAAAATAGAAAAAAAATAATAATAGTTCAAAGAAATTATAAAAGCTAAATAACCCTCCCTTACCAAAAAACATTCTCCACATGTAGAACTAGGGCTTTCCCTCCAGTCTCTGGACCTGCCCTGTGCTCCCCTGTGCATTTGGAAGGCCTGACAAGAGGGAGCTAACATTTATGAGTCTCCCCACTCTGCCCCATCCCAGGTAGGAAATTACATGAACCTCAAAAGAGTTTCTGAGCTAGGGAGAGGAAACACCCGGATGGAGGCAGACACAGTAGAAAGAACACCAGATTGGGAAGGAGAAGGATGTGGATTAAAATCCTGCCCCTGCTACTTGTTGTATGATCTTAGGCAAGTTATTTAACATGTCTAAGCTTCAATTCTCTCATCTGCAAAATGGGGTGGTTAGATTACACTTCCAATATCCCTTTCACATCTAAACAATATTAATTTACAGCCCCAACTAACTCTAAATCTAAGATTTATGATTCCTAGGGTCAAAAACATAAACAGTTTCTAGACTGAGTAGGGTCTGTGAAAGAGACCCCAGTCCTGCCACTTTCCAAATGCCAAAGCCTTGAAATTCAAATCCCATAAGGCAGTGGGGTTTGGAGGAGGGCACGTTCTGGAGTCTAACCTTGTAAAAGAAGAGTAGGAAAATAGGGTAATAGGGACATGAACCTCTAGTCTAGACCCTTATCCTATATCTTGGGCTCCTAGGAACATACAGGATGACTTTGGGGGAGAGAATGACCTAATTGGGACTCAATAACACTCAGGTGAAAGGTCATCACAGTAGCATAAAGAAAAGTGACTGGGATTAGAGTCAGGAAACTTGGGATTCAAATCCTAGCCCTCCCTCTTTTTCAGATAAATCTCTGGCCCTCAGCTTCTGCTTCTGGAAACTGAGTGGGGGGAGAGGTCTGTTTACTCACATACTTACAAGGTATGTTGTATTGGAGATTCTTTATCAGTTACAGGTTAAACTAGATGGGCATTGAGGGACCTGACAGCTTGGATCCTGTGATTCTGGGGGCTGGTCTACACTATCAGTCCTTATTCATTCCATACTCAGTTTACGCTGTACTGAGGCTTTAAGCCGAAAGTCTGTACAGAGTTATCTTTTGATGCCCTTGAAATTGTCCATTGTCACTGGCAATGAAAGTGAATCTGTTGATTTGTTTTCTACATGGAATAGCAATATAAACATGACTGCAATGAAATCTTTCTAAATATAGGGTGTTTTTTTAGCAGATATAGACTTAGCCAAAGTGGCTGGAGGGCTTCTTTCTCTGCAAGCCCCAACATCCTCCATCAGAAACATGTGAGTAGTGTCAATTCTATTATCTCTGTCAAGTAGTCTGATAAGTTATAGCCGTCAAGAATGTGGGTAAACATGGCCACGAGGGATAAGAGTGGCCACATACTCCCATAATGGTCTAAGAGCTGTTGACATGGGGAGTGAATGCGGAAGCATGAGGGTAATTACAGTCAGTGGCCTGGAGTAAACTGCCTACAATTGCAGGTTGAAATGTTATTAGGGCTGGTGAGGGTTATACTTTCTCCGGAGCTACCAACATTAAGATACTTTTCCAGAAATGATTCATTGGTATTAGGTAAAGGAGTTAGTGAAGCTATTCTGCCTTCAGAACAATTTGAATTTCATTCCTTTCTTGCCTTATGTGTAATTTATGTGGTTTCCTATGGATTCTATCCATGAGATTCAAACTCCAGGACCAGGTGAGCATATGCATGTATTCCTCAAGAGAGTAAGGATATCAGAATACATTTGCTGGTCTTATATGTGGGTAGGTTACAAGTATAAGCTGAGAGTGAAATACATTACACCCCTCTATTCACCCTATAATGCAGGTATACTGGCCTTGCTGTTCATCACATATGATACTCCATTTCCCATCTCTGTGCTTTTTTGCACTGGCAGTGCCTGGAATGTTTTCCCTCCTCAACTCTACTTCTTCTTATCCCTGGTTTCCTTCAAAATGCAGCTTGAGCCCACCATTCTTGATGTCTCTCACCATTAGTGCCTACCCCTCTAAAGTTACCTTGTTTCTATCTTATATGTATCTTCCATATACCTATATGTGAACATACTGTCTGTCCCTTTCAAATGTAAGCTCCTTGAGGGTTAGAATGATTTCACCTTAAACTTTCCAATCCTAATGATTAATGCAATTCTTGGCACATAGTAGACTGTCATATGGAATCATACATTTCTGGAAAGGACCTTAACAATCACCTAGTTCAAATCTCTTATTTTATAGCTAAGGAAAATGGAAACATTGGTTTAAATTGGTTAAGTAACTTGTCCAAGATTACCCAGGTTGTGAGTGGAACAGCTGCGACACAGCTCTCAGATTTTCTGATACCAAATGCAAAACTCTTTCACTATACTATCCTGCCTCAAGTCAGTTGAGATCACTATAGGAATTATGAATTATAATATTACACCCCAGAGTGATTTAGCTAGTGAAAACATGAGACCATCTTCTGTTATGTTTCTTCCCATCCCAGTAAAAGTATAGTTTAGTAGGGGAAGGACCCCATAACCAATAACAACGGGAATACTATTGACTGGATTGAACATTATTGGGAAGATGATACTTTGGGAAAGGAATAAAGAAACATGGAATCTACAGTAAATTGACTATTTTTCTGTGATAATTTTTATGTTGGATTCCATTCCATTTCTGTTATACATGCCATTAGTTTCCCTTTTCAATATAGTCCTCTCTATTACACTTCTATTTTTCTGGTGAATTTTAGAAGAAATATTGAAAAATATCTGTGAAATGAAGCTGTTAGATTATATTTAAGGTCCCTTCAAAATTCAAAACTCTACCATTCTATTATGGTGGGGGCAGAGGATAGAAGGTAGAAAAAATAAGTTCAATAGGCACATCCTATAAAGTACAGGTATCCAGGACCTATTATCAAACCCCAATCAGTAGAACATGGGCAGTGAGGTGGTCCAGTGGTTAGTACCAGGTATGGAGTCAAGAAGATCTGAGTTCTAATTCAGCCTCAGACACTTATTAGCTGTATGACCCTGGTCAAATCACTTAACCCTTTGAGAAGGAATGCTTCATCTGTAAAATAAGCTAGAGAAGGAAATGGTAAACCACTCTAGTATCTTTGCCAACAAAATCCCCAGAGTCATGTAGAGTTGGACACAACTGAAACAAATGAACAACAACCATCAGTGGAACAGGCAACTGAAGTCAAATCGCTTGCAAACTGTGTGATCCTGGGTAAGTCACTTAATCTGTCTCCCTCAGTCTTCTTGTCTGTAAAATGGAAATGGTAGTAGCATTTATCCCACTGGTTGATATGAGGATAAAATGAGATAATATTTGTGAAGTCCTTTAAAAACTCTAAAGTGCTACATAAATGCCAGCTTTGTTGTTCTTCTTCTTAATAATGATAATACAATAACAATAATAATATGTTGTTTCTCATGTTTCACTCATGTCCAATCCTTTGTGACTTCATTTGGGGTTTTCTTAACAGAAATACTGGAATGATTTGCCAATTCCTTCTGTAGCACGCTTTATAGCTGAGGAACTGAGGCAAACACCTAAGACAGCACAGCTAGTTAAGTGTTTGAGGCCAGAACTTCATCAAGAAGATGAATTTTCCTCACGCTGGGCCCATCATTCTATCCACTGCTTTACCCAGCCACCCACAATAATATATGAAATATCATTTTAAAATTATTAATAATAGCAATAATAGCAGCCTGCATTTACATAGCACTTTAAAGTTTGCATTAATAATAATAATAACCAATAATGTCTTGTACAGTAGGAACATCAATGACTCTAAAGTCAAAAGACTTGGGTTCAAAGCCCACCTTTAATGCTTAAATATGGAAGCCATTAGAAGCCCAGAACCTTATCACTTTCAGATCAACTCTCTTTCACATGCTATCTGTGTGTGACCTTAGGCAAGTCATTTGCCACCCCGGACCTCGATTTCCTCATCTGCAAAATGACTGGGTTTGACTAGAAGGCCTCTGAGGCCCCTTCTACCTATAGATCACTGATCTATCCTTATCTCAAAGTCTTAACTAGTAGATCTCCAAACTGGATTTTGCTACCATGCTATCTGCCCCCTCTCCACAATGCCCTGACCTTCCTAGCAGAAAGACAAGTATATCTGGCATGACCAGCTCTTCCTCTGCTCTGTGACTTTATTGTCACCCTCTTCTCTTCCCATCCCCAATGCCCATAATTGCATTTTGGGGTGCCTTGGGATAAATTCTGGAGCGGCTTCCAGGGAACTTCAACTTACTTTTTGGCTGCATATTCTTCCAGCAGATACCGTGTCTGAATATTGCGATATGACTGGTCAAAGTGTTTGTGTCTCTTCTGGTAGAAGGGGACTGCCACTGATGACATTTTTGCTTCTTCCTGAAAATGAGGAATGACACTTTAGTGTTGCTTTAATGAGAACTCTCAAATACATCTGTGATTCTCTAGTCAATAGTATTAACATGCATTATAGCCATAAAACATAGGCCTAATCTAGTTAGTGGGCCAATATGGGAGGCTTTACATAACTCGAAGAATATCACATAAATTAAAAGTCATTAAGATATTACTCTTTTATCCTTCCTTCGAATTTGGTTTCCCCACCTGTAAAATAATGACTTGCATGATCCCTTAAGACCCTTTCAGTTCCATTAATCAATGAGTACCTGGAGATCATTAGGTTTAAAAAAAACTAAAAAAGGATAGTATCTTAATGAGTGAAGGAATTAACAAACTGGGGCCAGACCTCCCCAGCTTAGTCCTGGACCCTGAATACAGGAGATAGACTTTTATACATTAAAAACAATTAGTCAACTAAGGCCAATTAATTAAAAGGAAATGATACAATATTAGATAATCTGATTTCTGATTGGATGAATGATTAGGGAGTTTTCATACTGAGAGGGCAAGAGCAAACAGGTACAATTCCCTGAAATCAGAAAAGGAGGTGCCCCACTCTCCAAAGTGTTTGTAAAATAATCAAAGGAACATGGAAATAATAACTGATTGATCAGGATGGGGGCAGTTTTCAGAAAAGACATATTGATTGCTTGAGATGTATGTAAGAAAACTCCACGTATCACTCTTTGGATCTGACTCTGATCAGAATGACCTAGGTCCTTAGATGAAGGTTTCTAAAGAGCAGGTAGAAGTTGTCCGGTTTCCTACCCATACAGGGCTAGGTTCAAACAATGAAATAAGGTTGTCTCCCAATTCCCACCAGCAAATAAAGTTTTCTCACAAGACAGAAGTTAGACTAGACCCATAATTGAATAGAAAGGGAACTGACCTAACTCCAGAACTCAGTCACAATATGGAATCAGTGTGGTTCACTTAATTCCCACAATTAACCACTTGCTAGCTTAATTCAAATCTTTGTTCCGTGGGGACACATCCCTATTTATGGGTTCTCTGGGTCAAAGAGAATGAATAGCTTAATTGCTTTCCTCAAACAATTCCAAATCGCTTTCCAAAATGGTCAAATTCAAAGCTTCACCACCAACATAGTAGTGTGCCTGTTTTCCCATAGTACTTCCAACACTGATGATTTATTTTTGTCATATTGCCAATTTACTGGGTATGAAGCTAAATGTCAGAATTTTTTTAAATTTGTAATTATCTTATTAGTGATTTGGAATGATCCATATAACTGTTTAATGATTTACAATTATTTTCAATCATGAGAGCTACTTGTTCATATCCTTTGATAATCTATCATGATTCTTGATCATATGTTTATGTTCATTTCCTATATATCTTAGAATTTGACCTTTATCAGAGATATTTGATAAGAATATTTCTCCTTATTGATATTTCCCACCTTATCCTAGATGTACCAATTTTGTTTGTGCAAAAGTTTTCAGTTCCACATAATGAAACTGTATGCTTTCCCTTTTATTAGTTCTAGCTCTTGTTTAATATTTCTCCCCAGCTGTAGTTGGAAAAGATAATCCTTTTGCTTTTTAATCCAATTTTTATTGTGTAATCTTTTATATTTATGTCTCATATCCATTTGGACATACTGGGTTTTATAATTTTTTTCAACTATTTCATAGGTAGGGGAGTGAAAATATAGAGAGCTTAATAGGATTGTTCCAGATGGCATGGAAAGTCTTGGCAATGACAGTATTAATTCTGGGTGCCATATTTTCAGAAGAATATTGACAAACTGGGATTTGTCCAGAGAAGGGGAAATAAGATGGTAAAAGGAATGACAGTCATGCCATCTATTGAAGGAACTTGGAATGTTTAACGTGGACTAGACTTAAGGAGAACATGGAAGCTGTCTTCAACTGTCTGAAGGGCTATCACATTGAAGAGAGATCAGAACTATTCAAAAGTGGAATGGACTACCTGAAGATAATAGAATTGTATTTATTCAGATGGGATCAGACATTCTCAATTGCTGCAGACTCAAGAACTAAGATCAGTGATTGATTGTTGTACTTGAGCAGAGATTTAGTCATCCACTGTCAGTGATGTCTTGGGTTTATTCATCTGGTATAGGTTGTATTAGATGGCCTCTGAGGTCCCTTCCAAGTCTGAGGTTCTGTGATCAGCAAGAGATTATATTGTTTTGACCTATCCTTTGAGAATTCAGTTACCTTTATAGCACAATGAAACACCAGGACATCTTACTAATATTTGAATTAAAATTCATTATACAAGCAGCATTTTTTCCCGCAGATTTGCCTTCTAAATACAAAGCTACATAATAGAATATAAAGTGTTACAAATTCTAAATCAGAACAGCTGGGTTTAAATCCTGCCTCACTCACAAATCATGTGATCTATGATAACAAGCCACTTTTCTGGGCCTTAATTTCCTCGTACATATTGGAATAGATGATCTCTAAATCTATCATCACATAATTACATTTTGATTATTTCAAAATGTAATATGAGTTTTCTTTCCCTTGAGGCAGTGGAAGGGATAGGAGTGACCCAGAACTACATGGGATAATTGGGGTCAGGCCAACCTTAAATTTATAATTTGCATCAGAAAAGCCACAAAGTATATATAACCCAATGATTATATTTAGTTTCCCGTTTCGAAGGCAATGCCCATGGTAAAAGGTCAGCATTATTCAAGCCTTCTGGAAACAGCTGATTAGGTACCCTTAAAAAAAGCCTCACCATACCTCCCACAGGCAGGCACACAGTCAGCACTCAATTAATACTTGTCAACTTAACTTGACATTTGTTTAGTTTCAGAGACAATGTGTGGACATACAGTTATTCAAATCCATGCATAGAAGCAAGGGGTATAGTTTTGAGCCACTAGAGGAATAGAGCTACATTAAAAGAAAGTTTCCTTTTATTCCTAGACCCATTCCTTGGATAAATCATACATTTTTTCTCTACCTTCGTTTCTACACTGGCAAAGTGCAAGCTTTAAGGTGTGCCTCGGACATCCTTTGATAATTACGGTACAGCATGTCTTTACGTTCTTGGAAGTAAGGTTTCATGGGCTAAATACAAACCTCCTTCAGTTCTAATCTCTGAGCTTGATAGTTTAGGCTCGGGTTCTATGGTTTCCAGAATTCTTAGTGAGGTACAGATGACCTAGATGGGCCTGTAAGGTACTTTCCAAGTCTTCCATTCAATGTATCTTCTGCAAATGTGCCTACTGTTCCGGTGTGCTTCTTCTTCTGACTTTTCTCAGTCCTATATCCCATGGAGATTCACACTATAGCACTGACCTCATCTTGAATTCCTCCCAAACATCCTGAGTCTGCTAACACACAGCTGCTGCTGCGGCTATCATTTCTACCTCTCAGTTGATCCTCTGCCAACCAGGACTTTAAAACTGTGTCTATACACACAGATCAGTCCCTGCCATGGTGACTGCTTCCACATCTAGCCAAGTGCTATGGTAGTCTTTTGGAAAAGACATCCCCCGTAGTGTAAAATATAGAACTACCTTTTTTATGATTAGAGGGAATCTTAGAGAGCATCCAGTATATACCCCCTTGTTTTTCAAGGGAGAAAATCAGAACTAAGAGAAGGGAGAGGTTTGCTCAAAGTCACACAGCCAGTTAGTGGCAGAGCCAGGACTAGAACTCAGATCTTGACTCCTAACTCAATCAATGGCCTTTTTACTACACCACACTGACCACATGCAGAACTATACAATTTCAGATCTGATGGATAGTAGTGGAGAACCACAAAATGTTCTATGGGTCACTAGGAGATTTTGCTCATCAAAACAGTGACAGTACCTATTTTCTAATACAGGGTGTCCCAGAAGTCTTAGTGCATCTTAAACTTTTAAAAACTATTTTAAGCTAAAATAACTTTTTAAGCTTTAATGTCTTTGAACTCCACTAAGACTTTTGGGACATTTTTCATCATTGAACTGTACCATTTTCCCTTCCCACAAACATTTCGACAAACATTTATTGTCTTCCATATGTATGCAAGTCACAGTGCTACATGCTGGAGAGAAATATGACATGGTTTTAAACCTCAAGTATCTTACAATCTATTAGGAGAGATAGGGGAAAGATTCAAGTAATTGAAATAATACCTAGTGTTTATCTTGTGCTTTAAAGTTTACAAATGTGATCGACACAACAACCTTGACAGGTAGGTGCTAGTATTATCTCCATTTTACAGATGAGGAAACTGAGGCAAATACAAGTTAAATGAGTTGCCTGGGGACACACAACTATTAAGTATCTTAGTTAGGATTCAAAATCAGGTCTTCCTTACTCAAAGTTCAGTGCTATATCCACTGTGTCACCTAGTACTTACCTCACAAACTAAACTAAAACATAAACTAGACCATGTTACATATAGTACTACAGACAAAGTACTAAAGGTAAAGTTAGGAGGGAGAAAGTATATCTAGCTGAGAATATCCAGTAGTCAGTCACACTACCACAATTCAGGGTTAAGAGGGTTATAAATGATCACCTAATATGATCTAGTCCTAGAAAAGCCACTTCACAAAATTGGGTTATCCAATCTTTACTTGAAGACCATTCCTGGAAGTGAACCCATGACCTTCTGAGGTAGCCCACTCCACTTCTGTTAAAAAGTTAACTGTTAAAAAAAAAGCTTTATTTTTGTTTTGGTCTGTTTCCCTTTAAAACAGCCAGAACTTGTCTATTCATAACACCCGTATATTGCAATTAATTCTGTCCTCCGCGATCAGGAAGAACCCGCGTAATCCCCTACTCTCATAACAAGTCTTCAAATACTTGAAGACAGATATTATGTCTACTCCGGCTTTGCCAGGCTAAACATCCCTCATTCTTTCAAATGTTTCTTAAATGGTATCATACCTGAATTGGACCATGAAGAAAATAGGAAGGATTTCAATTGGTGTCATTTTGAAATGACCTCTTGGAATCCAAAATGTCAGCACTGAAAGGAATGTTGGTGCCTGCTCAGTCTAAACTCCTCAATTTTTCAGATGAGGTAACTGAGAGTACTTCAGTGACTTGCCCAAGGTTACAGATTCCCTGTATAGCAGAATCAATATTAAACATATCAGCAACAAACTGTTCTCAATAGCTGACGATTCTAACATTTTATTCTGGTGGTGTAATTCTTTAACCTGACAGGGCCTTTCTATAAGTGTCTCTAAGAAGCAGACTGAATCTAAGGTACGCCAGTTATTACAACTTTTTTTCTTATTTGGGATGCCCAGAAAGTACATTCCCTATTTGCAGTAGATTTTTGCTCCTACCAGAAAGGTTTTCAAAAATATCAATTGTTTCTTCCCAGAGTCAGGAGTTGAACCCAAGTCCCAAAAAAAACATTTTACCCTCTTGGTAGGTAGAAATTCTAAATGCAGTGATCTTTATACATCATCCTGCCTCTTCAAAATGATCTCTAAATTATATTTTAGGAGGAAAATCCCTTCTCTTTGGCACTAGCCTTTCTGAAAGAGGGAACAAAATGTAGTGCAAATAGGGAATATATCTCCTGGGTACCCTAAATAGAAAAGAAAAAAAGTCACAATAACATGTGGTTTCTAGGCTAAATTTGCTTCCTAGAGACTCTTAAAGAAAGCCCCAGTCAGGTTAAAGAATTACAACATCAGAATGAAATGTTACACTGTCATCAAATATTGAGGACTGTTTGTCAATGTTATGCTTAGCATTCATTCCACTCTGTAAGGAATATCTTGAGACCAGCTCTCCCATGCCATCTAAAGACACAAGACAAGAATCAGGGGCAATGGGTGAAAGTTACAGAGAGGCAGATTTCACCTTGATGTAAGGAAAAACTTCTTAACAATTAGAGATATGCCAAAGAGGAATGGATTGCCTAGCAGCAAAGATGATTTCCCCTTCATCAGAAGGCTTCAAGTAAACCAGCTGTCCAGAATACTGCAAAGGGAATTTGTTTTCAGTTATAAGTTGGACTTAAATGGCCTTTGAGTTCCCTCCAAATTCTGATCTTCTCGGGTTTTGTGATTGTGTGAAAGTATTTTAATACATAAACTTAAGGGAATTGCTAAGTATTTATTTCAATTTGATGAGTATTGAGGAATCATTCATAAACTGAGTTAGCTAGCTATTATCCCATGCTTACATGAAGGATATGTTACTGCATCCATGTGGGGGAAGTCTGGGAATGGGAACTCTCTCTCCTGATACAGGTCACAACCCATTTATGACTTACATCATAAGCCCATAGCTTTAAGGCCAGAAGGGACCTTACTTGTTATCTAGATCAACCTCTTCATTTTAAAGAAGATAAAATTGAGTACAAGGTCACACTGGCAGTGCCCAAGACTCAATATGAACCCTGGTCTTTCTGAATCCAATGCCCAGTTAGTATGAAGTTAAAAATCAGAATTTCAATAAATATACTGAAGGCCTAAGTGAAAATGTTATTTTGTACCTAAGACAATCTAGTGAATAATTAATACAACATTTCTGTAGGAATTTGATCTTCACAAAGTAAATTTCTTACAGTCACTCCATAAAGTAGGCTCCTTAATTAGCATTGTTCTTAATTTGCAGATGAGGAAAAATTCACAATTGAAAGATTAAGTGGCTTGTTTACATTCATAGAAGTAAGTGACAGAGCCAGAATTCAAACCCAGTTGTTCTGACTTCAATTCCAACATTCTTTCCACTACACCATGGGTCACAGAATGCCTTATGCATCCTTATTCACTTTAGTGAAATTCTTTAAAAATATTTTCCAAAAAAAAATCATCATAGAAGAGTGGCAATTATATGTAAAATACAGGGAAAATCGTATCTTTAGAACTGGAAGAGACCCCAAGAGGGCCTCCAGCCCAACTTATATTTTGGACAAGGAAACCAAGACCCAGAAAGGGTATATAACTCACACAAGGTCATGGGTAGTAAGTGTCAGAGCCAGGATTTTAATCCAGGATTTAACCACGACTCCCAGGCTCCTTCCACTGTACTTTATTGCCTCTCTTAATCCTTAATGAAAAATTCTTTTGGGATTTGATGGCCGGGCTCAGGAAAATGACATCTTCCCAAATATTTCTCAAATACTTTTCCAAATATATTATCACTTACTAAAACTTTTAGAGTCACGTGATAGGTGATTTCAGGAATGTCTTCAACTAAGTTAGAGCACTTTTGCTATAAAGAAACTGAAGCTTAAGTGTAACATCATTTATTACACCTAAATGCTTAAGCAATGAATAACTGAGTAGAGTGTAAAACAGAATAATTAATCATTTTCAGAAGAGGTACACTTTCCCAGTAACTGATCAAATGCTTATACAGTTCAGAAACTGAATGAATTAAAAGTAGTCACATATTGTATTTTATATGATAATCATCTCCAAAGGGGTTTTTTTGTATTAATTAAATAATAGCCATCAAGAGTCATTGCAACATAGAAAATAGAGGGCCAGGCTTAGATTCAGGAAGATATGGGTTCAAATCCTGCCTTTTATATATGCTATCCGTATGACTTTGACCAAATCACTTAAACTCTCAAAGCCTCAGTCAGCTCTCAGAGACTATATAGTTATAATGAGTTGCAAATATGGAACAGTTAGAAAGAGTTTTCATACCATGTATTTCCCACATCAAGGAAATCATATGTCTAAAGCAAGAATAAGAACAAAACCACACACACACACACACACACACACACACACAGAATCCTTGAGTCCACCTTAATTTAATGCCTACCTAACCCAAAATGCCCCAACTTCATCTACTAAAGAGATTTACCAAGAACACCTTTTAAAATTGTAGTTGTTCTCCTTGCTCTGTAAATACAACTATCTTTCTAACCAGGGAATAAAATATATGAAATGATGTAAGATACAAAAAGCTAGGTGCTTCCAACCATTGCAACCCCTATTATCCTTCATTAGTGTCCATTCATTGTCTCTGTGTGCAATCATCCAATTCCACTACCCCTTTTTGCCAGGTATAGTTTCAAGGTTAGGCAAAGATTCTATTAGAAGCAATTTTGCTGAAAATTTCAGAAGTTTCTTAACACATCAAAAAGAAAAACAAAAGAAAGAAAAACCAGCTTTCTAATGGCTAGAGTTTCAAGGCAGTTACTTGAAAAATCTTATTATGACCAAAGTACTACTCTCTTCCTCCCACCCCTTAAGGAGACCAGACTAAATGATCTGTATTTCTTTTCTTTTTTTTGTCTGTTTTCTCATCAAATGCCAAAGAGGAATAATTTAAGTCTCCAGGTGGGCAGCACAGTATTCTACTTTATATTATTTCCACTCTGTATTCTTCTAGAGAATTCTTTCATTCAGACAATTGCAACAAAATTCCCAATGCCATGCATCTGTCTAGAATCCCCCATAAGTACTGTAAAAGTCCCCCCAATAAAGGCATAGAGTACAAATTACTTTAGAGAGCCACTGGAATGTTGAAATCACAATGACCATCACTGTGGAATATAAGTAGACAAGTATTATTTAAGCCTGGTCAAAGAGTTTCTATCCTCCAAAGACCTTTGGAGCTTCTCTAATAATGCCCCCCAAGCACACATATCCCTAATCCTTGCTTACCCTGAAACTGGTTGGGTTTGTCATTATGAGAGAGACTTATATAAAAGCATTCACTCAAATTATTATTTGTTCCTATACCACATCAAATTTGAGGGGGAAGGGAGGAAAAGAAAAGAAAACTTACCTAATGAGAAATTTTAATAGCCAAAGAGAAGAGGCGATCTTCCCCACCCAGCTCACCAAGCTCTAGCTGAGGAAAACAAAAATAATTTCTGTCTTGAAAGCTCCTGCCCATTCCCTCCCCATTTATGGCCAGAGGGTATGCTATATATAGAATGGAGGGAGATCTTCTCCCCAAATTGAGATCTACATAATAAATTCTAGAAGTAGTCTTAAGTAAAGCAGATCTTTCTGATTCCTAATTATTACAAATTTCCCCCCAAGTTGAACACACTTCAAAAGAGGGGAAAGATGGAAGGAAAAAAAATAAATCTTTACTGTACCCCCAACATATGTGTTCTTCATTCCACAAAAGATTATAATAAGGGAAGGTAAGTGTCAGAGGTAAGAAAAAAAAAAGACATTTTTAATTTTTTTTTTAAACTTTGATTGTTAAACGTGAATTCACTGCTGAGTTTTAAACCCTCTAAGCCAAAATGTCAGTCCCTCTGATTTAGACACTGTGGTTCCCTGGCATGTAAAATGACACTCCCTCATGAGTCTTTAATGACTGTTTGAATTTCAATAAACATTATTACCATTTGTTAAGCCATGTCAAACAAATAAGAAATCCCTCTGTGAATAAGAACAGTGAGAGATTCCAATTTTTGGCCATAGTTTGCTAAATTCAAATGTTTTTCAAGTCATCAGTATAAGCATCATCCCAGATTAGTTACTTTTTTAAATTTTAATCAGCAAGATCCCCTGCACATCATGAAAATTATCTTTCGTTTATAGCTGTTGTCACATACTGTATCTAAATAGAGACATGTAATATGCCCACATTTATGTATGGCATGTATACTGATATAAACAAAACAATCTGTACAGTCATTCAACAAATATATCTTACGTGTCTATTAAATGCAAGGATAGTTAAAATGTAACTTAAAATATGAAAAGTCCCCAAGACATACAAAGTACAATGAAATTTATGAGAAAGAAATGCTTATGGAGGAGGTAGTATCAGAATCATTCCCTGGAGGGCAAGTGTGGGAGCTCAGCGAATCTCTCTAATTGAGAACATAGTCTCAAATTAGGAAATAATCATTTTTTTTTAAAGAGTGGGTCAAATTGATGTCACAAAATTCACACACTAAAAGTACATGCCTTTTATTTATATATATTTATTTATGTATTTTATATATTCTCTTGTTTGGAACCTATTTATTCTCATTTTAGATATGATTCTTATGAGCGTGGCTGTTTGGATCCTGATCCCATGGAAAATTAGATATTTGGAAAGGATAGGCACAGGAAGAGAACTAGAAAAGTTTGTGGAGAGGCAGTGTGAACTCTGCGCTGGGCATCAAGAAATTTGTTCTATTCCCAGCTCTGCCACAAGCTGTGTGACCTTTATTAAGTCACATCAGGTCTTTGGACTTCTGGTTCATCACCCATATAATGAGGAGATTGGACTATTTAATCTTTAAAGTCCTTTCCAGACCAGAGTCTATGATTCCTAATGGGCTTACAGTCATGAAACAGGAATATGAGCTCAAAAATCACAGGTGTCTGGGGCCACTTTTAGTGTAAAAGTATCATCATATTAGATATTAACCATACTTTTGAAAATAGTACATTTTTCCATGTTAAAATCATATGATCTCCCAAGTTATTGAAGTACGTTACTCTCCATCTATTAGATAACTTTAAGTATATATTATATGTATCCTAACCATATCTCCTTTTAGGAATTTCTGTAACTATGGAATAGTTTGGTTTCTCAGTTTATCAATATATTTATTAGACTTCATTATTCTATCAATGGAGCCAAGACCCAATGCTTATTTAATGTTTAAAAAAACCCTTTTAAATGTTTTGGTGGATGGCTAACTTACAGCTTCATAAAAATGACCAAATCTTATAGGCTTACCTATAAGTTCTTACCTACAACGTTCTTCTGACATTGGTTTAGCATAGCCTTAAATAAAAAAAGTGAGTTTTATCCCTAAAAGTTACACATAAATCATCAGTACTCCAATCTTTGCACTATCTTGGCCATGACAAAAGTTTTGGCATAATTGCAGTTAGCAACCGTTTGGGCTTTTATTAGGGATGTTGCTTGTTTTACTGGTCTAAGCACTGTTCTTTTGCCTTCAAGTAGCCCCACCTTAGTGGAATCTGGAACAACCCCTCCAGTTGCCAGATCTCTTCCAAGAGATCTCTTGGAAGACCTCTGCTGGTTTTCTGTGAATTATTTATATTTTTCACAGTAATAATATATCAATTTTGGTGAGGTATTGTTTCTTGTGGGTTTTTTTTTTTCATTTTTGATCTGTCTTTATGCCTTGGTAAAACTGATTATGGGTCTGAATAATCCTTGAAAAACAACTTCACACAAACAGCTGCTACCATATCTATAAGTTATTGGTATATGTTATTTAGGAATAATAAGTTTTGTTATAAAACTGTGTTGCCTTCTGCACACATTTCTATTTGATAAGGTCCAGAAACCCTTTCAAGCTTCATGTTAATAAGTAAAATTTACTTATTTCTACATCAAAGACTGCCAAATTAGAATTTCACTGTCACTTATTAGATTAAATCTCTATAGAAATTATTGCAGATCTGTACTATATTGTGTCCCTTTGTTTTACTTCTTCTAGTTTCATGTAAGAATGTCCCTGTTGATGAATCGTTTTAGCTGGTTCTCATGCCAAACTTTTTGAAGTTCACTACAGGTTTCTGCACTAGAGCTTTTTTACTTTATTCATTCATTCATTCATTCATTCATTTATTTTATTGCCCACATCTTCTGGGTAGATCCTCAGTTCTTCATGTTCACATTCTGCCCAGCCCTCCACCCAGGCAATCTTGCTATCTGGATGGATGAGAAGAAGAAAGGAAGGAAATCCAAAAGGCTTGAAAATCAGAGTGATCTCCAATATCTAGCTGGTTGGTTGGTTGACCATTGTCCTTTGTTCTCAAAAAAGACCAAAATGACATCACTATGTTAGAGTCAAGGTATAATATGTCTGACTATAGCTGATCAGATCGATACAAGCTCAGAAGGCTTTACCACAAGTTAGATACAAATAGCTTATATGAATATTGGGAATGGAAATGTCTCTAAATTTGCACATCTCATGTTTCTTTTGAGCTACTGCAATTCTGCTTTACTCATAGAGCACAGAGCCCTCCTTGATGCAGGCACACCATGCTTTGCCAGTGTTTTCCATGTCATGCAATTGATACCAAAGGTCTTCAGAGAGACCTTGAGAACATTCTTGTATCTCTTCTTCTGACCACCATGTGAGTAAGTACGTGAGTACCTACCTTGTGTGAATTCCTGTAAAATAGTTTTTTAGGCAAATGTACATTTGGCATTCAAACAATGTGGTCAACCCATTGGAGTTACCATCTCTGCAGTAGAATTTGAATGCTTGGCAGTTTAGCTCAAGAAAGGACTTAAGTGTCAGTACTTTATCTCGCAAGGTGATCTTCAGAATCTTCTTAAGACAATTCAAACAGAAGTAATTCAGTTTCCCAGCATGATGCGGATAGACTGTCTAGGTTTCAGAGTTATATAACAATGAGGTCAGCATAGTGGCTCTGTAGAACCTCAGTTTTGAAAGTAGTCTAATACCTCTTCTCTCCCATACTTTCCTTTGGAGTCTTCCAACTACTAAGCTAGCTGTGTCAATGCATGCATCAACCTCATCATCTCTGTGTACGTCCCCAGAAAGTATACTGCCAAGATAAGTGAACTTATCCACAGTATTCGATATTTCTCCATTTGCTATAACCAATGGTTCCATATATGAATGGTGTGCTGCTGGCTGGTGAATATTGTACCTTCCTATCTTTGTCCTTAAGTTTGTGCCCACTCTTCCCATAGATCTCATGTATTCGTGTGGGAGAGGTGGCCCAGAGTTGGGGGTGGGGGTGGGAAGAAGGATATGCTCTTACTACACTATCTCAGTAAAGGCCTTTTCTAAAAGCTAATTGAGACCATTGGTTGATTATTAACAGGAAGAAGAGAGTTTTTGAATGCCAGTACTAGAAACCCAGAACTTCAGGACAGCACCTAGAACTCTAAGAGCGGTAACAACTATACCTCTGGGGACTCAGCTTTCCAACACAAGTGTCCAAGTGGGAATTAGGAGTAGGTGCTAAAATTACACTAGAGGACTTTCAAGTATGCTTAATGAAAAAACCAGAACTGGTTGGAATCCCTGAAACACCATCACAAGAGATGAGAGAATGCTAGAAAGGTAAATTGTATCTTACCTGGAACAGCCGGGTGCACAATAGATAGAGCACTGGGCCTGGAGTCAGGAAGATCTGAGTTCTAAACTGGCCTCAGACACTTACTAGCTGTGTGACCCTGGGCAAGTCATTTAACCCTGTTTGCCAAATGGAGTCACAAAGAGTCAGGAACAACTGAAAAGACTGAACAACAACAAAAATGCATTTAAGTAGTTAAAAATGGTTGAATAATGACCACATCTTTACATGATTACAGAGGAGAAAAGACAATTAATTGTTCCTTCAGAAACCCATTGTCCTCAAGGATCACAAAGAAAATAAAGACAAAAGTCAGGTTGGGGAAGGAGGGGAATGGTTTTGTTCAATTTTGTTGCCTTTAAGGGAGGAAAGAAAAGGGAATGAAAACAGTACTCCAGGGCAGAAAAAGAGGAAGAAGGTAGAACTTAACTATTTCTCACAATTGTGGTGTACCAGAAGTAAAATATAAAAAGATATGGGAGCATTTCATGAAACTTATTCTTATGAATTGGGCAAAGAGAACTACATATACATATACAAAAATGTCTATAGAAATACATTAATTTACCTTTTTAATTTTATTTTATTTTTCAGTTAAAAGTCATTTATTTGCCCTCCTTCCTATTTCTATAAACTTGTAAGAAATAAGCACTGTCAAGCAAAACATTCCTACCCTGCCCATTTCAAAAAATGTGCATTTTATTCTGCATCTTGGATCTTTCACTTCTCTCTTCTTAGGAGGCAGGAAGCATAAGCCTCTAAAATCATGACCATTATTAGAGTTGTTAAGTATTTCAAAGTTGTTTATGTTTACAATGTTTTGTCACTGTATAAATTGTTTTGCTCACTTCACTCTACAACAATTGATGCAAGTCTTCCCAAGTTTCTTGTTACTTCTGATTTGTCACTCTGCCTTGGTGTTAGAAGGCAAAAAGTATTTGAAAAGAGGTCCGGGGGGAAGGTGACAAATGACTCCACTCCTTCCTTCCTCCTATATATCTTAAAAAGAGAAAAATAGGTTACCTCTTCAGAGTTGGCTTTAATCATCCATAGAATGACTTCAAAAGCAAATCTTACCCTTTTTGCTGATGACTCAGTTTTGCTAAAGACCAAACTTTTTCACTGAAATAGGAATGGGCGTAAAAAGGTAGGAGGAATATGCCAATAAAAGGGAAAGGGTTTAGACAGAAATATGTAGACTTCACAATTTTTCCTATGAGTGACCCTATTTTCATCTAGGCCAAGGTATTTCATGCCCTTCATGGTTGACCAAGTGAGTATACATCCCCAGTGCACTGGTTTCAGAATCTTATTTGTTGGTTTGTGATATGTGTGTTATTTTCACACTGATCAGAGTAATAAAGCTTATCTAGAAAGCTTTTATTAATCCAACCATTTTTGTGCCTTTGTTTTGCAAAAATAATAATGATAAGCTGCATTTACAAAGTGCTTTTTAAATAGTATCTCAATTGATTTTCACAACAACGCTGGGAGATAGGTACTATTATTAGCCCCATTTTACAGACAAGGAAACTGAGGTAGGGAGAGGTTAAGTAACTTGCCTAGGGTCATCCAGCTAATAAGTATCTGAGAGAGGATTTGAAATCAGGTATTCTTGACTCCAGGTCCAAAATTACATCAACTATATACCTAGCTGCCTCAAAAGAGAGAGAGTCTTAGTATGCTCTCCCTGCTCCTTGGCTGTATGACTTTTTTTAAGCCATTTGTTTGGCTCAGACTCAATTGTACCCATCCATCATAGTTCTAGAACTAGAAGAGGCCTGAGAAATCACTGGAATCCAATCCCTTCATTTTGCAGATAAGAAAGCAATGACCTCTGACTATATGATTTATGTCAAGTTGTTTTAAGTACTCTTTCACCTATTTCAACTGGGTTGTTATTTTTTTTTAATCTATCTCTCTCTTCCCAACCTGTATCTAAGCTCATATCTATCATAGTTGATATTTTTGGTAAAAACTGAACTTTTTAAAAATTCCTCAGATATTAAAAGCACTTGCCTTTCTGCCTCTCATGAACTACCTGTCAACTTTTTATTTGTCATTATCAATTGGTTTTTCGTTTGTTTGTTTTTTAAGGAATTACATTCCATTTTCAACTGATGTGATGTCTTATGTGAACCAAGGTCCAGACAGCAAAGTTCAAGACAGGTCTGGGAATAGATCCCTTATGGGCAGCAAAAACTCTACTAGTAGTGTCCTTTTATGCCCCGAATCAATAAAACTTTTATTACCACATCTCCCTCTTAATCTTAACAAAATGAACTTGGTAAAGGGGAAACATAGATCTGCCTTCCAAATGGCAAAGTCAAGACCCTATTAGTAAGCATGCTCTAAGGCACTGAGCAATGGCTATATAATGGTGCCTGAAGGTTTTTCCATTTTTGTAAATCAAAACAGAGCTTGTTGCCAAGTTCTCTAAGGTTCAAACATGCTTTAAACAGACATTATGTTTACAATCTGTTTTGTGTGCCTGACCTCCTTGCTATTCTTCAAGGAGATGAGGGTATTGGGTTCAGCATGCCTGGACAACCTGTCTTTGCAGCTACATTTAGCTGTACTTACATCTGAGAAGGAAGATTCCTGGCTTGTGTAGGTCAGCAAGACCCGTCATGGAAGACACAGTGTGATACTACAAAGTTGTCTTGGGTAAATGGAAAAGACTAAGAGGACACTAGGAACAGAGACCCAGAGATTGACAGACATCCCAAGTCACAGGTGAAGATTTGTGTTATTCTTTTTCCATTACTTCTTTGAGCATTATAGTGGCACTACACCAGCTCTGTTCCTTGTTAAAATTAAAGATTATATGAAGAGACAACTGTAAGAAATAAGAAACTGACGAAGATTCTGATTATGCTTTACAGTCCTTTCGAGATGTGTGTGCCAGGTAACTTCAAACACTTGCTTAGGGATTAGTAATGGTATCTTAAAAGTGTCCAGAACTATGCCTTGCTCAGAGTAAGTATTCAGTAACAGGATCACATATTCAGAGCAGAAATCTATGAACCTGGGGTCCATGAACTTTAAAATATATAGATAGATGGATGATAGATAACTATATTTCAATATGATTGGTTTCCTTCATAATCCTAAGTAATTTATGTATTCAAAAACACATCCTAAGGAGTACATAGATTTCACCAAACTTACAAAAAAGTCCATGACTAGGGGAAAAAAAGTTTAATAACCCCAGATCTTGAGTTGGAAGGGACTTCCAAGATACTCTAGTCCAACTTCCTCCTTTTCACATGAAGAAACTGAGTTTCAGTGAATTTATATAACTTGCCCAAAGTAACAAAATTCCAAGGGGAAAGAGCTGAAATTGAAACCACAGTTTTGTGATTCCAAATTCATTCCTCCTTCTACTGTTCTACACTGCTTATTCATTGTAGATTTGATTTTGATTTGAAAGCATGACATACTTTCTCATGTAGATTCAGCTCACATGATTTAGCCCCAGATATCAATAGGTTTGTAATCCTTTCTCAAATGTGAATTAATCTCTAGGTAGCTTTAATCTGTAAGAAACATCATTGGAGGAGGCAACTACTCCTGTAGGATCATGGCTTAGTGAAAAGGTACATTACTGCATGTAAACAATTTGACCAGCTGTCTGATTCAGGGCAGGATTTAGGAAGCAGGACCCAGGAAGCAAACAGAACATGCCAAGACCAGATTTGAGTTTGAAAATGCTTAATGGCTCAAGATTATAACCAACATAATCTTGGGAACATGTGCTATAAATGTGGCAATTATAACATAATAGAAATGGAATGAAGGTTTAAGAGCTCATGCCACTGGCACTGGTAACTGTCAAATGCAGAGTCCTAGGCAAACTACTTATGACCTTAAGTGTGGGAAAGAGACCAAAATACGATTGGTTCTCTTAGCAGATTAAGCCGCAAAATGTCACGTCTGGGCTGAGTGATTAGGAGCCTTAGAGATCAAATATTCCAAGAGGAAATTAAGGTCCAAAGGAATCAAGTTATTTGCCCAAAGTCACACAACAAAATGAGGCCTAGAAACCAGTTCTCCTTGGTTTCAGCTTGGTGCCAGTTCCTCTTCTAATATTTAGAAGCTTATTTAATATATCTAATATTTACTAATTACTATTTAAAAGTTATGAGAGATATTTAATATTTAAAAGTTATGACTTCTTAGGTATCAAAGCCCTGACTTCTACTCAAATGTATATTTTAGATAACCAACCTCCTCATTTTCCTTCCCTCAAAACAATATAATTACATTAATCATATTCTAATAAATGTTTCGCTACACTTATATTTTTCTTACAAAATCACTGTTACAGAGATTTATTGTTTTTCCTATGGGACATACACTCATTTTATCCCCGGGAAAAGTTAATAAACTATATATACTCTTTATGTCAAAGGTTCCCCCCGCCCTGACACAAAAGGCCCCAGAACACAGTGGAAACTTCCCATTTCTCTGGCTTGTTGACAAATGATCAAACAATTTCAGTACCTAATATATCCCAGGGGCAGTCAGTTCCCTCCATGAGCATTTAGAGTCATAAGGCTCAAAACACAATTTCATTTACAAGCTAACAAAAACATTATTTATGTTTGAGTTGTTAAATGTAAAGGCACCTTCCAATGAGCACATTATGCCTTAAAAATTTGTATAGCTCAAAGAATTATAGTGCTTCCCTGGTAGAGTTCTAAAAGGGCCTGGTCAGTTTTTGCTCCTCTACTCCCATATTTCATTCCATTCTCCCACTATAATTCTCCACCATGCTTGTCTCTCACTGCTTTCAGGAAACATCCCTTATCCATTTTTCTATGTTGCTGTCTTCCACAGTCCTCCCTCTTGAAGCTCGTCTTAGTTCTTAGTAGGTAGTGGTCATTTGTGTTACCTGTCTCCCTCATTATTCTCCCAACCCAGCATCCTGCTGCTGTTCTTCCTTCCTGGAGCTCTCCTAGCTTCTAGGAGAAAGTGGCTTGCCATGATTCTATCATTCTCCTCAGCCTTCATTTGATGGTATCCTGCCCTTTCACTGGGGACCAACTCTTCAACTACTACCCAATATAGGAAGAACATTCAACCAAAAAGACACCTCCATTTTTCTTAAATCATATTTTGGACACAATCTTTATGCCTTCATGCCTCACAAGAAACAGGTTTCTGGGACACCCTAAGGGATAGTGCTCACCTCATCACAAGCAAGTCTCAGTATCCAATTCCTTGCAGGCTCATAGTGACTCACCGCCTCCTCTTTCACCCAGTGCCCTGACAGTATGGGAGAGTATCCCTTTGTAAAAGCACTTACCTCAAGAGGAACATTCTGTCTGTCCCAGACTGAACATCAATCCCCAGACTTTTCTCAGGACACTGAGCCAAGTAATACAAATTACCTGGAGTTGCTTCCAGAAACATCTTGATAACAGTGAAGGTGCAGTAGTTTTGTAGTTCCTACTCCAACTGGAAAAGACTAAATTAATGAAAAGGCAGTTTATAGTCAACTCTATATATAAGTGAGAAAAGCTTTGTCAAATAAGAGCTTAAGAACAGAGTGCAGTCATACTAATTTGCATTAAATATTTTTAGCAAATAATGGAAAGAACAGAGATATAAAATTCTATCTAGCCCTATCTGCATTGTGATGAATTTCCAAATGATGTCATTTCAGCATAGTTAGCATCTGAATCTCAAAACTTTTTAATTCTGATTTTTTTTAATTTGGAAACTACATCCTATGCAAATGAAAATAATTTGGAACTTGTAAATATAAATCTCTAAGCAACATAATTATTGTATAGGATTAGGTGGATGCATGTATTTATTTTTACCTTTTCTTTAATTAGCACTCCATAAATCCTTTTTGCCAACAAAGCTTTTCAACAGCCTGGCTGGTTTATTTGACCTTTCTCCACTAGATGGAGGCACAAACCACCACAATGGTTTTTCATTTTTCTTTAAAGAATGCCATTTAGTTAATCATTCTTTTAACAAAATTCAAATAACATTTTCGAGAAAATATATACATATATATATATATGTGTATATTTTAAGTAACAGATTCAAGAGTCACTGTCGAGTGATGGACAGAAAACCAGCCTCAGGTTTTACGTGAGATTTTCGACACATGACGGCAGTGTGACTCAGGACAATTTACTTAATATCTCAGTACCCCTAAGCAACTCTCTAAAATTCTCAATTGTGGTACAGTTGGTAGAATGTCCCCACCTGAAGTTTCCCAGTCTGCACTGATCCAAAAGAAAACAAATATGATGGGAATTTGAGAATTTATATTTTTAGAGCCTTAACAGTAATTTTAAAAAACCTCCTGTGAATTGCCTTCACAAACAGGGATATAAATGGAGATGGAATAACTTGGCTCATGGTCCAATTATACAAATGCTGTCAACGAGCATATAATCTCAAGTTTTAAGGGTTTTTGTTTTTATGTAGTCTGGACTCTAAGCTCATCAATGGGAAGGACTCCAGTTGTAAGAAAATTCCTTTCACTCAAGCACATCAGCCACCTTGTATCATTTATAATCTTACAAAGTTATAAGGGAACACTTGGGGGTTAAATAAATTGCTTATAGTCATAGAAATAGTATAAGCAAGTGTTGGAATCTAGACATTCTTGTCTCAGAAGCCAACCCTCTGGAAATTTGGTTTCAGACACTTGCCACAGTGATTGAGAAGGAGCACTGCATTTGAAGTTAGAGTATCTGAAGTCCAATTCTGGCTATCCCAGCTAAAAGGCCTTCAACAAAGCAGTCCCTACACCTCAGTTTCCTCCTTTCTAAAAAAAGTTTGTACTAGGTGACTTCTAGGTCCCTTCCTTTTTTTTCTGAGGGGGAAAGGCAGGGCAATTGGGGTTAAGGGACTTGCCCAAGGTCACACAACTAGTAAGTGTCAAGCATCTGAGGCCGCATTTGAACTGAGGTCCTCCTGACTCCAGGGCTCGTGTTCTATTCACTGTGCCATCTAGCTGCCCCTAAGTCCCTTCTGACTCAAAAATTTATGATCCTATGCTCCTATTTTTAAATTTAGCATAAGGTTTTTTCCCTATTACTTGAAAGTCTCAATACAGCATTCTCTAAATCAATGTTAATATATATTTTATAGTGAAAATGATCATTCCAGATTTTAAAAAGCATTAAAAGTTACTAAAAAGGCATGTTATCTACAGAAGCAAACAAGCAATTGCTTTTTAATCAGAGAAGGAAACTACTGTTTTTTTTGTCCAGACTTATAATTTCATCTATTCCCCATACTCTCTACTCACATGTAAAACAGAGATTATTTATTTAACATAGTTTTAGAAGATTTGTTATCTTGGGAACACTGAGAAATCAACTGACTTGCCTATGGTCACATAGCCAGGATATGTTAGAGTCAGGACTGGAACCCAGGTGTTTCTGCTAAAAGGCCGAGGCTTCTCTTCAGTCCAGCCCACTACCTCCCATGGAGAAAGTATAAAAACAGGACACAGATTACAGAAATGGTACTATGGAGTTCAGGAATGCAAAGGGACCACTAGGCTGTATAGTCCAATCAGCATTGCAAATCAGCCTAGAAGATTTATTATTCAGTTCAAAAAGTAGACATAACTTCCCCTGTGAGGTAGGTAGTAGTGCAAATCTTATTATCTCTATTTTACAGATTTTTACAGGCAACTGAGGTCCAGAAAGGTTAGGTGACTAATTCATGACAATACATTCAGTAAGTTTTGAAGAATTCACACTCCTGATCCTAAGTCCAACAATGTTTTATCTACTACCAGGGTTTCTTAAACTTTTTCCACTCTAGATCCCTTCAGCACTTCTTAAACTATGGTCGAGACCCCACTACCTACCTCTCAGTAAATAGAAGTTATTAACTGAAAGAGGTTACCTTAGAGACCTTCCAGGCAAATTGCTTCACTATAAAGCAATGAAAACTGAGGCCTAGTGATTTGGAGATTTGAAGTGTGATGCCCCTGGGTGGTAGGCCAGGACTAGGGCCCAGTTATCCTTGATCCAAGTACAGTGCTTCTCCAGCACTACCTGGGTATGACTACGTTTGCACTCATGTGAAAGGAAAAGAGTGTCATTAGAAAACTGCCTGCAGAAAAGCAGTGTTCAGGGTGAATGGAGAGCTTCCTATGACTGAGAAAATGCAAATACTTATATAGCCAGTCATGACAATGATCTCAAGACACAGGACCACATTGTGTAAAGAACAGCTATGATATAAGAGGGGAGGACAAAGGCTGGAAGCATCCCGTGCTTTATCTGGCACAGAGCAGGGCTGAGTCAAATTTGGAACATCCAATCAATCAACAACATTTATGAAAAATCCAATTGTAAGAAATACATTCAACTAATAGCACAGGAGATATTCCAAGTTCATGCTTCAGGGCATTTTAGAGTCGTTTTTGCAACCACCTTCCTCTATTGATTCTCTCTCTCTTTCTCTCACATTTATAGGTTAAAAAACAAAAATTCTCTCCTGAAGTAGGTGAAACACAAGCAGAGTTTGAGGCCCAGAAACTGAAGTTTTCCTAAAGAGATCACCTCTTACAATGAACAGGGGCAAAGTTAAGTGACTTGCAGCAGCTGTTGCCACTAACCTAGACGAGGGCAGTACCCTCTCTTCCCCCGTGATGCTACAAGTAGGTAGCAATTAAAAGCTGAGAGAGCCTAGGCACCTTGGTATTGATAGCCCATTATATAGGGTCAGCAATCTTATTTTGAAATGTAAGATTTATTATAGTCATTTCTTTTTACATCAGTCATTTCTAGATATGCCACCCACTTCCCTTCACTTAGGCTGAAATTGAACCTTCCCTTGTAAAAAAAGCAAAACAGTTATACAAAAAAAAAAGACAAAAAACTAATAACATGCAATATTTCATGTCCCTTTGTGAAGAAGATAGAGGTATGTTTTATTATCTGTTAAGTACCAAGATTTATTATAAAAATTATTCAGAGCTTAGTTTTCTCTTTTCTTGGACATTATTTTATCTTCTGTATATATGACTTTTCTATTCTACTTATTTCCCTCTCCATCAGTTCATACAAATCTCATTTCTCTGAATTCTTCCTCCTTACCATTCTTACTGAAAAAAAGTGTTCTATTACATTCCTGTGGCCCATTTTGTTCATCTGGTTCTCAGCTGATAGGCACTCACTTTATTTTCATTTTCATTTTATTTCCACTTGCAAAGAGGCAAATGCAATTGTGATGCACATAACAATTACAGGTATTCAAAAGCAGAATAGGCTTCCACAGGAGGTCTATGGGCTCTCCTTCACTCAAAGGCTTCAGACAAAGACTGAATAACCACTTGTTAGATGATATGGAAGGTATTCTTGTTGAGTCATTTTTTTCAGTCACATCTGACTCTTCATGAATCCATTTGGAGTTTTTTGGCACAGATATGAGAATGGTTTGCCATCTCTTAGCTCATTTTACAGATAAGAAAACTGAGGCAAACAAGGTTAACTGACTTGCTCAGGGTCATGCAGTTAATGAGTGTCTGGCGGGGGGGGGGGGGGGGAGAGAGAGGGCAGAGCCAAGATGGCAGAGTAGAGGCAGGAACTTGGCATGAACTCCCCCCCCCAACTACCTCCAACACCTGTAAAATATGACTCTAAACAAATTTTAGAGCTACAGAACCCACAAAGTGACAGAGAGAAACAAATCTCCAGCTGAAGGCAACTGGCAGGCCAGCAGGAAGGGTCTATAGCATCAAACAGGGAGCCAAGCACAGTTGCACGTGAGCTGCACCAAGCCCAGGGCAGCCCTGACCAGCAGCCCATGTGAGCAGACTTCAGGAGAGTGAATCACAAGCAGCTGTGGTGGTTTCCAGACTTCTCAATCCATAAACACCAAAGGGAAAGTAAAAGGTCAGTGGGGACTCTGTAGGAACTGGGTGAGAGAAGAGCATGGTACAGCCCCTGCTCCTGGGGTGAGAGGTGGCAAAGGCACAGCACCTCCAGCTGCTGCTGCTATGGCTACCTCAGGAGCTCTTGGCCTGTAGATTGTAGGGGGACCAAGCAACCATTTTTTGACCTGTTTACATCTGGATCACAGCCTTGGGTGGTGGTCCTGGGGTGTGTAGCAGTGTTCCAGAGCTTGAGGTGTCTGTAGAGAAGGCACCCTCCTCAGATCTCTGCACTGACTGACTCAAAAAGCAAGACAGCATATTAATAAAGTATTAGTTCCAAAGCTAAGTGGATAAAGTCACCCAAAGGATGGTGTCAGAAAGTCAGTGGTCTGGAGAAAACCACACACAGCAAGACAGATAAAAAAGGGTATGGCTAGATTGGATGTTGGGAGGGATGTAAAGCATCTTTAAAATGGAAACCTTGGACCAGATGCATTAAAAACTTGCTTCTGGGACAGCTAGGTGGAACAGTGGATAGGATGCCAGGCCCAGAGTCAGGAAGACTCATCTTCCTGAGTTCAAAGTTGACCTTAGACACATACTAGCTGTGTGACCCTGGACAACTCACTTAACTCTATTTGCCTCAGCTTTCTCACCTATAAAATGAGCTGAAGAAGGAAAAGGCAAACCAGTTCAGTATCTTTGCCAAGAAACTCAAAATGGAGTCACAAAGACTCAGACATGATTGAAAAAACACTCAACATGTTTGCTTCTCATTCTAAATAAACAATCTCATACCTTAAATTTCCATCAAATCTCCTCTCATAAGAAAGTTATTCAATTCAATAGAATTCAGTAGGTCCACTTTGGATAATACAAACACAAATAGATCTTGTCATCCAAGATCATAAGATATCATGTAAGAAGGATAAAACAAAAAACTATCACCAAGGAGTGAGACAAGTATAAAGGAGAAGTATAGAGCACTGTGAGAAATTTGAGAGGAAGACATCTTTTTTCATCTGGGCAATAAAGACTTCCCGGAGGAGGGGTTACCTGAATTGGGCTCTTGATAAGGCTGGTTAGAGAGAGTCCATCCAGGGACACAGGTATGACAAGAGCAATGGCACAGATTCAGAATGAAGAATTTAACCAATTAGACTTAAAAAGAACAGTGGGAAATACAGCTGAAATAAGTTTCTATTTTTTTTTTCTTAAACCCAAATTGTAAAAGGTTTTGTCAGCAAACAAAGGTTATACCTGACTCAACAGGCAGTAGGAATTTGCTAAAGATTGTTGAATAAATGATATAATCAAAATGGCACAAATATATTGAATAAGTGAATAAAATGTTATATTTACTTATGATTTCCAATAAATAACAACAATAATAATAGCCTGCTTTTGTATAGTGCTTTAAGTTTTGCAAAGCACTTTACAAATATTATCTCATTTTATCCTCACAACTCTAGAAGGTAAGTGTTATCATTATCACCATTTTATAGATAAGGAAACTGAGATTGAAAGAGGTTAAATGACTTGCCCAAGGTCACAAATTTGAATTCAGGTCTTCCTGATTCTAGGTCCATACTGACTATGCCTCCTAGTTACTACCTGATATAAACTACTTAAGCTGACAGCAGCAGCTTTTCCAATCAGTTATTTTTTTTTTTAAACAGAAATTTCTTATCTTGATCGGAAAATTCAAATGACAGAGAAGAGTATGCAATAGTTAGAAGCAGGGGAACAAACTCTGCCAGTTGTTGATTCTTTTCCTTTTCTTCATCAAAATAAATGTTTACCTCCCATCTCATCCCCAAAGGTCAAGAAATAACTCGTGAATGACAAGGCCTTAAGGAGTAAAATACAAAGAAATTAAAAGAAAAAAGGTATCTAGAGAGAATTAATAGCTAGAAATAATCAATAGCATTCATATAACACTTTTAAAATACTATCTGATTTGATCCTCACAACATCCCTGGGAGGTATTATTATCCCCATTTTATAGATGAGGAAACTGACGTTGATGGAATCAAGTGACTTGACCAGGGTTACACAGTGAGTTAAGTGTCTGGCATCAGATTGGAACTCTGAGTTCTTGACCCCCTGACCCCAGGGCCAAGACTCTATCCTCTGAGGTATCTAGCAACTTTATTCTACCTTTTGGTTGAGGTCATTTTTTTTTTTTTTTTTTAGAATTTTGGGTTGGAGGACTCAACATATGTAAAATCTTCACTAGAGAAGAACTAGACAGATTTACTCTAGCATTATAAAATAATTTTAATAGTTTTATTGGTATGGCAATGAATAAATAAATTAATTTAGGTAGAATTGTTAATATATTGACTTGGCTTACCCATAAATAATTAATATTTCCCCAGTTGTTTAGATCTGTCTGTGTGAAAAGTGCTTTATAATTGTGTTCATATAGTCCATGGGTTGGTATTGGCAGGTAGACTCCCAAATATTTTATATTGTCTTCATTAATTTTAAATGGAATTTCTCTCTCTAATTCTTCTTGTTGTGTTTTGTTGATAATATATAGAAATGCTGATGATTCATGTGGATTTATTCTATATACTTCAACTTTGCCAAAGTTTTTAATTATTCCAACTAGTTTTTAGTTGATTCTCTAGGCACTGCTAAGTATCCCATCATGTTATCTGCAAATAGGAATAGTTTTGTTTTCCTCCTTGCCTATTTTTATTCTTTCAATTTCTTTTTCTTGTCTTATTACTATAGCTAGCATTTCCATTACAGTATCAAATAATAGTAGTGATAATTAAGATCTTTGTTTCACCCCTAATCTTACTGGAAAGGCTTCTAGTTTATCCCCATTGTAGATAATGCTTGCTCTCTTGGTTTAAATAGATACTACTTATTTTAATAAAGGTTTTATGTATTTCTTTGTTTTCTAGTCTTGTTTAATAAGAATGGGTGTTGTATTTGTCAAAAGCTTTTTCTGCATCCATTGATATAACCATTTGATTTTTGGGGGGCTTTTTTATTAATATCGTCAATTATGCCTGTAGTTTTCCTAATTTTGAACCAAGGCTACGTTCCTAGTAGAAATCCCACCTAGTCATGGTGTATAATTTTTGTGATATATTGTTGTAATCGCTTTGCTAGTACTTTTATTTTAAAAGGTTATCATTAATATTCACTAAGGAAGTTGGCCTATAGTGTTCTTTCTGTGTTTTTGCTCTCCCTTGGTTTAGGTATCAAAACCATATTTGTGTCCTAAAAGGAATTTGGAAGGAGTTCTTTTTAATCTATTTTTTCTAATAGTTTATATAGCATTGGTATTAATTTTTCCTTAAATGTTTGGTAAAATATACTTGTAAATCCATCAGGTCCTGGGTATTTTTCTTAAGGAGCTCATTTATGGCTTGTCCAGTTTCTTTTTCTAAGACAGGGTTATTTAACTATTTCCTCTTCTGTTAACTTGGGTAGTTTATATTTTTGTAAATATTTGTCTATTTCATTTAGATCATCAGTTTTTACTGACATAATTGGACAAAATAACTCAATAATTTCATCTTAACTTGGGGGTACATTCACCCTTTTCATTTTAATACTGGTAATTTGATTCTCTTCTTTTTTTTTAATCAAGTTAACCAATGATTTATCTTATTGGGTTTTTTTCATAAATTCATCTCCTGGTTCTATTTATTAGTTCAATGTTTTGTTCTGTTTTACATTCAGTTTTCTTCATCTCTCCTTTAATTTTCAAGATTTTCATTTTGATGTTTATTTGGGGATTTTTAATTTGTTCTTTTTCTAGGTTTTTTTTTTTAATTGCAAGTCCAATCTATTGATTATCTTCTTTTTACTGATAGACACATTTAGAGATACAAATCTTCCCCTAAATACTACCTTGACTGCATCCAAGAATTTTAGTAAATTATCTCATTGTTGCCATTATCTTCAATAAAAATTACTGATTGTTTCTATAACTCATTCTTTAGGATTTGATTATTTAGTTTCTAATTAATTATTAAATGATGTTTTCATAAGCCTTTACCAAATATAATTTTAAATGAATTATGGTCACAATAGGGTATTTTGTATTTAGTATTTGTTTTTCTGTATTTGTAAGGTTTGAAGGTACCATGTATAGCTAAGAAAAAGATATATACTTCTTTCTATTCCCATTTAATTTTCTCCATAGTTCTATCATATCTAATTTTGCTAAAATTATATTCATCTCCTTAACTTCTTATTTTTTGTTTAGATTTATCTAGTTGTCAGAGGTGAAAGTTGAGGTCCCCCACTAGTATAGTTTTACTATTTCCTCCTGTAATTCATTTAACTTTTCCTTTAAGAATTTGGATGTTAAGCTGTTTGGTGCATGTATGTTTAGTATTGATATTACTTCATTGTCTATGGTACCTTTTTAGCAGGATGTAGTTTCCCTGCTTATCCCTTTAATCAGTTCTATTTTTGCTTTTTCTTTGGCTAAGATCATGATTACTACCCCTGCCTTTTTTTTTTTTTTACCTTAGTTGAAGAATGTGTGTCTCTCTCTAAGTGTGTTTCTAGTAAACATATTGTTGGATTCTGGTTGCTAATCCATTCTACTATCCACTTTCATTTTGAGTGAATTCATCCCATTCACATTTACAGTTATGATTACGAACTGTGCATTTCCCTCCATCCTGATTTCTCTTTAACTCACTCATTCTCTCTCTCTCTCTCTCTCTCTCTCTCTGTACCCCTCCAACCCTCCTCAAAAGTCTCTTTTGCTTCTGACCACTGCCTCCTGTAATCTGCCCTCCTTTTTATCACCTTCCCCTTTCTCTTCCCCCCTTTCCTTTCTACTTTCCTGTTAGCTGATAGATTTCTATACCCAGATGAGTGTTTGTGTGTATTCATGCTCATGTGTGTTCTTTCCTTTTTGAACTGATTCAGATGGGAGTGAGGTTCAAGTATTAGCCACACACACCCCCATCATTCTTCCCTCCACTATAAAAGCTCTTCCTTACATGCCCCTTCTTTGTGAGATAATTTGAAAGTCAAATTTTCTAGTCTTTTCATCAGGAATGCTTAAAAATCCTGAATTTCATTAAATATCCATTTTTTCCCCTGAAGGATTCTACCTGGTTTTGTTGGGTTGGTTATTCTTAGTTATAGCTCCTTTGCTTTCAAGAATACAAGACTCTAAGGCCCCCACTTCTTTAACACAGTGGCTTCTAAATCTTGTGTGATTGTGATTATAGCTCTTTGGTAGTTAAATGTTTTCTTTCCAGTTGTTTGAAATATTTTCTCTTGAGGTGGCTAGGTGGCTCAGTGAATACAGTACTGGCCCTGGAGTCAGGAGGACCTGAGTTCATATGTGGCCTCAGACACTTGACACAAAACTAGCCATGTGACCTTGGACAAGTCACTTAACCCCAATTGCCCTACCTTCCCCCCTCCAAGTAACAAAAATAATAATAATTACTTGAAATATAATATCTAGGTTTTTTCTTTAATAATAATTCTTAAATTATCTCTCTTTGATATGTTTCCATGTCAATTGTTTTTCTGATGAGATATTTCACATATTCTTCTTTCTTCTCTTTTTTTTTTTTGCTTTGTTTTATTGTTTCAGTTCTCTAGGCAACTCTTTTTAAGACTATAAATTATAGAGAATTTGCTGACCTGAACTGGGAGAGTGAATTTCATAAACTGAGAAGTCCCTATACATGCCAAATGAAATCACAGGTGTAGTTCCTATCCTTATTCTACAGATAAGTTGTAGCAGAAATAATCCTAGACATAAGGGTTGATGGCATAGGTTTGAGTAACAGCCTTGTCATTTGTTAGCTATAGTGACTTTAGGCAAGTCATCAGAGTTCTCTCAGATTCCATTTCCTCATCTTTACAATGGAGTAAATACTTAATATACCTCACAGAGCAATAAGAAACAAATAAGAAAATGCAGATAAAGTGTTTTACACCCAAAAATGTAATACAAATGTAAGCTATTTAGTAATTATCACAGAATTAACTCTTCATTCCTCACCCAGCTGTACTTCTGTGGCCTTCTCCATTGTTTCCCTGTGTCACATATATATGTCCTTGTTTTACAGCTTCCTTTAAGGTGTTATCTTCCTCCATTAGATTGTAAGCTCCCTAAGGGCAGACTGTCTTTCTCTTTCACATTTGTGTCCCCAGCACTTACCACAGTAGTCGCAGTATAGTAGGAATGCAGTCAATTACAAGTCATGTCACCATCTCCCTGAGGTCAGGGGATCACCTTGGAGAAAGGACAAACCACAACCTGTAAGCCAAGCTGCCTGAATGGGGACCCCGCTGGACAGTTCCAGTTGGGCAACTCAGGTCATCCAGTCCTCTCCTCTTCTCTCTCCTTTCCCCTTACCTTGGCATATTCTGCCCAAAGGAAGGTATATTTTGATGGCTGAATGCTGCCTGGTTAACTTGGGATTTACTGGCTGTATTTCTCTCTCAAAGACCAGGCCTTAAAACCAATTCACTCTGGATCTCATGGATCGGACAATAGGTCCCTGCCCAAACACCACTTAATGGTTATTTTTGGGCCCTCCTGGCTCAGAGTGAAAGTAAATGGTAGCTGTTTCTCTTTTGGCCAGCAACTCTGAGGGTCTTCCCCTCCCAGTTTGATCTTTTTTTATTAAAGAGGCCATTCCTTGACTCACTTCTTAAAGAGGCCTATTCACTGAATGGGTATCACCTCACTCAAAGTAAGAACCTGAAAAGACCTCAGCTTAAAAGGGCCAAGGTCTCCTACTGCATTCTGGGCCATCTCCAGTCTTCCTGATTGATATCTGTTCACTGGACCCAGATGCCTCTAGAGGAGAAAATGAGACTGGTGATTTTGCACAGCCCTGACTCACTCAAATTAAAGTCAATTACAAGTCATGTAGTCATCTCCCTGATGGCATGGTCCTCTTCTAGAACAAAGAACAAACTACAACCATGGTAGGCACATAATGTTAGTTGACTGAGACAAATTCCTTAAGCCAGGATTCATTTTAAATTCAAGAGAAAATTTAGAGGTCCATTTTTTATGCTTACCTGAACATTGATCTTTGTAATGTTACACATTCTATTTACAATCCTAAGGCCTTGAGGGATGTTTTATATTAGGAGCCCTGTTGGGGAAAGGTGATACTGTATTTACTCTCTTTACTCTTCAATTCTTCAAGGATCTGAGATTTCCTGTGTAGGCATTGCCTCTATTAACACAGATCACAAACCCCTAAAAAGCTTAGAAGCTGGTTTAATAAGTTGTAGTAGCTGAAACTTTCATCATCCTGTGGCCAAGTTGATGATAAGCCTCTCTGAAAGTCATTAAGCTGATCCTCAGATGAAATTCAGTTCATTGATGGACTCAGACTCAAAGCTTCCCCAGCCTGGAAGAACCCGTCAGAGTCTGTGCTTCGCTGGCTGAACTGTGAAGACCTCAAATCCCATCTATGCTACAATGAAGTAATGGATGAAGACTACAGTGGTGTCAGAACAGCATCCATAGGCAAGATAAAATCCAGAGTCTGTATTTCTGCCTCAGTGTAGCAAAAATGCTGAACTTGGAATCAAAAAAGACATGAGTTCAAATCCAACCTAGGACTAACACAGACTAGATCTGGATTTGAATTAAATAAGGCACTTGTCAAACATTTAACAACTAACAAAAGATTTTTTAGCAATGGTATGGATAAGAAACTCAACAAGAAGAAAGTATTTTGCTTGAGAAGTCCCAGCCCTCCTCATCTGGTCAGCAAGGGAGGATAGAATCACTCTAAGGATGGGACACCTGCCAAATCTGAAGGACACTGACTCTGTGTGAGCCACATCAATAGGACCAGGTTGAGATTGGACCAAACAATTCTCGAAGATGGTTTCCTTGCCTTTTAGGGGAAAAACAAAGCTAGCTTGTATGTGTGGGGATACTGCTGGTATTGCTCCTGTCACCTCAATTCATCAACAAACAGTTATTAAGTGCCTACTACACTATGTTAAGTGCTCACATTTACTGGCTGTGTGATTTGGCAAATGACTTTTAACTGCCCAATGTGCTAAATAATAACACACCTGGTACCTGCTACATAAGGCTATGGGGAGGCTTGAGTGGAATAATATGTGACAAGAAGTATAAACTTTTAAGTCCTGTGTGTAAATGCCAGTCATTTTTATTGCTTCCTAAAATAATAAACTTTTTTAAATTAAAAGAACCATTTATTTTTTGCTTAAGTAAGGTAGATATGTAATTAGTTTGGGGAGTATACCATGGCATAGAAAGAATTCCCCACACCCTCATTGTTGACCTGTCTCTTGAAGCATGAAGGCCAGAGAAGTGTTGACTAGGTCAGGTAACTCTGGGACATTTCTGAACCTTGCTGACTTGGTTTTACAGCAAGGAGAGAGAAGATTTGGATAGCTTTCTGAAGCCTTAATGTGTCCTCATTTGGCAAAACAGAAAGCTAAATGACCCTATTAATGTACCGAGTCAGATGTAAATTACGTTTACATACCTCATCTTTCTGTTTGGGGAAATGTATTGCTCCTTTAGGCAGGAACTCAGAAGCACCAAGTACAGTATATGAATATAACGGAACACTAGTGAGTTGTAAGATGGGACAAATACGAAGAATACAGAGAAATGTGGGAAGATATAGGAACTAATGCTGAGTGAAGGAAGAAGAACCAGGACAAGACACAATGGCTACAATAGTGCAAATGAAGAGAGTCCTGAAACAAATACTGAAATAATGTGTTTTACACAGTATAATTTTAGCGATTTCTTGTTCCTAGAGAAGAGAAAATATATCTCCCTCCTTTCTTTGGAGAGGAAGGGGACCACTGATACAGAATAATATGTATGCTTTCAGACATGAAGATTATAAAGTGCAGAGAAAATCCACTTTATTACAATTAATAATTCATCATCCCACATCATGCCACCTCATCAAAATATTTTATAACAAACAAGATATAGTTGCTCTTCCACACAGTGACATCCTGGTATTTATGTTTATGCAGCTCTAAGATTAAGGGTCACAGATGGATCTGCTAAAAGTCAGGGGAAGCCTCTGGCTTATAGGCCCAGTTAGGAAAAGCCAAGACAGAGAAAAGAATCAGATGGTACACAGACAAGCTTATCTCTACAAGACAATATAAGTTATTCTTCATTTAAGTTATTCCCCACAGGTACTTACAGTATACATAAAACACATAGTCCAGCTCAGATGACAACAGGACAGTCATTGACCTTGGGAGCAATTTATGTTTCAGGGGAGGAAAGTCAGAAACTCTTTAAATCTGCTAGTCTATTGGGGGGGGAGGGGGGGGCACAGCGGTGAGGGATTCAAGACAGGTGAATTCTGTTTGTCTTTTGATTGGCCTTGCATAAGAACCAGATTAAGGAAGATTAGGGGTTAAGTGTGACTGCAAATTTAAAACTGAAATAGAGGTTTGTTCTAATAGCATTATACATGTCAAAAGAAAAAGGAAAATACAGTGCTGCCCTTTTTCTGATGCCACAGCTGGTTTTGCTTAAGTGCTTTTCTTTGTTAAAAAGGGAAGACTTGTGGTGATGGGACTTATGGAAATGACTGTGCTGTAAAAATAAAAGACATCAATCAGACTAATAATTTTGTATATAAAGGAATGTCTTCTCATTCTGTTATATTAAAAATGTGAACTGTCATTATCCACCTTTGAGATGACTATGTTGGATTGATTTTTAAAATAATGTGAAAATCACTCACATATCAACATCTGAAAGGTACAGGTGACTGGATATCAGCTTGAACACTGCAAAATAAAAGCATTTTAAAACTGGAAAATGTAGTATTCAAGAGCCAAGATTCTTCAGACTTACTACTAGCATCAAAAACATAATAGGATATTGGTTTAGCTATTATAAAAATTCAAGCACTCTGAGGAAACCTAGATGTGTACTGGAATAATAAAAAGAGCTTTGGATTAAGAATTTGAGAGTGCTATGTCCTAGTCCCAGCTCTCTCACCAATTTGGTGTTGACTTTGGGTAAATTCCTGAGTCTCGGTTTCCTCATTTGTAATAGGAAAGGTTTAGAAAAGACCCTGATGTTAGGAAAAATTGAAGGCAAAAGGAAAAGGGGACAACAAAAGGATGAAATGGCTAGATAGTATCATGGAAACCATGAACATGAACTTGGACAGACTTTGAGAGATAGTGGAGGATAGAAAAGCCTGGCATGCTACTGTCTATGGGGTCACAAAGAATCAGACATGAATGAACAACTGAACAACAAAAAGACTAGATGATCATTAAGGTCATTTCTAGCCCTGTATCAACAATGCAGTATTCACAATGCCTATGGCAACTATAAATATACTGATATGTTTATTAATCACAAAATGTAACAGGCTCTCTACATGGGGGACATAGCTAGAACATTTAGTCAAATACCAGAAAACTGAGTCCCAAAACCAGAAAGTCAAAGCCATCACAATAGCTATGGAGTTTGCACGCATAGTTAATACATTAAACACCCACATTCTCAAGCCTTCAAAACAGAACAGGCTACCTCAGATAAAGATCCGCCTCTCCTCACTCATGGCAACTGCTCAAGGTCCATGCAGCTTGCTCCCAGCAGCTCCAGCCCCCTGCAATTCCAGTCCCAGGAAGTCCTCATCAGGAGTCCTTAGCACGAATTCTGGCTAGCTCAAAAAACGGGAGTTTGTGCCACCTCTGCCACTTTCAGTCACAATGCTGGCTCCAGCCCGGGCTCTGGCTTCCTCCTGCCCCACCCCTTCCTGCTATGTCAGCAAGTTCAAGGGGCATGGAAGATCTTCACATCCCATAACCATCACAAGCCCTAAGGTTCTGTATTATTTTAGGTCACAATAACAATAAATGACTACATAGAGCAGAAGAAAGTCTCCATAGGCCCACTGCTAAAATGGCACATTGGCAGTAGATGAAAAAGAAAGCTTAACAACTTATTTCATTTGTTTTCTCTATTAAAGAGCATAATCTTTGGTCACAGAAAGATAGACCAAAAAAAAGTGGGTAAGAAGGAACTGAAACCTATGCTATGTGAGGAACCATTAGAAGAGCAATTAGTTGCCTTCAGTGATTTCCCATTATCAGAGATAAATGAAGTATATATCTCAGGATACTGAGAATTTGCAGATGTCATGGGCCAGTGCAGGGGCCAGTTGTGATCTTTGAAAATATGTAGAAGTCAGGATAGGTTGCTGTGATTCTGGAGATTGGCAATTATTGCTCTGATTATCATAAGAGAAGAAGGTATATCCATCAACACATATGTATTAAGCAGCCATTGTGTTCCATAATGACTGTAAATAAAAGACAAAAAAATTCTACCTGGGGAAGGAACATACATGCAAGCAGACACAAAATATGCCAAAAAAAAAAAAAAAACAAAAGACTAGAGAGCTTGACCTCTTTCTCTGGCAAAATTCTAAACTATGTTATTAGAGTTCTGGATTGTGAACACTAAAACTGAAGTACTTAGCACCTATGGCCAGAAAGAGTTAGTGAAACAGCAGATTATTCCATGTTAGCCTCCGCATTAGCCTCATTTCCTTTTTTGACAAGGATGCTACACTAGTTGATCAGAGAACTGCAGGAAACAGTTTTGCCAAGGCATTGGACCAAGTCTCTCATGATCCCTTTATGATAATAGGCAGAATAAGGAAAAATAAACCCAATGTACCCAGTCCCTTTCTTCCCCCCAAACCTGCTCCCCAGCCACATACTCTGCATTACAATGTCACTGGCCTACTTGCTGTTCCTCAAATAAGACACTCTATCTCTCCGCTCTAGGCATTTTTCTCTGGCTATTCCCCATGCCTGGAATGCTCTCCCTCCTCATTTCTGCTTCTTGGCTTCATGGGCTTCCTTCAAATCCCAGCTAAAAATCTTACCTTCCACAACAGGAAGTGTAGGGATCAGTGTGAGTCTAAAAGCACCTTTGGTGCTGACCGTCACAGCCCAGTCGCTAAAGCTCCTAGGGAAGTCTTGCGCAAGACCACTTGCCTGATGAGCGGCAGCTGAGATTGGCTGGCTGGGCCTGTCCTCCCATTGGTCCATCCCTCTAGCGCACATGGATATCATGCTTTAATCAGATACTTCTAGGGTATATAAGGAGGGTGCTACAATACAGTAAAGGACAGCTGCTGCACACTTCTCTCTGGCCTCTGGTCTCTTCAATCCCTCCTGAGAATACAGCCTAAGGCTGGCCCTTAGGCTACAGAGTTAAGAAGCAGCCTTTCAAGGAAGGCTTTCACAATCCCTCTTAATTTCAGTGCCTTCCCTCTGCTGATTATTTCCCATTTAACCTATACGTAGCGGTTTGCATGGTTTCTCCCATATTAGACTGTGAGCTCCTTGAGGCCCTGTCTTTTGGGACTTTTAAAATGTTTGACTGAATTACTTTATGTGTTGTTTTTTCCCTGTAAAATGTGAAGTCCTTCAGGGCAGGAATTATCTTGTTGTTTCTGTTTGTATAATACCAATAATAATAATATATGCCAGACACTTTACAAATATTATCTCATTTGATCCTCATGAAAACAGTGGGAGGTAGATACTATTATTATCCACATTTTACAGTTGAGAAAATTGAAACAAACAGAAGTTGACTTGCCCAAGGTCACACAGCTTGTAAGCATCTGAAACAGGTTTGAATTTGGGTCTTCCTGTTTTTAAGGCCATTCTATCCACTCTACTCCCTAGTTTCCCATTTCCTTCTCCAGCTCATTTTACAGATTAAAAAATTGAGGCAAACAGGGTTAAGTGACTTGCCCAGGGTCACATCCACTTTGGTTTTCATAAAATAGACTTAATAATACATTTCATCATTTTCCCTAGGAGGCAAGGATGTTTAGAAACAAAGGGACACTAGGAAGAATGTCATATATCAAATTCATAGCCAAATGTGGATTGATGCAGTATTTATAGCTAAAGCCCCCTCAGTTTCTGGCACAATGCCTAGAACATACTAAGTGCATAATAAATGCTTATCTATCCACATTACTACCCTTCCCACATTCTACATTCCAGTCAAATGGTCTATAATATTTGCCCCCAACTCAACATTCCATCCCACATTTCCCACCATTTGAAGAGGCTATCTCTTAGAACCTATTTCTTCTATACTAAAAATTTCTGGCTTCCTTCAAGGCTTAGCACAGGTGTCATCTCCTACATGAATCCTTTCCTAATCCCTTTCATTATTGCCCTCTTCTTCAAATTATCTTTTTATTCACTTGCCTGAGCATATGTATAATGTATGCCATTATAATGTAAGCTCTTTGAAGTCAGACACTTTGAAGTCAGAGAAATATTTTTCTTTGTATCCCTAGTGCCTGGCACATAGGACTATAGGTGCTTAATAAAGATTTAATTGAAAGGAATTAAATTGAACCTAATGGTGAAGCTGTCCCAATGTATTTAGACCAATACTGGTGTTACTGGGCCCACACTCAAAAGCCTCCCAGCTTGTTAGGACCTGCCAGGGCTTTTGCTCCATCAGCATAATCTTTGACATCTCAAAGCTCATCTTCAACCCTTACCGAGGTAACAAGGAGTATCTGAAACACACACACCATACACACACACACACACACACACACACACACACACACACACACACACACACACACACACCCCAACCAATATGATGCTCTGAATCATTTCAATTCATTATGAATTTTCCATGAAATTTATATTGATAAATATGTCAGACAGGACTCTCAATAAGCTTCCATTTGTTATAATGGGCATCTATTAAAGAATCAAAGTAACAACCATACCCTATTCTACTATTCTAGAGTCCAGAATGTTAAAAATAAAAAAAAAATTAAGACCTTGCACTGTGCTATAACAGTTTAAGGAACCGAGATAGAAGACAGACTTGCACTTTTTGGTGCAAGGGTTCGGTTTTGTTTTTAATGAAGGAAAACATGGACCTATTCCCCAAAAGTTACTAAACTATGCATGCCATTGAACCCAACCTTTAACCCCGTACCATTAGTAGGCCTTTAACCCAAAGATATCAAAGAAAGAAGAAAAGATCCAACATGTACAAAAGTATTTTAGCAGCTCTTTTTTAGTGATGAAGAACTAGCAACAAAGGGAATGCCCATCAGTTGGGCTGAACAATGAATGTGATGAAATACCATTGTACTATAAGAAAAAAAAAAAGAGATGGTTTCAGAGAAACTTCAGAAAACATATATAAATGAATGCAGAGAGTTAAGTGAGAACCAAAACAATTTATATTATAACATCAATATTGTAAAAATAAACAATTTCAAAAGACTTAAGAACACAATGATCAACTATCATTCCAAAGCATTGATGATGAAGAATTCTGTCTGCCTCCTGACAGAAAATTGGGAACTGGTTTTGTCAACTATGCTTATGTGTTACAAGGGATTTTGTATGTCTCTTTTTTCCTCTAGTGGGGAGTAGAGGAAGTAGGAGGGAGAAAAAATAGGTGCTTGATAATTTGAAAACCATAGAACTAATATAATACAAAGTAAGTGTGGGGCTATACACCTTCTTTAGAGTTTGAAAAATGGTTTTCACAAAATAGAATTAATAACATATTTCATCATTTTCCCTAGGAGGCAAGGATGTTCAGAAACAAAGGGACACTAGGAAGAATGTCATATATCAAATTTACAGCCAAATGTGGACTGATACAGTATTTATAGTTAAAGCCCCATACACCCCCTGCATTAGATCCTATTCTCTTCAAAGGCTCCTTGAAATGTCGCTTACCTTATTGATCGTGGCACTGATGACTGTGAATTGAGAGATTATATTAGTTGTAGGACACAGAGAGGTAGGAGCTATATATATAAGCTGTTTTTTTATAACTCAATCAAATTTTCCCTTCCCTCTCTAATGAATATAGACCAGACCTATTATCTCATTGGTACAGGAACAGCCCAATGAGGCAACTCCCTCTACCAATGCAGAGAAGCAACTATGGTACAATGGATAGTATTAGAGAGTTGGCTAGGGTAATACAAGGTTAAATGACTTATCCAGGGTCACACAGATGTGATGGGTCAGTAGCAGTATTTAAACCTAGGTCTTTCTGACTGAGCCAGTACTCTATTCCACATTGCTTCTCTATTGAAGAAAATATTTCTCTTCATACCATGTGTCCTCCTTTTATGGGGACAAAAGAATTATTTACCTTTGTAGCTCAAAGAGAAAGGCAGTTTGACATTGTTGTAGATAGTTAAGAAAACCTGGTTTCAAGTCCTGTCTGACACAAACTAGTAGTGTGATAATGGACAGACAAGTCACTCTCAATGCCATAAGCCACACTATACTATACTACTTTGTACATTCATGGAATCATAGATCTGGATTCCTCTACCACCACCCTTCAAAAACAGTAGGGGGCCTCAAAGGCCTGAATATGTAGATAGAATATTGTTATTCAGTCCTTTCTGGCTATTCATGATCCCATTTGGGATTTTCTTTGCAAAGATTCTGGAGGAGTTTTCCATTTCCTTCCACAGCTCATTTCACAGATTAGGAAACTGAAGCAAACAGGGTTAAGTGACTTGCCCAGGGTCACATAGCTAGTAAGTATCTGAAGTATGATTTCAACCCAGGTCTTCTTAACCCCAGACCCAGCACTCTAACCACTGTGCCACCTAGCTGTCCAATGTAGATAGATACTTGTTTTCAATGATGTATTCATGAGTTAGAAAAAATTTTACTGATCGTCTGGTATAATTCCATAATTTAACAGATGAAGAAACTGAGAGTCAGAGAAGTTTAGGAATTGGCCCAAAGTCATACTGGCTGTAAGTGGCAAAACCAAAATGAAATCCAGCTCTTTTGTCTCAAAAAGAAGCATACTTTTCTAAATACCACACTCTCTGATGATGATGATGACGATGATGACGATAAATACTTACATTAATACAATACAGTAACATCTCCCCTTTTTTGGCACAGAAGATGTTTAGTCTATTTTTTTCTTAGTAGTTTTTCATTGTCAGAAGATCATATGTCTAGAGCTAGAAGGAGCTTAGAGTCCAACTTCCTTGTTTTAGAAGTAAGAAACACGAACCCCCAAAGAGGTGAAGTTACTAAGTTTAAGTCACAAAGATAACCAGTAGCAAAGGCAAGATTTGGACCTCCAATTACAGCATTCTTTCCATTATACTGCATTGCCTCCCAATACATGAGACTTTCTATATATCTCTGAAAAAAATGCCACTCAAGTGATTAGAAAAACCCCTCAACCCTAATGTTCAGTACTCATCCAAAAACAAATAAATGGATCTCAATTTTAGAAAGTGATGTGGTTATAATTATAATAATTTTGGACTTTAGGGGGCAGAGGCAAACAAATGTGAAGAACGATTTAATAGTCTTAATAAAGAACATTAGTCTTTCATTCAGCATACATTTTCAAATGCCAAGCACTGTGGTAGACACTAGGGACACAAAGACAGGAAGGAAGGAAGGAACAAAGGAAGGAACGAAGGAAGCAACAAAGGAAGGAAAGGAAAGAAAGGAAGGAAGGAAGGAAAGAAGGAAGGAAGAAAGAAAGAAAGAGAAAAAGAAAAATTATTCTTGCCCTCAGGGAGCTTATATTATTTTGAGAGGGGAAAAAATAACATAAAGAAAATTAAATTTTAAATAATGTAGAATAAATACAAAGTAATTTCCGAGAAGAACGTACCAATATCTGGGGCATCAGGATAGGATAGGTCTGCAGAGCCGAACCTTGAAGAAATTGAGTGGTTCTATAAAAGATAGAGAGTAAGAGAGTGCTTTCCAGACACGGGAATGGCTTATAAACAGTCATGGAAACAAGAGACGAAATGTTGGTTAAGAGGAACAGCAAGTAAGCCAGTTTGACTGATGTGTGGAGTGAATGAGGAGGCACAATGTGCAGTAAGCCTCGAGCCAGACTGTGAAGAACTTTTAAAAGCCAAACAGAGGATTTATTGTATGCATGTTAATCAATTGTACTTTTTAATACATTCAAACTGATTGGAAGGAGGCAGGAGGAGGAGAGGGAACTTCTTAAAGAAAGCAGTGTAATGTAGTAGAAAGAACACTGTACCAGGAGTCAGAAAACCTGGGTAAGAGTCTTGGCTTGGACACAAACTGTCTCCCTTTTACTTCAAGTAAAAATGTGCAGTATTTCATTAGCACCAGCAGATGGTAGCATTGTAGATAACACTGGATTTGTTCCTCTGAATACAGAAAAATCCTGGAGAAGGAATGGATCATGAACATTCAGAGGTTGATTCAACCTCCTCCATTTACAGATAAAAAAAAAACTCTCAGAAGCTCAGTCGCTACGGGGACAAAATTAATGCACTTATAATAGCTCTTAATTAAGTGAGTTCAGGTAACAAATTTTTTTGTCCATAGCAATTCATGACATCATGAACCAATAAGGTATAGAGGAGTTGTTTTGCTCTGTGTTAGATGGAAAAGAAAACATCTGTAGAGTAAGATTCTTTTTTTTAGAATCTTAGAAATGTAGGGCTGAGAAGAATCTTAGTTCATTTAGTCCAACCCACATCTGGAAAATTTTTAAGAAAATGGTTTGTTGTTGTTTTTTAATATGAAGATGTCAAAATGTTTATAGGCTAAAAATGGAATGATTCTTAACAGTCTTTGTAATCTTTTCCTACTACTTTGGAGGCCTTCATGACAAAAGTGGAAGGAGACCATGAGATACAAATTGAGGAGTAAATGCAAAAAGAAAAGATATATGAGTAACAACATAGAACTGCTCTTGAGACTACGGGGCTAGGAAGTTTACTCATTCCCTCCAAAGAGGCCCCTAATTCTGGACTCACACATGAAGACCAGGTTCATGGCCATGGAAAAGAAGGCTGAGGCTATTTTTCTTGAACTCTGGCTTTTTACACCTTGTAAAGCCATGCACAAGCAGCTTTCCAAAAGAATGCTACTGTGAACAGCTTTTAAGGTTCTGATTACACAGTATAGTGAACACTCTATTTATTCCATAACAAATCAAACAAAACATTCACAGAAAATCAAGGTACACCATTCACAATATTACAACTTATCACAAAAAAAAATCACAATATAGTATTCACAACAGCTTATAATTAAAATGGCCATATAGTTTCCACCATAGTGGCCACAAAGTTTTGAATAAAGAACAATCATCTGTTATCCCTAAGGAGGTTTGCCTCCTTACTCAGTCATTCAGTCATCTCAAAGTACAGTAGTCAAAGTCTTCCACTCATGAGGCAACTAAGTTAACTCAATCAGTCACTTATTCAGCAGTCAATTACTAAGTATCATTAATCACTAAGTACAATCATTAGAAAATACACAGACCCTCCACCCCCAGGTCACTAGTAAATTTACAATTCCTCAGTCAGTACACAGTATTCTAGTAAAGTCTTCTTTCAGCTTGACTCAGGGTGGTTTCTCAGATTCCCTGAACCCCCTTCCATGGTCCCAGATCCTATCTGGATTCACCAAACTGTTACCTGGGTTCAGTGGCAGACAGCTCTGAGTTCCTTGTCCAGCCCTCCAGGTAGGTTCTGCTCCACAATGAAGTTCACAGGGTCCAGTCCATCTCAAATCCTCCACAATTTCTGTTCCCAGGAATTCAAGGCTCAACCAAGCCACAAACAGACAAAGTCCCTGCATCCCAGTCATGCTTTCTCAGTCCTTGGGCAGTTTGGCTGGCCCTAAGACCCAGAAGAAATCTCAGCTGGCTCCCAGAATCAGTCATTCCACCCAGGTTTTCAAAATCATTCTCTCTGGCCTGG